>JAGFNQ010004823.1:0-78572 GCA_024364735.1 Boesenbergia rotunda
CTTCTGATTTGTCTTTGAAGAAATTCCAAAAGCTAATGGACAACCAGAAGATGAAGTCCAATTCGAACTTAGGAGACTAAGTTTGAATGAGAGTCCAAATGTTGTTGATGGTGATGAATCCAATGACGGTGAGCCTAGACAACCCATAGATCAGCCGGATCCTGAGGCTGAGCTTGTGTCTAGTGAAACCATTCAAGAAGCACCACCAACACCTAGGCAAACTAGATTAGCCTCTAGTCATCCCCAAGACCAAATTGTTGGAGACATCTATCATGGGGTTAGAACTAGATCATTCTTTAGGAATGAAGCTAATGAAGTTGCTTTAATTTCCGAAATTGAACCTAGGAAAATTGACGAAGCATTAAATGATCCCGATTGGATCATTGCGATGCAAGATAAACTAGGTCAATTCGAAAGAAGTTAAGTTTGAGACTTAGTCCCTAGACCTAAGAAGACCACCATCATTGGAACCAAATGGGTCTTCAAAAATAAATTGAACCATAAGGGAGAAATCATAAGAAACAAGGCACGCTTAGTAGCCAAGGGCTATAGTTAAGTTGAAGGCCTTGATTATGATGAGACCTATGCTCCCATGGCACGATTAGAGTCCATCCGATTGATGCTTGCGTTTGCAGCACATCGAGGTTTCAAGTTATATCAAATGGATGTCAAATCGGCCTTTCTAAATGGTTTGATTAGAGAAGAGGTCTATGTCGAACAACCTCCGGGGTTGAGAGTACCGAATTCCCAAACCACGTGTTCAAGCTCAAAAAGGCACTTTATGGCCTTAAACAAGCACCCCGAGTTTGGTATGAGCGGTTGTCGATGTTTCTAATTGAAAAAGGCTTTGTTAGAGGTCAAATATACCCTACACTGTTTCTACGAAGAGATTGTGATAATATTTTTGTAGCCCAAGTATATGTCGATGACATAATTTGTGGCTCAAACAACAAGGGCTATTTAAATGAGTTTATTGGGCACATGGAGAGTGAATTTGAGATGAGTCTAATGGGAGAGTTGACTTTCTTCCTTGGACTTGAAATCAAGCAAACTCGCGATGGGATCCATGTGCACCAATCAAAATATACTCAAGAGATGCTTCGAAAATTCAACATGAGTGATTCAAAAGAGGTAACCACTCCCATGGCTACAAACACAAGATTAGACAATGATGAGAGTGGTAAACCTGTGGATTTGACTCAATACCGGAGCATGATAGGTAGTCTGCTATACCTCACAGCCAGTTGACCTGATATACTTTTTACTGTGGGTATGTGTGCTAGATATCAAGTATGTGCCAAGGAATCTCATTTAATCGCTGTTAAAAGAATTTTGAGATATCTTAAGGGCACAATTGGAGTTGGTCTTTGGTACCCCCGTACCGAGTCGTTTGACCTAATTGGCTATACCGATTCTGACTATGCTGGGTGCAAGTTGGATCGGAAAAGCACAAGTGGGGGTTGCCAATTCTTAGGATCATCTCTAGTTAGTTGGTCAAGTCGGAAGCAACATTGTATTGTTCTCTCCACAACCGAGGCAGAGTATATCGCCATGGGAGAGAGTGTATCACAATTATTGTGGATGATTCATACTCTAGAAGACTATGGATTAAGCTATAAGGGTGTGCAAGTGTTGCGTGACAACATTAGCACAATTAACATAACCAAGAATCCAGTCCATCATTCTAGAACCAAACATATTGAAGTGCGTCACCACTTCATTAGAGATCATGTAGCTAGAGGAGATATTGTACTCTCACATGTAGAGTCCAAATCAAACCTAGCTGACATTTTCACTAAACCACTCCCCGAAAATGAGTTTAGCTTCTTAAGAAGGGAGTTGGGAATGTGTCGCGCTTCTTAGTCATCAAAATGCATTCAAAACCCTTCATGATCAATTCTAATTGTTGGGATACAATTGGGTAACTTGGGGACATCTCACACAAACTGTAAGGTTTACCAAAATATTTTTGTTTGCTAGATATGGGGTGAGATGCTAGGATCAACTCAATTTCTCAAAATGTCAATGCATCCCTTGAGAAATTAGGTTGACGAGATAAAAATCACTTCGGTGACCAAGTATGGGAAAAACCAATGCATAACATATGTGTATTTGGCTCCATGATCATACTTGGACATTCCAATCAAGGAAACATGATTGGAGACTTGAATTTGGCACAATCTTATTCGAAATTGATTGAGTTTGACTCAACTTGGGTGGAGTAAAGTGATTTGCCAACACCATAAGGACCTTCGATCCTTGTTTAGGGATCAATTATAGTCAAGGGATCACTTTCACGATCGATAAACTTCATCAGATCCTTTCAGAAATCGCTTAGAAGTCTGAAACTGAAAGTTTCAGATCGTATCAGGGAAAATCAGGAACCCTGATCGGTCACTGGACCGATCAGGAGTAGGGTTGATCGGTCCCCGGACCGATCTGGCTCTCTCCTGTGGTGATCGGTCTACAGACCGATCAGAGGGGTTACAGAGACTTTGCGAAATTTTGTCTAAACATTCTGTGCTGGCCTGGATCGATCCCCAGACCGATCTGGCATCCTGTGGTGATCGGTCCACAGACCGATCAGGGGGCTCACAGAATAATCTCCAAGCCTACTGTTCGCTTCCTGATCGATCAGCCGATCCATCAGGAGCCTGCCTGATCGGTCACCCGACCAATCAGGACCAGGCCAGTCCGATCAGGCTGGAGCCTGATCGGTCTGGGCGCTATCAAATCTAACGGTGATCCGTTCAATCGCATTAAATTGTAGTTGGTGGACCGATCCACCAACCGATTAACTTCGGTGAAACCCTATCTTCCCGTGCCCTAAGCGCCGAAACTCTTCATCGCCAAAACCCCTCAGTGCCGAAAACCCCTCTCCTCCTGTGCGTGAGTTCTTCCTGCGCGTGAGATTCTGTGTGTGTGCGATCCTGAGATGGTGTCTTGCAAGCTTTTCCTTGTCTTCTACAAGTTCCTTTCTCGCTCAAGGTTTTGCACTCCTTTCTTGCGCCGAGAACTTTTTCCTGCGTGAGCGTTTTTCCAGACTTCAAGATCTTCTTCACAAATCATAAATGACACCTAAGTAAGCTTTTTTGGTTAGTTTTTCTTGCAGATCAGTTCATAGATTATAAGTTTGTGCTAATCATGTTCATTTTGTGCTGTGGTGTGTCTTGTGTCGTGACCCTTCCTTGCCATGTTATTGATTAAATCTAATCACCTTTGATCAATGCCTTACCCTTGTGTTCACTTGATTTCTCTTGTGTCCTTGATTACATGATCAAACTTGGGTTCACTTCACTGATTCAATATGTGCCATGATAATCAACTTGTATCATGATTTAATCAATCCCATTTCATGTCGTGATCTTATCATGCCTTTAACTCTACTAATTGAACCTACTCTTGATCATTCCAATTTTTAGAAAAACATCTAAGGGAAAAGAACCAGTGGAGGGTAGCTCAAAGGGCAAAGCCCCTTCCTCCTCTGCGCCCTCCCGAAGGCCTCAGCCTTCTTCAAGTTCTCGTTTCTCAATGATGCCTGTGAGCAGGCCTTTCAGGCCAGAACCTTCAAGCTGCTCTCTTGCCAGTCCATTAATGGACCTTTCCTGGCCGAGCACTGTCCCTCCATTGTGGAGATCATCACTTTCTACAACCTTGGCTTTCTCCTTTCCCTCGAAAGGACTATTAATTATGACCTTGTCTCGGAGTTCTACAACAATCTTCAACAAGGGCCTCAAGGGGGCTTCGAATTCACTACCCGCGTAGCAAAGAGAAATCTTGATTTCTCTTATGAGATCCTAGCGGAGTATCTGGGTGGTCGACGATCGCCTAACCTGTATTCTATCTATCTTGAGCTCCCTGACCCTTTGTTGGCTCCTTTTGCGGATGTCACCCCCGACTCTATATATCAGCATTTCTTTGGCCATCCCCGCCCAGCCGGGCTTGATAAGTTGGGTCCTGATTTCCTGACTTTTGCAGCACTCCGTCTCTCTCCTGTCGATTACATTCTGTTCAAGATCATCACAAACTGTATCCTGTCAATCACTTCCAAACCTTTGATCGAGATCCGACCCTATCATTGCCTGATGCTCTATGGCATGCACTGCCGCATGGACTTTGATATCATGGAGAGCATTTTTCAGTCCATCTTATCCTATAGAGAGCCGAGCCGACGCACTATCTATATGCCTTTTGGTCATGTCATCACCGACTGGCTTATGTCAGTAGGTGTTGATGTCACCAAGGGCAGGACAGTGCCCATGGTCAGATAGGATTGTCGGCTTGGCCGCGGGCATTTGCCAAGTCCGACATCATCATATGGGATCACGATGGGGCTCTGGTTTGGAAGGACGGGAGGGGTCTTGGCGAGCTTCCTAGGGGCGCACACTTTCAGGCACCAACTGATGTTGCTGCACCTCATGAGGATCCCGTTGCTGCTGACTATGACTATGATCCCGAGCCAGATCTGCGCTGACAGATTTCAGAGTCGATCGGACTATCCAGCAGGATCTACATTTGCGAGAGCTCTATCAAGAGGAGGTCCGCTCAGGTTTTCACTCCTTCGATCACAAACTGACCGCGGTGGAGTCTGATATCTCCGGGGACCGTACTCTACAGCAGACTTGGTATGATGAGTGGCGCCGCCACACATTTCTGGGAGATGCGCCCTCCGGTAGTGTTGCACCTGGGTCTTTTGCTCCTGATGATGCCACGATGGATGACCCTATGCATATAACCCCCCCCCCTCGCCGATGGTTGATATACTCTGCATCTGCTTGTGATTTGCCTATCTGACTGTTTGGATTGTATGACTTTCGGGATGTATGCCTCATGACTTGACTTTTATGGCCTTGTGCCGCATCTGCCTTGACTTTGATGCATTGATATGCATCTACTTAGTTGTCTGGTTTTGATGTATGATGCATTTGACTTTTCATGCTATGTTTTATGTCTTACTTCTATAACTAGATTTTGCTTATGCTTCATTCATCTGATATTATGCGTTGCTATGATTGTGCTTATGATGTCATGTTCATATGATACATATAATTGTTTCGCCATGTTGTATATTTTTATCATATGTTATCATATGTGTTTCATATGCTTTCAAAATTATGTCAAATCTGTTGTTGTTTTGGGATACCCCTAGGGTTGAGGGGGAGTATGGTTAAACTTAACAACCTGTCTCCAGGCCCTTTTCGATGTTTGACAAAGGGGGAGAGTGTGGTTGGTTAAGTTCAGGATGATCATGTTGTAAGGGAGGATCCTGATTCCCCTATGATCCTGAAATTTGAGAAAATTGATTGAGAATCCCTAAACTTAAATTTGGGTTGTCAAACAACAAAAAGGGGGAGATTGTTGATGTAGTCTGACCCTGATTGTTGTTTTGGTGTTGACACCGATTTTAGTTTAGCTTGTTGATTATGATTATGATTAAGTCCTGATCGGGGATTAGGCACGAAGTGGAAAAGTCCTAACCTGGAGGGTTAGGTGTGGAAAATCCTAGCTTGGAGGGCTAGGTGTGGAGAAATCCTAACCTGGAGGGTTAGGTGTGAAAAATCCTAACTTGGAAGGCTAGGTGTGAAAAGTCCTAACTTGGAGAGTTGGGTGAAAAGTCCTAGCTTGGATGGCTAGGTGAAAAGTCCTAACTTGGAGGGTTAGGTGAAAAGTCCCAACTTGGAGGGTTAGGGGAAAAGTCCTAGTCTGGAGGGCTAGGTTGGATGAAATCCCAGTGAGTGAAGCCGGGTGACTGAAACCCTGGTGAGTGAAGCCAGGTCCCGGTGAGTGAAGCCAGGTGACTGAAACCCTAGTGAGTGAAGCCAGGTCCTAGCTTGGAGGGCTAGGTTGAAGTCCCAGTGAGTGAAGCTGGGAATGGCACGAGTCAGAGATGGGTCGGAGGCTTGTTCTCATGACTTAGAGGAGATTTGACCTTGCCTGGATCAATCTGGTGACCGGTCAGAGAAGTTGGCACGGTGCTCCTTCGTGGATCGGTCTGGTGACCGATTCAACGATGATTGATCGGTCTGGTGACCGATCAGGGAGCACACAGTGAGCTTGGGAACCTACTGCCCGGCTCCTGATCGGTCCGATGACCGATCAGGGAGCAGGCAGTTCACTCACTGCTTGGCTCCTGATCGGTCTAGTGACCGATCAAGGAGCTCACAGTGAGTTGAGTTCCCCTGCTGCTCAGCTCCTGATCGGTCCGGTGACCGATGAGGGAGCTTCCAGTAGATTTTGAGAACCTTACTGATCTGCTCCTGATCGGTCTGGTGACCGATCTGGAACACTGTTCAGACCGTTCTGGAGAACGATCAAGTGCCACGGACTCCGTCCTATAACTGATCAGGCTGGAGCCTGATCGGTCGGAGGAGCTCCTGATCGGTCTGGTGACCGATCAGGTCACGGCCTGATCGGTCTGTTGACCGATCAGGCCCATGTGGCCGAGAAAGCTGGGAGTCCCAGCAAAGCGGTGGATCAGTCTGGGGACCGATCCACGAGCTCTGGATCAGTCCGGTGACCGATCACTTTAATTCAAACGCGCTGTCAGACGATCTGAACACGTCTGAACACATCTGATTTCCCTGCTATTAATCTCTGATGCATGATTCTCTGTGTGATATGCTGTGTTAATGGTCTGATTAAGCTGCAGGTGACAGGGGTGGATTCAAATATTCAAGGAAAGTCAATGGAAGCCTTTCCTTGGAGCAGGTTTGTCCATTTGCCATCTCAGGTTGCAACGGCTGGAGCTGGTGATTGGAACGTGGCTGAGGGAAACTCAGAGTGTCCAGGGAGAGCTCAGTGGTAGCTGGCATTGGCAGGTGAGCAGCTGGAGGCTGCAGTGAGGTGGTGACCTGGCACTAGTGGAGAAGACTTAAGCTGTGTAGCGGAGAAGTGGAGACAAAAGGCTTCTCGCTAGAGCTTACTGCGACTACTTCTCACTGCATTCTTGTGCGTGTGCGATTACTTCCGTCATCTCTTGAGCAAGCGATTGTGATCTTTGAAGCAACCATCTTTACTTGAGCACTTGGAGGAAGAAACAAGAGGCTTAGCGAGTCCATCAGCGAGAAGACACGAAGAAGAGAATCTTGCGTGAGATCAGCGTTGGGTGGAGCTCGGGAGAAGTTCTGCTTGTGTTCTTGTCTATTCTAAGTGCTAAGTAAGATCTTTCTTGTGTTTCATTGTGCTTAACATTTTATCTCTGTTGAAACGCTGTGGAGAGGTTACTCCATCGAGAAGGAGGTTGCTTTCTATCCGGATCTTCCGGGGCTTGATCTGCCGACGATCAAGGGATCGCCCACCTTAAGGGCACGCCAAGGAGTAGGGGCAAGTTATCCCCGAACCTTGTAAATCCTCTTGTTAGCGTTCTTGTGTTTTCTCGTAGCTTAGAGTTTTCATTTCTGCATACTCTGTTTTCTTTAGCTTCCGCTGTGCTACTAACATTTGAGTTGCAGAATTTCAAAAGTGCTAAAGTTCAAGTGGCTGGCTATATTCACCCCCCCCCCCTCTCTAGCCATCCAAGATCCAACATAGTCTTCTTGCTTGAGCGCTTGTGCTACATCTGTGTGAGCTATCCTTCTCATTGTCTCGAGCGCTTAATTGTTATTCTACTGAGATGGTTGTGGAGAGGTTACTCCACCGAGAAGGAGAAGATACTTATCCGGATTTTCGAGGCTTGATCTGCCAACGATCAAGGGATCGCCCATCTCACGAGCACGCCAAGGAGTAGGGGCATGTTATCCTCGAACCTTATAAATCCCCAAGTTAGCGTCTGGTTTGTTTCCTTGCTGTTGTTTGTTTTTTCTGTTGTTTTGTTTCCGCTGTTAACCCTAATCCCAGAAAGTCAAAGAAGCGAAAGATTTATGTGTCTGGCTATTCACACCCCCCTCTCTAGCCATCCAAGGTCCAACAAGTAGTATCAGAGCCTGGGGCTCTTTCAAACGAACTTACACCCGAGAGTTTACAAGAATGGCTATGAGGGAAAGATTCAACACCAACGGACCTCCATTTTTTGATGGAGCTGATTTCCAATATTGGAGATCACGAAATGAATATTACTTGACGACCAACATCGACATGTGGTTCTCAGTCAAGGAGGGTTTCTCCCCTCCAAAGGATGTTGAGGGAAAAGAACTCGAGTTCTCAAGGTGGTTGGCAGAACAAACCCGGAAGGGAGAAGCTGATGCAAAGGCTGTGGTCACCCTGCGGTGTGGGATGACCAAGGAGCAGTTGATCAAAGTAGGTCCTTTCACCAGTGCCAAGGACTTATGAAGCAAACTCATTGAGCTTCATGAAGGCACCCGTGATTCACGGATAGCAAAGAGGGACCTCTTCCTCAACCAACTCCAAAACCTCTCCATGAAGGAAAGTGAAATGGTAAGTGAACTTCATGATAGATTCAAGGAGATTCTCAATGGGTTACATTCCATCGATGAGAAAGTCGAAAATCGCGACCTTGTAAGGTATGTCCTTAAGTCCTTTCCTAGGAATGTCTTGTGGTCATCCATAGTGGATGCCTACAAGGTATCTAAGGATCTTTCTATTGTTAAATTAGAAGATTTATTTTGTGAAATGGAACTACATGAGATTGCTAACCAAAGCCTAAAGGAGAAGGGTATGGCTTTTGTGGCAGGCGACAGAAGAAAGAAGAAGAAGGAAAAGAAGAAGGAAAAGGAGGAGGATAAGAGCATCTGTCACATGGCTTTCATGGCCTTAGAAGATTCGAACATGGAAGGTGGAGACGAATCAAGTGACTTCTCAACAACGGCTTCATCATCTTCAGATGATGAAGAGGTAATTTCTCCCGAGTTAGATAAGTGTTATAGAACCATAGCATATTTAACTAACTTACTTAAAAAATCTAAGAACAAGGTTAAATCATTAAAATTAGAAGTAAAACAATTGAAAACTTCTAAGGATGATAGCATAGATGATTTGACTGTTAGGGTTCTTGAGGATGAGAATAAGGGCCTAAAGAGTAAAATTGAAAAACTCAAGAATATTCTTGGGAAATTTTCAACTAGCTCCAAGACCTTGGATATGATCCTCAGTTCTCAAAAAGTGGTTTATAACAAGGTTGCTTTAGGTTACCAACCTAAAGAACCAAACTTCATGTCATTAATGTCTAGAACCCATATTAGATCATCAAATGATTCTTGGGTTCATGGGCTTAAGAAGAAATTGACTAAGGCATGGGTGCCAAAGACCTTCATTGTAGATGCATTAGGTCCCAAAGTTTGGGTACCTAAAACCTCTATATTTCAAATTGTATAGGCATTGGTTGAGGGGGAGCATCTATCAACATGGGTTGTTGATAAGTGGGTGCTCCAAATAAATGATCGGGGAGCATTATTTGTGATACAAACTTAATATACAAACTTG
The DNA here is from genome assembly GCA_024364735.1 of Boesenbergia rotunda. Classification (NCBI taxonomy): domain Eukaryota; kingdom Viridiplantae; phylum Streptophyta; class Magnoliopsida; order Zingiberales; family Zingiberaceae; genus Boesenbergia; species Boesenbergia rotunda. Next base: position 9,379 of record JAGFNQ010004823.1, read on the forward strand.
CTTTGGGTTGATGATACAAACTTGAATTAGGACTATGAATTGCCTAGAATGATTAGTTTTTATTGCAAGTTTTAGTTTACTGTAACTCTAAAGGTCAGCCACAATATTAAAATAGCAGCTTACTTTTGCAATATCTTATTATATATCTGAGGTTTAAGTTTTTGGAGGTGAAACATAGTCAAGTATGCCAAGTTTTTTCCCTGTATGCGTTATACAACACTAATGTATTGTATACTAAAGAACAGCATGAACACATAATTTGTACTAATCATTATAAAAATCTCACAAGGCATCAATAGACAAAGAACATATGAGCTTAAGTTCTATGGCTGAGTGTTTTCTTTCTATTGAACTGAATCAAGGGATAAGTACCTAAGTAATTGGTGCAGTCTGTCTCTGGAATGTATCAGGGGTTTTCAGAAATTTTTCTGAGATCTGATCGGTCCACAAACTGATCAGAAGTCCTTCGAACAAGCACCCGAATGGCAACGAACATGATCGGTCCGTAGACCGATCAGGATACTCCCTGATCGGTCAGGCCTTTCCTTGATCGGTCAAGGAGACCAATCAGGACACTGATGCTGTAGTTAATGTTAGATCGTTCCGGTACGCTAGAGGGAGGGTGAATAGCGTTTTTCGAATCTTTGTTCCTACAAGGTTAGTTGCGCAAGCGGAAATATAATAAAAATGAACTAACCAATAGAGAACAATGCGAATAAATCGATTTTACTTGGTATCCACCCCGGACGGATGACTAATCCAAGAATCTGTCGGTGGATCACTCCCCGGATAACCTCCAGCTAGCCCTCGTCGCTCCTTGTGGGTGGAGAAACCTCACCACAACACCATGAGAAGACATGAGCACAAAGACTACTATCTTGCCTTTAACCAAGACAAGATTCATCTAGGATCTCAGCCACCACGAAGTCCTCTTTAAATAGGACTCGGGCTGAAACCCTCGCCACCAGTCGACTGCTCCCAGGGCAGTCGACTGGTCCCACTGAAAATCGACTGTTGCACCCCAAACGTTCGAATTTTCAGCCAACTCACCAGCCACCTACCAGTCGACTGCTCCCAGGGCAGTCGACTGGTCCCCAGCCAGAACCCTTCTGTGAGTTTCATCAGTCGACTACCCCCAGGCTAGTCGACTGGTCTACTCACCCACCTAAGGTTACCCTTCCCGAGTGTATTCCACTCCGCACTCAAACCCTAGGATTTCCCGAGTACAATCACACAGCACTCGTACCCTCACAACTCAACTGACTCCTCATCCGCAGCCTCAACTATTGCCTTCGCGCCCTCTTCATCTTCGGCTCCCGTCCCTCGAATGCACGCAAGCCTCCAGCTTGCCTCTATGTCATCCTTCACGCGTACCTCGAAGTACGCACCCATCAGCTCATCGTCCTTGCTCTCCAAGGTCCCTCGGATGCACACAAACCTCCAGCTTGTCTCCATGCCACCCTTCACCGTACCGAGATCGTCCAATCAAGTCCATATGTGTAATCTGTACAACCTGCACACTCAACATATACATATAAGAACACAAGGGTAAACCTAACTTAAACACTTTGCCCAAACATCAAAACACTTGGTCACTCCGGACCACAGATTGCCTCAACAGTTAATTCAGTAGCATTGATTTATGACTATGGTTGATATTGTCGTTGACCGATAACATTATGCGTTACTCAGTATCAATGATGCATCAGCTATATACTGAAACTCAGTGTCATATGAAGCATATACGTGTTTTACCATGATATAATTATGTATATGTCTTCATATGCAATTCAACACTTACCTTTGGTTTGGGGAGAGACCCTTGTTTAAGGGGGAGTTATGTTAAAACTTAATAACCATACCCTTTTCGGTGTTTGACAAAGAGGGAGAGAATGGTTGATTAAGTTTAGGGTTTGTCAAAATTTAATTATTGTAGGGGGAGGACTTTGATTCCCTTGTGATAATGAAAAATGGCTTCATTTGATTCGTAATACCTAAACTTAAATAGGGTTGTCAAACAACAAAAAGGGGGAGATTGTTGATGCGGTCTGACCCGATTGTTGTTATGGTGTTGACACCGATTTAAGTTTGGTTGAGTAAATTCAGATTAAGTCTTGGTCGAGGACTGGGCATGAATCCTAGTGAGTGAAGTCGGGTGATGGAAACCCCGGTGAGTGAAGTCAGGTCCCGGTGAGTGATGTCGGATGATGGAAACCCCGGTGAGTGAAGCCGAGTCCTGGTGAGTGAAGCCGAATGATGGAAACCTTGGTGAGTGAAGCCGGTCCCCGGTGAGTGAAGCCGGGCCCCGGTGAGTGAAGCCGGGCCCTGGTGAGTGAAGTCGGGTGATGGAAACCCCGGTGAGTGAAGCCGGGTCCCGGTGAGCGAAGCCGGGTGATAGAAACCCCGGTGAGTGAAGCCGGGTCCTGGTGAGTGAAGTCGAGTGATGGAAACCCCGGTGAGTGAAGCCGGGTCCTGGTGAGTGAAGCCGGGTGACTGAAATCCCGGTGAGTGAAGCCGGGTCCTAGCGAGTGAAGCTAGGTGACTGAGCATGAGTCAGCCAAGTGACTGGATCGGTCTGGAGTCCGATCAGGAGTTGACACGAGCTCCCTTGTTAATAGTTCAGTTTGGTGACCGATCCAGGGAGTCTGATCATTCTGGTGAACGATCAATGATCAGAAAGAGAACAGAAGCATTCTGTATGGTTTCTGATCGTTCTAGTGAACGATCAGAGAGAGATCAGTAGGGTCTGGAGAAAACCCTGATCGGTTAAGGTGACCGATCAGGGTCCTCCTGGATCGATCAAGATGGGTCCTGATCCGTCACTGTGACCGATCAGGGCACAACCTGATCAGTCAGGTGACCGATCATGTTAGGGAACTTGCAGAGGTGGCTTGAAATTCCAACAAGCTGGTGGATCGGTTTGGTGACCGATCCTCGATCCCTGATCGGTCAGTGTGACCGATCACAGGTTCAGATCCTCGATTCCTGATCGATCAGTGTGACCGATTACAGTTTCACTGGACCGATCAGGCAGGAGCCTGATCGGTCAGGGTCTTCACTGATCGGTCTGGTGACCAATCAGTGTCTGATAACTTTAATTTGAATCGTTGTCAGACGTCTGATTTCGCTCTGGTTTCATTTTGATACCTACTGATTTACTTTTGATTTGTTGTGCTGAGCCTCTGGTGAGTGTGCAAGTAATACAGGGATGGCACAAACCAAGAAGGAGGGTCAATGGAAGACTTTCGCTTCGGTCAAGTTTGTTTATTTTCCATTCGCGGGATTCAACGGCTTCTGGCGCGGGTTGGCAATTGTCTGGCGAGGCTGCCGACTGACCTAAGGCTCGGCTGAAGTGGTTTCAGTGGACTGAGCCCAGTAAAGGTCAGTGAGTCAGTGATGACGGAGCTAATCAGTGGTTGCAGACGCGCCGGGTGAGCAGAGCCTTAAGAAGAAGCTGGGAAGTAGAGGAGCGGCGGAACAGATAGAAAACTAGCAAAGTGTTTTGCTGGGGGTTTTGCTGGGGGTTTTGCAGGGTTGTTTAGCTCTCTGTATAGTCTTCTTGCTTGAGCGCTTGTGCTACATCTGTGTGAGCTATCCTTCTCATTGTCTCGAGCGCTTGACTGTTATTCTACTGAGACGGTTGTGGAGAGGTTACTCCACCGAGAAGATGAAGATACTTATCCGGATTTCCAGGGCTTGATCTGCCGACGATCAAGGGATCACCCACCTCACAGGCACGCCAAGGAGTAGGGGCAAGTTATCCCCGAACCTTGTAAATCCCCGAGTTAGCGTCTGGTTTGTTTCCTTGCTGTTGTTTGTTCTTTCTGTTGTTTTGTTTCCGCTGCTAACCCTAATCGCGGAAAGTCAAAGAAGCGAAAGATTTGTGTGTCTGGCTATTCACACCCCCCCCTCTCTAGCCATCCAAGGTCCAACACATTGTGTATTTGATTGTGATTGCTGCATTTGTTTAATGTATATGTTTGACATGCACATACTGATAGATCGACTGGCGTGCTAGAGGGGGGTGAATAGCACTTTTTCGGTTAAATCTCTACAAGGTTGTTAGCGCAGCGGAAATAATAATAAACAAAATAAACAACACTAACCAATGCTAACACGGAAGATTTACTTGGTATCCACCCCGGACGGGTGACTAATCCAAGAATCCGTCGGTGGATCAAACCCTGGATAACCTCCGGCTAGTCCTCGTCGCTCCTTGTGGGTGGAGAAACCTCGCCACAAACTCAAACAAAGCACTGAGCACAAAGAATACTGTTAGGCCTTTAACCAAGATCAAACTCGTCAAGAATCTCCGCCACCACGAAGTCCTCTTTAAATAGGACTCGGGCTGAAACCCTCGCTACCAGTCGACTGCCCCTAGGACAGTCGACTGGTGCCACTGAAATTCGACCATTGCATCTCAACGTTCGAATTTTCAGCCAACTCACCAGCCACCTACCAGTCAACTGCCCCCAGGGTAGTCGACTGGTCCCTGGCTAAGACCCTTCTGTGAGTTTCATCAGTCGACTGCCCTCAGGCCAGTCGACTGCCCTCAGGCCAGTCGACTGGTCTACTCACATACCTAAGGTTACCCTTCCCGAATACATTTCACTCCACACTCGAACCCAAGGATTTCCCGAGTGCAATCACACAGCACTCATACCCTCACAACTCGACTGACTCCTCTTCAGCAGCCTCGACTGTTGCCTTCGCGCCCTCTTCATCTTCGGCTCCCATCCCTCGGATGCGTGCAAGCCTCCAGCTTGCCTCCATGTCATCCTTCACGCATTCCTCGAAGTCTGCGCCCATCAGCTCATCGTCCCTGTTGTCCAAAGTCCCTCGGATGCGCACGCAAGCCTCCAGCTTGCCTCCATGCCATCCTTCACCATTTCAAGGCCGTCCAGTCAAGTCCATATGTGTAACCTATACAACCTGCACACTCAACATACACATATGAGATAACAAGGGTAAATCTAACTTAAACCCTTTGCCCAAACATCAAAACACTTGGTCACTCCGGACCACAGATTGCCTCAACACATACATGATATATTATATGTGTGGTTTGACGACCCTGCACTTGCTCGTATGATACGAGCCCTTTTATGATCATGATAGGTTGATTTCTGGTATGTACATTTATTTGGTAGTTTCTGTTATGCATATTTTGATATTTCTATTGAGACAGTATCATGTTGTTTTTGTATAACTTATTCAACTATTTATTCTGTCATGCATATCTTTCTCTATACCTGTAGATTCCACTTAGACTCACCACCTGTCACAATGTTTTTGTTTTCTAGATGATAGGTCGTCAGGGGGAGCCCAGTTGCCAGTCCCAGGTCCTTACAACTCCAGCGATCGGTGCTTCCGCGTATATTTTGTTTCTTTTACAACATACTTTTGGTTTATATGCATTTTTATGTCATGAGCTTGTATCGTGATTCATTTGTTGCGGTATTGTATTTTTATGTCCTCTTTGGACTTATGGTTGTTATTTTGCTGTGCGCCTGCCCCGAGGGCAGCTCAGGTAAGTTTTACAGATTGTTGAGATGCACTTAGTATATTTTATTATATCTCCTGTTTTGAGGTCTGAGGCCAACTATTATACTGTGTGTGTTGTATATGTGTCTAAATTGTACGTCGTACAGGGGTGATGCTATCCGATATTATATTGGATCAGCGACTCCTTTAGTCTCGGGGCGTGACAATTACACACTCATACTCATCCTCTTCGGAGTCGCCCTTTGATGCTCTTTTCCTTTGGCTCTCCTCCCTCGGATGCATCCAAGCACTCGACTCATCCTGATGTTAGCCTTCTCGTATGCCTTGAAGTCTGCTTCCCTCGACTCCACTCCATTGCTCCTCGTCCGGCGGTCCCTTGGATGCTCCATCCTTCATCAACTAAGGATCCAAGCACTAGGATGAAATCTCTCATGTGTATTCGACCAAGTCATAAGTGATTCAACCACACATCAAACCAATAAGAAAACTTAACTTAATCATATTGATACACATATCAAAACCTATGATATATCCGATCAAACCTAGGTTGATTACACCAATAATTTTTCAAAACAAACTTAATTTTTTAAAATAAATTTAATTTAATTTTTCAAAAACAAATTTAACTTAACTTTTTAAAAACAAATTTAACTTATTTTTTTTTCAAAACAAATTTAACATAAATTTAAAAAAAATAAATTTAACTTAATTTTTTTAAAAATAAATTTAACTTATTTTTTACAAAACAAATTCAACTTAATTTTTTTTAAAAAAAACAAAGTTAACCCTTTTTTCAAAACAAAATTTAACTTATTTTTTTCAAAAATAAATTTAATTTAATTTAATTTTGTTTCAAAAATCAAACTCAATGTTTTTTTTATCAAACTTAATTAATGGTTTCAAAATCTAACCTAATTTTTTTATCTAATTTAATCTTTTCAACCCAACCTTTTTTTTAACTTAATTTAATTTTCTAAAATTCAATGTTAACTTTTCAAAACTCAACTTAAATAAATGATTAAAAAATCAACTAAATTCATATATTTTTCTTAATCAATCTTTCAAGCGAAACTTAAACATATCTTCAATTCCAAATCTAATTAATCAGATCAAACTGATTAGAATGAAATTTTGTCTCACAAAAAATCCATAAGCACAACATGATTAATAACTTATACTAGGTGGGACAGACTAGATAATGAAATTCAATTAATCTATCCTTATATCTATACAAAATTGGATCCAAATTAGGTTATTTTATATGTAGGAACATAAAAATTTGGACCAGTGGATGTTAGATAGTGGATGCTTTAGACATATGACTGGAGACAAATTGAAGTTCACCAAAATCAAATATAAAAAAAATGGTAGATCCGCTACCTTAAAGGCCCCCTAGAGCTAGCCCGTGGATATGGAGAGAGGTTCATGCAGGTATATAAACAACAGGTGCATGGTGGAGCCGAAAATACAGGTTATCACCTCTTGGGGATCAACCCTTGACCATTACGCTAGAATGTCATGCATCAACCATCTGTGCTACGCCCTGGGAGCCACCAAAATCAAATATAAGAACCTAGATTCATTTGCATATGACAACAATGATATACTTAAGGTAATTGATTCAGGTAATATCAAACTGAACTCAGACTTTACTATTAAAAAAGTATTATTGGTTCACTAGTTTGAGTTTAACTTGCTTAGTATTAGTCAGCTTTGTGATACCGGTTATGTAATTATTTTTTCCAGCCTAGACTGTCTGATTAGGAACATAAACAAAAATCCAGAAATAACCCTTAAGGGAATTAGAAAGAATAATATCTATCCCTCTTCACCTAAATGCTTTTTAATCCAACAAGAAGAAACTAAATTGTGGCATAGAAGACAAGGTCGCACTCATCTAAAATTGATTTCAAAACTAAGTCAAAATGGACTAGTTAAACGTATACCTAAACTTAGAAATTTTGAAAAATCAATCTGTAATCCATGTTAATAAGGTAAACAAACCAAGTCAACCCACAAACCTATCCAATCGACCTAACTCAATTAACACTTGAGCTTATACACCTAGACCTATTTGATTCTCATGGAGCCAAGTCACTAAGTGAAAATCAATAATGCTTAGCGATAATTGATGGCTATTCTAGATTCACCTGGGTTAAATTTTTAAAAATCAAAGATGAAACTTTTAAAACTTTAACACTTTATGTAGATTAATTGAAAATGTAAAAGACATTAAAATTAAAAGAATAAGAAGTGGCCATTAGGGAGATTTGAAAATCTAAAGTTTAATGAATTATGCAAGATAAATGGATATGTACATGAATTTTCTTGCCTGGAAACCCCAACAAAATGGTATAGTTGAAAGAAAAAATAGGACCTCCAAGAAGCTGCTAGATCTGTGCTCAATGAATATAACCTATCAAATCAATTTTAGACCGAAGTAATTAATACAGTTTGTTATATCTAAAATAAAGTCTTAATAAATAAAAGGCATAATAAAATATACTCAACTATAAGTAGGACATATAGGGTTTATAACAAGCATACCCTTAAAATTCAGGAAACAATAAATGTTATATTTGATGAAAAAACATTACCTAACTTAACTAGTCCACCTAATTTAACCAACCAACCTCACTTAACAGGCCAACCTAACTTAACTAACCCACCTAACTTATCTAATCTTACCAACTCAAATCAAGATTTTAATCTAACCAACTCAAATCAAGATTTAGAAGATACAGAATCAACATCTGAACCTAGCTTAGACCAATCAGATAAACCAATTACTAAACCAAAAAGAACAACCCTATCCAAAAAGAATAACACTATCGTTTTGCTAATTTTAGAGTTTATACGGTATTAAATATCAATTTTTGAAAAGAGCAATGATAGGGAGAGTGAAAATGGGAGAGTGAAAACCATAATGAATGATGTGGCATGACGTAACACTTTACATGCACATGCCCGATTATCGCTTGGACACCATCGGCGGCCTTCGGCCGCTGTCCCGAATCAAACTATACCCTGGGAGGCATAGTGAACCCGTCGAAGATCGTGCATACAAAGTGCCACATTATTCATTATGATTTTTACTCTCCCATTTTGACTCTCTCAATCATTATTCTTTTGAAAATCAATCATTTTTTTTAATGTGACCTATGTTTTTTTGAGAAATTTAAACGTTAAATATATCTTTTAAAATTTTTATAATTTTAAATATGTAATCCATTGTCGTGGCATAAATAATGATTTCGAGTTTTCACTCACCCATAAATCAAAAATTAATCTCCAATGATTCTGGGTTAATGATTAATGAGTGGATATTATTATCATGAGATTTATGATCAAAATCTAGTAAAGTCAATATATTTATCCTCTCTATATTAGCCATAATATTCAAACTAGTAAATCCATGATTTACTTCTCTTACGTGTTAACCTTAGAATGAATTGAGGACAAACAAATCACCTTTCCCATTAATCTATCATAGATTAATCTCCAATGTAAACTAAACAAAATATAAATGAGGAATTTCCAAAACTGTAAAGTTTGACTGTAAAGTTTGACGGGCCTATCTAATTTGCATGGTGGGCGCTAATTTCGCGCCGGTGTTCTCCACCGACTGTTTCGCTCGAAAGAAATTGGGTCGGCGACGCCCCCCAAAATGCCGATGCCGATCCGATCCCTGGGGAGGGAGATCATCGGTAGCCACTCCGCTTCGATCATCTTATCTCGCTACCACAAATAAAGTTTTCATATTGATGAGAGATCTGCCCTAAAAATTCCCTTTTCCGAGGACGACCGCGGATCGGCACCGCCCGAGAGAGAGATCGACAAGTCGATATTGGTGGGGGATGAGCAACGGCGAGGATCCCGTGAAACTGGGCGATGATCAGCTGGCGGAGCTCCGTGAGATCTTCGGCTCCTTCGACCGGAACAACGACGGGAGCCTAACCCAGCTGGAGCTCGGCTCCCTCCTCCGCTGCCTCGGCGTCAAACCCGGCGGCGATCACCTCGAGGCCCTGATACAGAGGGCCGACGCCAACGCCAACGGCTTCATCGAGTTCTCCGAGTTCATTGCCCTCGTCTCCCCCGACCTGGTCGCGGCCCGGTCACCCTACACAGAGGCGCAGCTCCGGCGGCTGTTCCGGATGTTCGACCGCGACGGGAACGGGTACATCACGGCGGCGGAGCTGGTGCACTCGATGGCCAAGCTGGGCCACGCCCTCACAGCCAACGAGCTAACGGGGATGATCGAGGAGGCCGACCACGATGGCGATGGCCGCATCAACTTCAGGGAATTCTCGCAGGCCATCACCTCCGCGGCGTTCGACAGTTGGTAGTCCTGAAACCATCTCATTCCTGACCTCTTCTACTACTTTTGATGGTTGCACTTCTTGCTTCGTAGATCTCCGTTAATAAAATTCCTAATTTTCTCTCCTCTCTTCCTTTTTATTTTTTTTTTAAAATACGCCATTTTAGACATTAATCGTTAATCGATCTTTTAGATTTCAGAAATAATTTAGATAGATTTAAAATGATTTCTTCGCTAATCGTGCATAGTATTGCTTCATTCCGTAGTTACTGTGGATCTTGTTTCTTTTCTCTCGCCTTCATTCATCTCCTAGCAAATCTTCCACATCTTGAATCAATCTGCTGCGTGTTTTACCTCTATATATATATATATATATATATATTTGGTCGCCGTTGCTGAAATTGGGGTGTTTGTTTGAGCAAGGTACAAATCTTCCTCACCTGTTTGATTTGCTTACCTACAACTCATCAACTATTTGCTTGATCCTTTGAATTTTTTTTCATCTGTTCTACAATTGTCTCTCTTTTATTTTTGGTTTGTTCTTTTGCATAGTTTTTTGTTCTTTTAATTTTTCCAAGGAATGTGTTGGATATATATAAATAGAAAATAGGTGGAGGAATAAGACTTTGCATGGGTTTTAGTCTCACATTTGATGTCCTAGAGTTTTATAGTTGGTTTATATTATTATACAAGCATGTATGATGTGAACAATATACGGGGAGAGGTTCTATCTCATGCGTGAGTAGGAAGGGGTGCAAACTCAAAGTTTGAATTTGTACTAAACCAAGTTGACTTTTGTGCGAGCATGATTTGCACACGTTGAATGTCTAACCGGTCAGAGTAAATTTTACCCAAGTAAAACAACCAATATTTTACCAAAGATTCTTTTTGCCTTATTGCTAAGCCTTAGGCATGACCTTTATTCGACATTCAATGCATATGGAGGATGGGTCTCCTATATAAGGAACCCATGATCTTGAGCAGATCGAGGAGAGACAAAAAGAAAGTACTAAAAATTCTTCCACCTTCCTTTGCTCCCCAAGCTCCTTCTCTGTCGTGCAGTTTCACTCGGCAGAATTCTCATTATGGCAATTAGCTACTATCTCAATTTCCCGTGATCCACCCGTGCTGGATGCGCGATCACGATCTGCCATTGTATTCTGGAAACATGAGAAAACCTCGAAGCACAGCCGGAGGTGGGGCAAATCTATTACAAGGAAACTGCGTTGAGCGCAGACCTCGACATCTCACTCGACATCTCATTTCCAACTTGGCATTTCGACATTCGATGTCTTCTTCCCAACTCGGCACTCAGGAGTCTTCTTCCCGACTCAGTGTTTGGGAGTCATCTTCCCGACTCATCACTCGGGATCTTCTATTCAATACTTAGCCGCCTATTCAGGAGCGCCGTGAAGATTCCTTCGGGGGCAGTCGGGGACGTTTCTTCCCGACTCGGGAGATCCACTCGGGAGCACTCGGAAGTATTCTGCTTCCTCGCGGGATACACTTGGGACCAACTTGGCTTCCACTCGGGACTGACTCGGCTTCCACTCATGATCAACCTGACATCCGACTCGGCTTCCACTCATGACCGATTCGACATCCGCTCAACTTCCACTCGGGAGATCTACTCAGGAGAACTCTTCCTGAATTGAGCAGTCACTCGAACTCGATAGTCAGTTTGGCAGCACTTGGCAGAAATCAGCCCCGTCGACAATCTGAGATTATCCGTTTAGGTCATCTTGACAGATAAATTGAAATTAATTTTGTGTAATTTTGATTCAGCTCAAATATCTCTGATAGATTGTCCAATAAAACATTGATTGTATCTATTTCTTTTGTTATGTTGTGGTTTAGATACTTTGATGGCACTGATCTTAGAAGATACAAACAATAAGATGCAACAGAGTTCTCTATGGCAATTAGGAACTTTGTTATGTTGTGGTTTAGATACTTTGTATCTATTTCTTGTCTCCATCTGCTTGATAGAGTTTTCCGAATAAAACTTCCTTTGGTACAGAAGAAAATGATCTAAACAAGTCATGTGGCACAATATTGTAGAATCAATCAATTAACTCTGTACGGTAAGACATTTTCTGTCTTTGAACCTGAAAAATAATTTGGAATATGTTTCAGTATTAAAAAAAATAGTTTTGAGGCTGAAAATTGTTGCTTTAAATAACAGTTTTTTAACAACCAGCTGCTGCTCCAATCCTGCAGTTCTGTATAAAGACTAATATAATCGAACCTGAGATTCATGCTGCTTTTGTGTGTTTGTATGATGCAGGTTTTGACTGAGTAATATTTTAAAGGGCATAATTTTTAATTTGGAATTTAGAACGGCAATTTACCAAAGGGCGTACGTAACAATTGAAAATTATCAAAGGGCGTCTCATGATTTCTATTTTACCAAAGGGCGCAGATATTTAAGTGAACTTCCTATTATACCCTTGGCGCCAGAAAATGCCTTTTCCATTCTCATTTTCGAGGCATTGACGGACCCGATTTAGCTAAGTTAAGTTGTCACGAATGTGGGTCCAATCAGAATTTAGAATTTATAAATGTGCTGGAAACCCTTTTTGCAATCAAAGAAGAAAAGCGTAGTAACGGGGTCACAGGTCGTATTTTTCCTCGGGACTAGTTGTTGTTGTGTGATTCGAGCTTGTATTTATGTGTCGTCAATGTTTTTGGGTTTCAAATGAAATTTGGGTTTTGGCTTCAAATAGACAAGAAAATGCAATGGAAAGAAAGGTAACTTAACCGAATTTAAGAAACAAGTTTGAATTCTAATGCAAAACAAATGCTTAAGCAAGTGAATAAGAAAACACTTAATCCGAAAGGAATAAAAGGATCCTATGTGCCATAATGATATTAAGTGCCAAATCTGTAACTGACAATTCCGAATTGAAACTAATTACTTCAACTTGGAAGATTAACCTACTAGTGAAATGCTAATCATGAATTAAGGAAGAAATTCAAAAATGAATGCACAAATCAGAAATGAACCTAGTGCAGAATTCAAATGCAGTAATTCAGAACATGACAGCAGAAATGAGACATCAAACCGAATGCAAAATCGAACAAACCAACTGAAACCAATTTCTCTAATCTACAGTTCAAGTAAAACTTGAAGGATAACCAATGATTACTTAGCACTAATTCAGGAGTTCTCTGCTAAACCTGCAGAAATGACACTGAACAAATCGGACAGCTGCCTTGCAGAATTATGAATCAAAATTGCAACAAAACCGAAACGCAGAGATTTATCTCAATTGCTATATGAACGAAACAAACTGCAATGTATAGATGCAGAATAAGAGCTCACACATAGTTGATTCAAATTTCAGAAACTACAAATTGACAATTTCAGAAATGAATTACTGCAGAAATGAAAATTGAAGTTTTGCAGAAACCAAACTGACATGCAGCCATCGAAACTAATGCAAAAGTGGAATTCAAATGCTTGGTAAACAAGACAAGCTACAATTTAAATTCAGAATGTAAAACTTGAGCTAACTTGATACTAAACTGATACGCAGGATAAAGAAAAATGGATACGCTGGAAAAGAAATGGCACGCAACAGGGAACTAATTTCAGAAACGAATTGAAGCAAATTAAACTGATCCAAATACACTTGTTCGTTACACAAACAATCTAGCTATTAGAAACACTGAATTAGAACTCTAATCGAAGCAAAAACTATTCAGAAACAAAACATTACAGAAATTTACTCAGAATTTCAGAAACGAATTGACAGAATTGAAATCTACTGCTAATAACAGAAAATTTGCCAATTAAACTAAGCCTCAATCCAAATCCTTACTGTCACTCAAGAATGAGCTTCAAATTGAGGTGGTCACGCCTTCTTGGATGAAGAAATTGCAGAAGAAAACGAGGAAGAAACGAAGAAGAAACTAGCTGCGGCGAAGACGCGACCAGGGTGAGCTGCGCAGAAAATTTTCTTAAGTATTTGGCATTGGACGATCCAGATTGAATTGGATGAATCCAACGGCTGATCTTGCTCTGATTTGAGCCAAACTTTGAGGATGTTGATCAGGAGTTAGGATCTGCCTCGTGGTAGCTCGGATCCTCCAGATGTGCAACGGATGGTCCAGATCAACTTAGTCTTTGAATGGACGATCTAGAGCCCTCCGAGCTTGATCCAACGGTTGATTTAGCTCTGATTGGGATGAAACTTTCAGATCATGATCAGAGTGCTTGATCAACCTCAACCCTAGCTCGGATTGCTTCAGATGGTCCCGGATGGCTCAGATCTAGCCGCTCTTGAATCGGATGGCCCGGATTTAATCCTAATCTTGATAACTCGATCCGGGTCACTTCCGACTCGAGTTTGACCCAATATGCCCTAAGTCCATGAACCTTTCATACCTACAAAAATAGATCAAGAATTTAGTGGCCAAATAATCCAAATATGTGTAAATTTGTAATTAAGTCCAAAATAAGAGTAAGTTCTAAAACCTAGGGCAATTTCACAATTAAGCAATAAAAACATAGGTCAAACATGGATTTCAGCAAGTAAAATAATCAACAAAATAGTACTTATCAGGCATCCGAACCACTTTTGCAGTAAATAATAATATGTGGTTCGGATGACAAGGTAGTAGAATTTTTGGCCATTCTCTCTCTCACCGCAACAACGTAAATGGTATTGTTGAAGGAGGACATTGTGCGTGCCCTAGTTGTGCTTTAGTCGCTTGCTCATCCCTCGAATCCCTCCGCCCAACCAAAACCTAGCCACCTATACAGGAAAGTGGTAGTGTGTGATCCTGAGGTGGCTTTAAGTGTTAACATTGAAGTTGATACTGCTCGGCACTATCAAAGTAGGATTTAGGGTTTCTGCAGGGTTGATTTTCATCATAATGGCAGGAAAAAGGTCTGTGGGTGGTTCATCGTCTTCTGCATTGGCATTAATCAGCAAGGTATGTTAGCGATAGGCTTAGGTAAGAACAACATAGTTCGTGAAATTGTTTATACTTAATTTTGCTGAATAAATTTGTAATGTATAAAAATTATAGGGTTCAGATGAGTTTGGGAAAAAATTACATTGGTGCAGTGGTTTAGGCCACTTTAAACATTTTGTTAAAGCATTTGAAATTTTAAATGATCAACACATTGCGAAGATCAAAGAGTCACCCTTCAGTATTTTCTTGGACATTCAAGAATTGCAGCATATCCGGGGAATTTTGGTTAATATATTTGAAAGTTGGGATTCAACCTCGCAAGTTTTTAAATTCTCAGGTAATAGTTTTAATTATGAAGTATAAACAATATCTATTGTAAGATAAAACTTGGACATAGTTGGCCTTAAATGATTGATATTTGATCAATTTAAATGAGTAAATTTAAGGTGAAATTCACTTTAGGCCCTCGGTAGGCCTGAAATGATTTTATTTCAGGCCTAACGAGGGCCTGAAGAGAATTTACTTCAGGCCCTCGGTAGGCCTGAAATGAATTCATTTCAGGCCCAACGTGGGCCTGAAATGAATTCATTTCAGGTCCAACATGGGCCTGAAATGAATTCATTTCAGGCCTACCGAGGTGAAATAAGTTGAAGCCTATATTGTTGATGATAACTAAATATTTTAATTATTTCAGGTGTACCGGTTGCGTTCACCAGACGAGATGTTGCTTTGGTACTGGGTATAGTGGACCGTGGAGTTCCGGTCCCTATTAATTCAACTAAAGCATAGGGTGACCTCTATCGTACTTACTTCTCAACAACCTACCAGAACAAGAATTGAGGACTTACTTAAACATTATTCTAAAAGTGTTGAATCAGAGGATGATGTGTTATTAGTTTGTAAATTTTATATTTTGTATATATTTGTTTGTGTTTTATTTTCGTCTAGTACATATAAGGTCCCTCTAGGGCTTGTAGATATAGTAGATAATTATGACAATCTTGGTAGATTCAACTGGGTGGAAGCTATCCATAAATTTCTGTCTCCCCAATTACCTAAGATTGGGGAATTATTTTCATCAACTCAGGGAAACCAGAGGACCACCAACCTCCCTTACGTAAAGGGATTTGATGGGCTTTTGGCAGTGAGTAGAAATAACCTAAATTATATTTTATACTATTTTGCTGTCATTAATGTAATTGTCTGGAAAACTTTGTATAGGCATGGTTTTTGGAGCATGTACCCATTCAAAAACCATACAATGTTGAAGGACCCCGAATAAATAAGTGGAGGAATATTCCTTCGCATATTAGTAGGGTGAGGGACTTTGTCAACCAAATCAAGTCCGAAGAGGTAATTATTCTAAACTGTGATCTATGTTAGTTTGATATAGAGGCAGTAAAATTTGTGTACTTGGTAATTGACAGGTGATTGTTGAAATAATTCCTAACCTATATGAAAACACATTGTTTGAGAACCTTGAGATTGGAGATGACATTCCACGGGCAATGGAGACATCACAAGGACATGACACAGAAGATGTAAGGTCATGTGGTGAATGCATTCTTAAAGACACCCTAATCAAGGAGCTAACAGAGAAGAATATATGTTTGCATGAAAGGGTTAAGGAATTAATTTCAATTATTGAAAATAAGGGGATGGAGGGTCAAGAAAGCTATCCTGTAGTCACTCCTCTTTCTGATCCAGTATCTTGTAGAACAAGGAGAGGACGTGACCGAACTCGGTATGATTACAGGGATACTCCAATTGAGAGTCCAGTATGGCACCATCTATTACATAAGGGGAAGCGGAGAAAGGAACAAATATCAAATGCCATGGACAAGGGAAAAAGGAAACTTAGTGAGGAGGATATGGATGAAGCAAGAGAAACCATTACTGTAATGGAAGTCATGTCTGAAGAAGATATAGAGGAGGAAAAAAAGAAGGACCTCCGAACTATACAAAATGAGGCAACAAGGCATTGATGTATGTGAGTTATTTTCATATAAATTTCGTCAAATTTATTGAATTTGGTCATTAATTAGTTTGGTCTAAATTGTATCGATGTAGTTTGTGAAGAAGCATTTTATGAAGTCGAAGAAGAAAAATCAAGATAAAGAAGTGACCTACGTGATAAATAAATTGGAGAACCTAAAGTAAGTTATGAAACATAGTTTAGTTAATATATTTGGGGCTTTAATATATAATCTTATCAATTAACTTGGCAGGTTGGCTAATGAATTTATCTGGGAGGATGCACCCTTTGCTTTGAATTTGCATTCATTCTTACAAATCCTCAATGGAGAGGTTTTTACAAAAGGCGAGGTCATTGATGCCTTCTGTAAAATGTTAGTTAGGGGAGTATCCACATCTGGTAGGCCATACAACAAGTCAATATATTGTTCAACCTTCTTCACAGTAAGTGATGTAAATTAGTATGAATTAATAGATTATAGAAGACCTAGTATTATGATGTGGTTATTAATAATTTTGAGTTTGTAACTTTTTAGGCTTCAATAAGATCGTCAAGAAAGTTTTCCCTGCAACAAGTGATGAAGACGGATATGATAGAACAAAGGTTTAGATATATTTTAATACCTTTGTGCAGTGATAATACACACTTTCACTTGTTGGCGGTGGATACAGAAGCAATGACTTTCATTCATTTAATTTCTCTTGCTAGTGGTCGTAAATATAAGCATGATTTGGACAGCTGGAGGATAGGCTCATCTTGGGCACGCAATGGACACATAAGAGAAGTCATTCCTTTTCTTATTCTGTGGTCTCTTTGGAATACTAGAAATGAAGCCAAGCACCAAGGGAAAAAACCAAAGGCAGAAAAAATTATATGGAAGATTAGAAGTTATATTCATTTAGGAATGGACTCAGGTTTGATTAAGCACCATCATTGGAGGAATTATAAAAGTACAGCTAGAACATTGGGTTTTCATGTAATAAACAGAGAAAAAATAACGGTTTCAGTGATATATTGGAGAAAACCAAGTTTTGGAACGTTTAAATTAAACACAGATGGTTGCTCTAAAGGGAATCCGGGTCCTTCGTCTTATAGGGTAATTATCAGAAACCATCAAGGACAGACCCTCTCTACAAAATGTCGCATGATTGGCATTGGTACAAACATTAGAGCTGAGTTAAAGGCGATTCTAGTGGGTCTAGAGCTATGTGTGGAACACTCTTGGTTCCCTCTATGGCTTGAATCAGATTCAATGACAGCTTTGAAGATTTTAAACTCATCTTGTCTCTCCTGGGAGCTGCGCAAACTGATCCACAAAATCAAAAATATAACACGCAAGTATCAGGTTTGCCTTACACATATATATAGGGAAGCAAATGCAGCGGCAGATTACCTAGCAAATCAAGCTTTTATTACTTATGATATCGGAATTCGGAATGCCACAGAGGTAGACAAGCCTTTCTTTGGTATCTGTAGGCTAGATAGGATTTTGCCATATATCAGGATTTCAAAGAAAACAATCTAGAACACCTAACTCAAGAATTGGCTTCTATTTTCCTTGTTAATCTGCTATGGTGCCCGAAAATTGCTTTGGCTTGTGCAAAGGCTGGATTCCATGGATGGGGGTTTCGGTAAATTGGTTTGTCCCAAAATTTCACAGACTAAATATTTGCTGCTGCATTATTCTAGTTTGTTTTTTGATCTGCTGTGACTGAGTTTCAAGTTTAGCTTTCCTTCTCCTTGTTTCTCAGAAATGGGACTGTCGATTTTCTGCTGTGTTTCTCTGATAATTTGCAATGGGGCTATTTGTATTGGCTCTCTGATATAATGCCCTTCTATCTGTTTTCATTGAATTCCCAGAATCAGGATGGCTATTTCTTTCTCTTCATATTCTGATATGTACTCTTCGAAACAGGGATATGCATCCAGGAGCTTTTCTGATTTTTAATGTTAATATGGATTTCTGATTATCTGGGTTTCTCTATTAATGATCTCATTTTCAAATGGCTTTCTTTATGGGCCTCAAACTATAATGTTCTTATTTCCTAATAGTTTCTCTTCATCTGCTTTTATTGCCTATAAGTCGGAAATCCTATGAGACATTGTTTAATGACAAGCTGTGGTTAGTCCTGGAGCAATTTTTGTAGCAAGGCTATATATATCAGCTGGTGAAGATGCACCTAAAATTACAGAGATTGCTATTTTGTTCTTTTCATATTCTGATATGTTTCTTTAATAAATTTGATGATAATCTGACATGTATTAGTTCTTGTGTGTTCAGATTGTGCTGTGGAAAATAGCTGAGTAGTAATTGATGGCTCAGGGAAATACATTTTTTGTCTTGATCAGTTTATAGCATTTATTTGCAATGTCTGTCTGGACAATTCTTTAGACATTTATGCTGTTTATAGCTACTCCTTGGAACAGGGATATGCACCCAGGAGCTTCCTGATTTTTAATGTTAATATGGATCTCTGGTATCAGAATGTTCTCTCTTTGTCCTAAAAGATTTGTTCTCACTAAAGGTGGTCAAAAGATTTTTATGTTAATATGGATTTCTGCACACCATCACCTCTTTATATGCTGCCCATCCAAAAGTTGGTTTGAAGTCGGCTCTCCGAAATGATTAGGGCTTGGAGATCTCGGATTTTTCTCTACTAATGGCATTTCCTCCTAATGGTTTTCCTATTTTCACAGATTATCTGGGGTTCTCTATTAATGTTCTTATTTTCAAATGGCTCTCTTTATGCGGCCTCAAACAATAATGGTCTTATTTCCTAATGGTTTCTCTTCCTAATGGTTGTTTCTTCTCTACAAAAGGATCTTTGAGCTAAGTAATTTTGGTTTCCTTGATAAAACATCATGCGTATTGTAAACTCTAGATGACAGAGTTTGCAAGGGTCGAGATAAAGGGTTCAAGTAGTGCTCTGCTTTTACTGCCCTATAAATCGGTAATCTTATGGGACATTGTTAATGGCAAGTTGTGGTTAGTCCTGGTTGAAGTGGTTGTACAAATGAAATTCTGGAAGATTTGGAAGTAAAGGTCATCGGAGGAGATTAAAAAATACATCTTGAATAATGTTCTTAGTAAAACTGATTTGTGCTCATCTTGTTAACCAAATTGAGTCTCTTGTACTTCTATATTAGAAGGTCAGGTTTGGCCCCCCTTCTAATATGGATTTTCTTTCCTCTTGAAATAAAATTCTTTTCTATAAAAATATATATATATATATAAGCATGATTTTGACTCAGCGGTGAGCTACCTACCTTTATTCATATATATGTTCATCATTTGGTAAAAAATGTCATTGAAATTCATGATATATTTGACAGGTAAAAGAACTTAAACAATATACTCGCGAGGAACATACGGCTATTCATCCATATCTACAAAGTCATCATCCCTTGGACAAATGGCCCTCCGTCAGACAAAAATGTCCCCAACAAGAACATAGGTCAGTAAGTGAGGAAGAGTTTGAAAATTTTAAAATCATCAAAGTATTTTATTACCCCACTTATTGAAATCAGAACTACTGTTTGTTATTTTCAGCGTGGACTGTGCCTTCTTTGTTATGCAATACGTCTGATGTCTCCTATACGATGAGAAGATGGATTTCAAACAAGGAGATATGACGAAAATGAGATTTGATCTGACAGTAAATATTATGGGAGGCATGTATTATAAAATATGAGACTGTCAATCTCTTGAAGTAATGTTGTAAAAAAACATCCTTTGCTGGTGATTCAGCTCCATTTGTATAGAAATTGTGTAAGTTGTATGAATATAATTTATTGTCCAGAAAAACAAAACAATTGTGTGATGTTGATTCACATCGAGTTGATGCAATGTAGTGTACCAACTGATACGGTAAGAAAACATAACTCATAATGATTTGGACTAAGTTTACACACCAGAAATAACATCTCTTTGGTTAACTCTAACTACTGATATATATCCAAGTATCGAAGGTCCATCAGTGGGTTTCTGATACATAATTTGAAAATATGACTTAATGGTCTCGAAGGAATTGAAAATTGGTATGCATTCTGTATTGACTTAGTAAGCTAGATTATGTCTACCAAAAATTTAAAAAATTTGTTTCAAATTCTAAAAATTAATAATTAAATAAAATTACATGATTTCGTCACAACTTGTAGATAAATATAGAATATTAATCTATAAATTATTATTTTATTTAATGGCCAAGATGATCATGAACTTAACTTTTCAGGCCCACGGTGGGCCTGAAATAAAATGATTTCAGGCCCACGGTGGGCCTGAAATAAATCATTTCAGGCCCATGGTGGGCCTGAAATAAAAACCTTTCAGGCCCAAGGAGGGCCTGAAATAAAAACTTTCAGGCCCAAGGTGGGCCTGAAATCACTTCAATTCAGGCCCAGTGTGGACCTGAATACCTCCATTTCAGGCCCAGGGTGGGCCTGAAATCAAGTGATTTCAGGCCCACCGTGTGCCTCAACTGGAAAAATTTCAAGGTCTCTGTTAACTATAAAATACTTCTGTTTAAGTTGGTGGATAATAAATTTATAGTTGTATAAGTGTCCTACGTTTATAGAACATAACTCATAAATATTGGTACTTAGTGTGCACATAAAAACCCACTGATATACCTAAAAACCTCCTATTGCAAACTATTGCTATAGCATTGGTGATACAGGAAGATTAGAGGTTTGGGCACCCAAAATCTCATCTCCTAGCTCAACCCTATCTATTGATATAGGTTTCTCAGAATTCCAGATATGGGAGGTCCATCAGTGAGTTTTGCTCAAAACTCACTGATATACCAAAATCTGTCCTATAGCATTGGTTAGACAGCATGTATAGAGGTTTGGCCACCTAAAATCTTATCTCCTAGCTCAAATCATTCTACTGATATAGGTTTTTCAGAATTCCAGGTATGGGAGGTCCATCAGTGAGTTTAGCTCAAAACTCACTAATATACCAAAATCTGTCCTATAGCATTGGTTAGACAGCAAGTATAGAGGTTTGGCCATCCAAAATCTCATCTCCTAGCTCAAATCAATCTACTGATATAGGTTTTTCAGAATTCCATGTATGAGAGGTCCATTAGTGAGTTTTGCTCAAAACTCACAGATATACCAAAATCTGTCCTATAGCATTTGTTAGACAGCATGTATAGAGGTTTGGCCACCCAAAATCTCATCTCCTAGCTCAAATCAATCTACTGATATAGGTTTTTCAGAATTCCAGGTATGGGAGGTCTATCAGTGAGTTTTGCTGAAAACTCACTGATATACCAAAATCTGTCCTATAGCATTGGTTAGACAGCAAGTATAGAGGTTTGGGCACCCAAAATCTCATGTCTTAGCTCAACCCTATCTATTGATATAGGTTTCTCACGATTCCAGATATGGGAGGTCCATCAGTGAGTTTTGCTCAAAACTCACTGATATACCAAAATCTATCCTATAGCATTGGTTAGACAGCAAGTATAGAGGTTTGGCCACCCAAAATCTCATCTCCTAGCTCAACTCAATCTACTGATATAGGTTTTCCAGAATTCCAGGTATGAGAGGTCCATCAGTGAGTTTTGCTCAAAATTCACTGATATACCAAAATCTGTCCTATAGCATTGGTTAGACAGCATGTATAGAGGTTTGACCACCCAATATCTCATCTCCTAGCTCAACCCTATCTATTGATATAGGTTTCTCAGAATTCTAGATAAGGAAGGTCCATCAGTGAGTTTTGCTTAAAACTCACTGATAAACCAAAATCTGTCCTATAGCATTGGTTAGACAGCAAGTATAGAGGTTTGACCACCCAAAATCTCATCTACTAGCTCAACCCTATCTATTGATATAGGTTTTTCAGAATTTCAGGTATGGGAGGTCCATCAGTGAGTTTTGCTCAAAACTCACTGATATACCAAAATCTGTCCTATAGCATTGGTTAGACAGCATGTATAGAGGTTTGGCCACTCAAAATCTCATCTCCTAGCTCAAATCATTCTACTGATATAGGTTTTTCAGAATTCCAGGTATGGGAGGTCCATCAGTGAGTTTAGCTCAAAACTCACTGATATACCAAAATCTGTCCTATAGCATTGGTTAGACAGCATGTATAGAGGTTTGGCCACTCAAAATCTCATCTCCTAGCTCAAATCATTCTACTGATATAGGTTTTTCAGAATTCCAGGTATGGGAGGTCCATCAGTGAGTTTAGCTCAAAACTCACTAATATACCAAAATCTGTTCTATAGCATTAGTTAGACAGCAAGTATAGAGGTTTGGCCATCCAAAATCTCATCTCCTAGCTCAAATCAATCTACTGATATAGGTTTTTCAGAATTTCATGTATGAGAGGTCCATCAGTGAGTTTTGCTCAAAACTCACTGATATACCAAAATCTGTCCTATAGCATTGGTTAGACAGCATGTATAGAGGTTTGACCACCCAAAATCTCATCTCCTAACTCAAATCAATCTACTGATATAGGTTTTTCAGAATTCCAGGTATGGGAGGTCCATCAGTGAGTTTTGCTGAAAACTCACTGATATACCAAAATCTGTCCTATAGCATTGGTTAGACAGCATGTATAGAGGTTTGGCCACACAAAATCTCATCTCCTAGCTCAACCCTATCTATTGATATAGGTTTCTCAGAATTCTGGATAAGGGAGGTCCATCAGTGAGTTTTGCTCAAAATTCACTGATATACCAAAATCTGTCCTATAGCATTGGTTAGACAGCAATTATAGTGGTTTGGCCACCCAAAATCTCATCTCCTAGCTCAACCTAAAATCTCATCTCCACTCAAAACTCACTGATATACCTAAACCACTCCTATAGCATCAGTGAGTCAGCAAGATTAGAGAATCATTTAAGACCCAAAATCCCATCTCCTACCTCAACCCTATCTACTGATATATGGCACCCAAAACCCCATCTCTTACCTCAACCCTCTCTACTGATTTCAGGATTTCAGAAAACCCTATAGCCGAATTTCAGATATGGGAGGTCCATCAGTGAGTTTTGCTCAAAACTCACTAATGGACCTAAACTACTCCTATAGCAATGGTGATACAACAAGATTTGAGGTTTGGACCCCAAAAAATTCATCTCCTAGCTCAACCCTCTCTACTGATATAGGGTTTTCAGATTTTCAAAATGGGAGGTCCATCAGTGAGTTTTGCTCAAAACTCACTGATGGACCTAAACTACTCCTATAGCAATGGTGAAACAGCAAGATTAGAGGTTTGGACCCCAACAATGTCATCTCCTAGCTCACCCCTCTCTATTGATATAGGGATTTCAGAATTTCAGATATGGGAGGTCCATCAGTGAGTTTTGCTCAAAACTCACTGATGGACCTAAACTACTCCTATAGCAATGGTGATACAACAAGATTAGAGGTTTGAACCCCAAAAATTTCATCTCCTATCTCAACCCTCTCTACTGATATAGGGATTTCAGAATTTCAGATATGGGAGGTCCATCAGTGAGTTTTGCTCAAAACTCACTGATGGACCTAAACTACTCCTATAGCAATGGTGATACAACAAGATTTGAGGTTTGGACCCCAAAAAATTCATCTCCTAGCTCAACCCTCTCTACTGATATAGGGTTTTCAGATTTTCAAATATGGGAGGTCCATCAGTGAGTTTTGCTCAAAACTCACTGATGGACCTAAACTACTCCTATAGCAATGGTGAAACAGCAAGATTAGAGGTTTGGACCCCAAAAATTTCATCTCCTAGCTCAACCCTCTCTACTGATATAGGGATTTCAGAATTTCAGATATGGGAGGTCCATCAGTGAGTTTTGCTCAAAACTCACTGATGGACCTAAACTACTCCTATAGCAATGGTGATACAGCAAGATTAGAGGTTTGGACCCCAAAAATTTCATCTCCTAGCTCAACCCTCTCTACTGATATAGGGATTTCAGAATTTCAGATATGGGAGGTCCATCAGTGAGTTTTGCTCAAAACTCACTGATGGACCTAAACTACTCCTATAGCAATAGTGAAACAGCAAGATTAGAGGTTTGGACCCCAAAAATTTCATCTCCTAGCTCAACCCTCTCTACTGATATAAGGATTTCAGAATTTCAGATATGAGAGGTCCATCAGGTTTGGACCCCAAAAATTTCATCTCCTAGCTCAACCCTCTCTACTGATATAGGGATTTCAGAATTTCAGATATGGGAGGTCCATCAGTGAGTTTTGCTCAAAGCTCACTGATGGACCTAAACTACTCCTATAGCAATGGTGATACAGCAAGATTAGAGGTTTGGACCCCAAAATTTTCATCTCCTAGCTCAACCCTCTCTACTGATATAAGGATTTTAGAATTTCAGATATGGGAGGTCCATCAGTGAGTTTTGCTCAAAACTCACTGATGGACCTAAACTACTCCTATAGCAATAGTGATACAGCAAGATTAGAGGTTTGGACCCCCAAAATTTCATCTCCTAGCTCAACCCTCTCTACTGATATAGGGTTTTCAGAATTTCAGATATGGGAGGTCCATCAGTGAGTTATGCTCAAAACTCACTGATATACCTAAACCACTCCTATAGCAATGGTGATACAGCTAGAATAGATGATTGGGCACCCAAAATCTCATCTCCTAGCTCAACCCTATCTATTGATATAGGTTTTTCATAATTCCAGATCTGGGAGGTCCATCAGTGAGTTTTGCTCAAAACTCACTGATTTACCTAAACCACTCCTATAGCATTGGTTAGTTATCAAGATTAGAGCATGATTTAAGACCTAAAATCCCATCTCCTACCTTAAACCTCTCTCCTGATATAGGGTACCCAAATCCCCATCTCCTACCTCAACCCTCTCTACTGATTTCAGGCCCAAGGTGGGCCTGAATTAAATTGTATTCAGGCCCACGGTGGGCCTGATATCATTTGTATTCAAGCCCACGGTGGGCCTGAATTAAAATGTATTTAGGCCCAATGTGGGCCTGAAATAATTTGGATTCAGGCCCACTGTGGGCCTGAAATAAATTGTATTCAGGCCCACGGTGGGTCTGAAATCAAGTGATTTCAGTGCCTGAAATAATTTTATTTCAGGCCCTGCGTCTTAGAGTATTGAAACATAAATATAAATACATAATCACTAAATTGCACATGATAACTCCAGAAATATATATGATATATAACATTTTGATCTATTTGAAATTCAATTAGATAAAACCTAAATTATATTTATAATACATATAAAGAAAAAAGGCCTGCCTAGGGCCTGAAATCCTTTTATATCAGGCCTAGCAGTCACTCATCTTGATAGCGTCCCTTCGAGCCTACTGCTAAGCAATCGTCTTCTAGCTCCAGATTTGTTGCGATTTCAAGGTAGAGTGCTTGTCTTCATTGGATTAGTTGTCGGCGACATCCTCGTCATCGCACTAGTCGAATTGTGTGTACCCTAATTTGTAGTTTGTGATTTCAGTTCTAGCTTGTCACCTAGGGTTAGCGATAGTTTTCAGTAATAGACTATAGATTTGAGGAGGGCCCTTTATGAACGAACTCTAAGTGTCATTTTTGTTTGTATCAAATAATTTTTTATTTGATGGTTGCTAAGTTCGGTATGGGGCAAAAAAGATCATCTTCAAAGAAAGCTCCTCCCACCAAATCTAAGAAACAGCAAGTCCCGGGACGACCAAGTCATGGGAAAAAACAGTTGCCACACCGAAAAATCAACTTGCCTACCAAATATACAAGTTTTGCTAACAGAGGTCGAAGTAAACGAATGAACTGGAAAAGTAACCTTTGCCATTTCAAAAATTTTATTGAATCTGTTCCACCCACACCTACACAAGAAGAGTTGCTTCAAGAAACACCCTTTTCTTGGGTTCTCGACCTTCCTACTAGTTCTTGTGTAAGACCCCAGGTTCAAAACATGTTTGATAATTGGGATGAAGAAGAACAGAGCTTTGTATTCCATGGGAAAAAACTAAATTTCACAAAGGTTGATATATCACTTATTCTAGGACTACCTGACCATGGAGAGATAGTCCAACTTGATTTGAATGAGGCCTCCAACCCACTGTACAAGGAGTGTTTTGAAGTTTCCAGTTGTTCTGCACGCAATTTGGAGAAACTGCTAATCAAGTCTACATCCAATGACAAGCTGTACTGTCAGTTGTATATACTCTATTTTTTTGTACAGTGCTATTTTGTGGTACTAGCAGCATACTTGCCATTCCGACACTGTCACTTATTGATTGCGTAGATGATTTTGACAATCTATAAAATTATAATTGGTGCAATGTCATGTACAATTTCATGGCTCCTCAGTTGGGAGCCATTGGAAAGGAGCTGACATTGAGGCATAGACCAGATGTAGGTGATTCAACCCAACGGGCCAGGGCTCCCTTGCTCAAGGGATTTCCAAATATTTTGGCTGTAAGTTAGAGTACATATACCTGCTCATATAATTTGTTGATGGATATTAGTTAATAATTATAATGATGTTGCAGGTATGGGTTACTGAACTTATTAGTATTGCTACTCCTGAACATCCTCATAGATTACCAAGAATACTTCACTGGACTTGGCCTAAGGCCCATGTTGAGAGTATCAAGCGGATTATAGACCGTGTGGCCACACATTTAATTATTGTTGATTTAATTCCCTTTGATATAGAGCATGATTTGGTACCTGACGACTCTCCTCCAACTCAACCACTTGAGGTACACTGTGAGGTATTACAGTAGGCACCTGAAGGAAGCCAGGCAGCACAAGAAAGGCTACAAGACTTACAAATGGAAGCCTGCAATACATGTATAGAAAAACAAGAACAAATAGACACCTTACAGTAACAATTAAATATAGCACTTAAAAGTTTGGAGGAAACCAAAAGTGAGACGGCAACATCCATTAGTGCCAAGGATGAAATTATTGTTCAGAAATAAACAATAATTGCAGATATAGAGTCCCAGCTTAAACAAAAAGATGACATGATTGTTGAAAAGGATAAAATCATTGGTGACAAAGAGTCGCAGATTAAAGTACAAGAGGAGTATAATGAAAAAAGGCTAGCTGCAAGAGAGAAGATCATACTTCAGTCTAACAAAAAATCAAAGAGTTGTATCAACAATTGCAAAGCAAAGGGTCAGATGAAGGTGAGCCACTTGCCAAAAGAAGGAAAATAACTCAGGTCAGACAAGACTACCAGGCCAAAGGCAAGCGCAAACTAGTTATTCAGGATGAGGATGAGGATGAAGATGAAGATGAAGATAACAAGGCTCCTGCCCTATCAATGTCAGATACTACAACGCAAACAACTCAACCAGTGACCTCCGCCCAAACAAACTTATCTGAACACCAAAAAGCTAAAGCAAAAGAATTTCAGAAGGTGAAAAGCAAAATCTTGAAGACTTCAAGGGCATTTTTTAAGAAGAATAAAGATGCAGAGATTGCTGAAACATTATTAAAGCTTAGTAAATTAAAGTGAGTCAGTTGCTATTGCCTTTGGAAAAATAATGTAAAACAATGATGATTATTGACATTCATTAATAAAATTTATTCATTCACATTGTTATTAAGTTGCTTATCTTATTTGCATGTAGGTATGAGTTGAATCCAGTATGGTCCAATGGGACCTTTACATTAGATATGTAATCTTTTTTGACAATATTTGATTGGAATGACTACACCACCGGGGATTGCATCAATACATACTGGACTATTCTTGCAAATGAAGCAAAAGCGTGTAACTCACCATACCAGCCCTCCATATTCTGTGGGGTGGGGTTTGATGTAAGTCAATTAGCTACTTGTTTTGTTTTTTTTTGTATGATTTAGTCCACTGACACTTCGTTTTTAATAAACATAGGAACTTTTTGAGGCGATTCACGCTCAGGCTTTTGAACAAACTATTGCTACTGATACGGAAAAGCCAATTAGATATATCATCTGTCCTCTAAATAATGCAGATGATCATTGGCATCTAATGATTATTGACCTCGTGGAAGGTAGTATCCATCATTATAATTCTCTCGGCGCCACAGAAGGGTACACTGCCCAATTTGAAAAAACTGTAAGTTTTCTATTTCATAGATATACCTCAACAAACAGTTTCAGACCAATATAATTGTTACTAATGTCATATCTGTGTAGGTGGCGTTTTTCAAAAATTTGAACTGGTCATATTACAAGATTTGGAATAAAGGATTGCCTTCCATAGCTGGGACAGAGTTTAATAAAATTGTAGTCGAAGGACCGACCCAAACAAGATCGTAAGAGGATGTTTATTTTTGTTAAAAATAACAATTGATTTCATGGTTGGATTTATTAGATCACAACAATGTCAATATTGGTTTTTCAGGTTGGATTGTGCATTTTTCATGATGCGGTATGCTGAAAGTCTGGTTTTCCAGAGATCTACTGATTTTAGCCAAAAGCAAATGAAAAATTATCGATTTCAGGTGGGATATAAAATAATGAGAGACAAGTGGTGGAAGCTAAATCTGTAAATAGTATATCAGTGATACTATGCAAATGTAATTGTGATACTATGCAAATGTAATTGTGATCACAAACATTGTATATTTGTAATTATACAATCTATGTAGTCCTTTTCAAATCAATGAAACTTTGCTTTCGATCATTGTTTTTGTCTCATATATGATCTGTAATCTGTAATTGTTGTCGAACCCATCAGTAATATTTAACCTTGCTTTTGCTAGAATCATTTGAATTCATGACCACGGTGGGCCTGAAACTAAAGCATTTTAGGAAACCCACCCAGGGCCTGAAAAAAATTTATTCAATTGTATATTGTAAGTTTAATGACAAACAATATATGTTTGTAGTTATAATGTATGTTGGATCCTTGTTAATGAACCTTACTTTTTCTCTACCCTTTTTTTAAATCACACCCCACGTTGGGCCTAAAATGAGATTACTTCAGGCCCAATGTGGGCCTGAAATGATATTATTTCAGGCCCACGCTGGGCCTGAAATTTTATTATTTCAGGCCCAGCGTGGGCCTGAAATATTCCCATTCAGACCCAGTTTGGGTCTGAAATAATATTATTTTAGGCCCAGTGTGGGCCTAAAATTAGATTATTTCAGGCCCACGCTGGGCCTGAAATAATTCCATTTCAGGCCCAAGCTGGGCCTGAAACAATCATGTTCAGGCCCACGCAGGGCCTGACACAATAATCTCATTTCAGATTTCAATTAATTCAATAATTGAATATTTAAATATTTTATATAAATATGCATGTTGTGAAATTATTTTTAATATTAAACCTAGAAGGAGAGTACCTACATACATATTGCATACCACAATTTAATTCCATCCACATCATTACCTCATATTTTCAGAATTTAGCACAGCAGGAGGTTTGTTTCATGGACCTATGAAATTTTGATTTCTCAAAACTCATTACCAGTAGTTAGAGTTTAGATAGCTAGGAGATGGTATTTTTGGTCTCCAACCATAGTCCTAATGATTATCAATTACGTGTTAATACAGTATCAGTTGGCACAGAACAATGAATCAACAAAGCAAACAAGCAGAGGGTCTCAAATGACAGATATTCACAAACTATAGGACTTCAGGACTTCAAGACCTGAAATCACATTATTGTGGGTTTACAAATCTGAGACCTTCCAACAGATCATTTCTGCTTACATAAATTTACACAAGAATAAATGTATCATAATATTGAAATACTTCTTTAAGTGACAACATTAACAACTACTAATTTTTTGACAATACTATAGTTGTACAATATACAAAATATATATACATTCAAGTCTCCTACATACAAGTTATACACTTCAATCAGAATATTGGGTCACTACATATACCAATTAACTCAAGACCTTGGGGCTGGCGGCATTCTACATGTCATTTTATTATGACCAAGTTGTTTGCACCGGCTGCATTTTAGTTTCACCTTGTCATTGTGTCTGGACTCAATCTGTGCCTTCTTTCGTCTACCAGACTGCACAAGGCTACGGGGACATAGAACTGTAATGTCGTTTACTCTAGTAGGCCAAAACTCCTTGCTTCTACAAGGGAAAATACGATCCATGTAAACCCACTTTCAAGTTTCAGAATAAAAATAATGCTCACAATATGGGAGTGTATCCATGTTCCTGTGAATGATTACGGCAATAGTATGTGAGCAAGGAAGTCCTGAAATCTGAAACTCCCCACAATGACAAAAAAAAACTTTTTTCCAAATCAATAATGTATGAAGTGCCTCATATTTCTACTTCCATTTCTGATTGAGAGTAAGGGTGAACCTTATAAGCTCTTGCTTTCTCTCTCCTTGAATCCATTTCTTTTGTAGCATTAGGTGTCAAAGCAACATGCCATTTGGAAACTTCCTCTCTACGGTTATAGAACCATTGAGCAACTTTTCTTCTTGTATTATCAATTAACCTGTTTATGGGAAGCTCACGTGTAGACTTGAACAAAGCATTTAAGCTCTCCACACAATTCGTGGTAAGCATTCTGTACCTTCTCCCTGTAAAGTGTGCATTTGCCCACCTTTTAGGGTCAATGTTCTGAAGCCACTTATGGGCAACTGGATGTTTTTCAAGCATTGTCTGCATTATCATATCATATTGGAGTGTTGTGTTAGCTCGTGCTGCTGCCCAAAACAAACCTACAGCAGTTCTACTTCCAATATCAGTTACTATATTACAACACATGTGGTGGCAACAAAAGGCATGATGTGCGTTTGTGTAGACTTTTCTAACTGCTGATATAATGCCCCGATGTCTATCTGATACTATGGTGATTGAGTGGTCATCGACAGCAAAGAACCTCTTTGTATGCTCCAAAAACTACTCCCATACAGACCCACATTCAACTTCAGCTATTGCAAAGGCAACTGGGAGAACATTGTCATTACCATCAATCGTCGTTGCAATCAACATTACTCCCGGATACTTTCCTCTTAGGTGTGTGGCATCAATTCCGATAAGTCTACGCAAATAAGACCTGAACACCCTTCGGCAAGCACCAAAAGCCCAAAAACACCGCTGGAACTGATTGTCACCATTCCTGCATAGTGCCACATACGTTTCAGGATCTCTAGCTCTTAACTCACGCAGATATTGTGGAAGATCTCTGTAAGCCTCATCATAATCTCCAACAACCTTTTTCAATGCTTTCTCCCTAGCTATGTATGTTTTTCTGTATGATATGGTCACTCCAAATCTAGCTTTAATATCTGATATAATCATACTTGGTTTGTATTGTTCATTATGAAGAAATTGCTCTTCAACAAAAGAAGCAACAAATGATGAAAAGCATGCATGATGATCAGCACTTTCCCTAACAGTTCCACATTGGTGTTCCTTTATATATTTTGTAACAGTGAACTCTACTTCCCCTCTTACTACTACTCTCCATGTACATGGTTGGTTGAAGCACACTGCTTTAACTCTATTTTTTCGGGTGTCAACTGGGTTATATCTCATATGCTTAACCATGGCATGTTTGACAAGTGCATTCTTGAATTCTTCTCTAGATGGAAATATCTGCCCCACAAAAAATTCATGCCCATCTCTTGCCTCTACCTCTATAATTGGCCCAGCAAGCAATCGAGAATTTAAAATATAAGGATCTTCAGCTAATGGAAACTCCTCCTCTAAGTCACTGTACTGATCTGGGGGAATTCATATTGCTCAATCTGCATATCATCGGCTTGGAATTCTAGTACACTTGTAATGGGTTCTAATTCATCTGCATTCTGGATTTCAATTCCTTCCTCCCCACTCCCGTTTGGCTTAAAAAATTGAACAACTCTTGTAGAAGAATTCAACCTCTCACCTTCTAGATTACTTTCTTCTTCATTTAGATCAATTGTCAAATTTCTTATAATTTCTGATCCATTCCCCGTGACAGTATTATCATCAAGAGTATTCCATATCTCGGATAGAATTTCGTCAACAACATTATCATCTCTGAAAAATAAATTACAATTACATTTTGCAAACTTTGAATATCATAATCAAGGACCTAGCAAGGCCTGAGGCTTGAAATCAAAAAATTTCAGGCCCTCTGAGGGCCTGAAATTTTTTTATTCAGGCCCTCAGAGGCCTTGCTATTTTTCCACTATATTTCAGGCCCTGTGAGAGCCTGAAATATAATGATTTCAGGCCCTTTGAGGGCCTGAAATTTAATGATTTCAGGCCCTCACAGGGTCTGAAATCAGTATATTTCAGGCCCTCTGAGGGCCTGATATATAATGATTTCAGGCCCTCACAGGGCCTAAAATCAGTATATTTCATGCCCTTCGAAGGCCTGAAATATTTTGATTTCAAGCCCTCACAGGGCCTCAAATCACTTTATTTAAGGACCTTGGAAAGCCTGAAATCTAATCATATCCTGCACTCCCATGGACTGAAATCCTTTAGTTTCAGGCCCTCCTAGGGCCTCATATGGTAAGATAATTTCTCTAGGTCGAATTCAAGCATTTATTTATCTTAAGTTTAACAAATTTCAGAGAGCCCTTATTATGTAAAGCATATCACCCTTAGTCTCCTCCAAACATAAAATTTGTCGAAAGAGTTGATAAGTATAAAACTAGGTCTGATAACATATCAAAGATGACAATCATACGTACATTACTATTTGTATTTAGTATCAATCTGTTGCTTGCTTTTTCTCCTTCACCACCTATCTTCCTCCCCTGGCTTGGTGATGAATTGATGTTGTGCAAGGTCGAAATATATACGTACCCTCGTATTGATTCGACTTGTGCGAGGTAGTAAAATATTTATAGCCTGAGAAAATTTTCACTGCCTGCCCATCCGAACCACATATTATTATTTTACAGTCAAAAGTGGTTCGGATGCATCGAAATGTGAAGCGAAAAAGGTATGTTGTGGCAGGAGGTGTATAATAGGAAGTTCACTTAAGGTGGTGCGCCCTTTGGTAAAATAGAAACCATGGGACGCCCTTTGGTAATTTCCCATTGTTACGTACGCCCTTTGGTAAATTGCCGAACTTAGAATGAGGATTTGTGTCGTGTATCTAAAATTTGAAAATCTACATATGGATATTCATAATCTTCAAGTTTTGGACTTAAATTTCACCGTTTAAATCCATTTCGGAGCATCCAAATATATTTTTTACTATTTATAGTAATTTTCATATTTTTGAGTTTTTGATTATTTTTAATATTGTTATCTTAAAATTAAGGGTTCGGTCTATTTAAGGGTCATGTTTCATATTTCAAGATAGTTTTTGGTATTTTTAGTCACCGTCTCCTTAGTTGAACGATAAGAGTATTAATCAACAGGGATTACAAATATTGATTCTTATATTCATACATAAATCAACGATAATATCCACTACACTTCATAAATGAATCACCTAGCAATACCAAATCTAAAGTAAATATTAGTTACATTAAGCAATAACAGTGATATCCCCGGCAAATACGCTCGAATGCCAGATACCTAAGGGCTGAGAACCTGAGTATTCTGAGAATTTAAGAGTCTTGGTACTTATGATGCGGCAATTACGGTCATTATGAAACAACGAAGGCGGTTACAAAAGAGGAAGATATATCAGGTACATTTGTCTAAGACAGGCCAATGGGGGCATGCTCGTCTCGTAGAATGCTCTTTTAATTCTCATATTCTTTTCTTTACTTAAACTAAGTAAATTGGAGGGGCTTTGTCGGATATCATCCGCCAAGATTGTTTATGAAAGATAAGTATTTGATTAAGGACAGATCAAAATTTTATTGTAACATAATTAACATCGTCTATGGGAACAAGGGCTAAGCATCAAGAACCAAAGTTAGAACCAAGACATCGTCTATGGGACATCGGTTGACCTAAGGTTCCATTTTGGAAGCCCAAAGTCAGAACCAAGACAGCGCAGACTGTAATTTGTACTTATTTTATCTATTACTGTTGTTTTGGAATTAACCCTGGTTGCAGGAACAAAGGAAGGAGTTTTCTACATCACAGGCGCTTGAGAGGACTCAGGCGCCCGAGAATACAAGCGCCTGTATTGATACAGGCGCCCCAGATGGGTGATTCCAGAAGTCTGCGAAGCTGAGCCTCCACGTCAGCATGAGAGGCGCATGTGATCAATCAGGCGGCCCAGACATCCCAGTCGCCCTGGATAAAGGGATAGACGTTGGCCGAATTTGCGGATGAGGATGCATGCAGATAGGCTACGTGGCAGGCGCCCTACATCAACAGGGGCGCCCTGGACGTCTGTATAAAAAGGGGTTCACCCCTTGCTTCTAGACAACAATTCTTCTAACAAAAGCACTCAAGTGCTCAGTCTATTTTCTCCGTGCTCAAGTTTCAAGCACCAACAACGATCCAGAACGACGACCGGCTGCTCCGATCTTCAATTCCTTTTCTGGTCATCGGTATTTGTTCTTAAGTGCTTAACATTAATTCTGTATTCGTGCTTCAACTATTATAATATTTTTTAAAATATAGAATTGCCCAACGAAAACGGTCAAGGACCGTGGGCCTTGGAGTAGGAGCCGATCTAGACTCCGAACGAAGTAAAAGAAAGTGTATTAGCATTGATTTAATTTTCCGATACGTAATATTCTAACTAATCCGAAGTTTTTATCAATATTCACCCCCCCCCCTCTATCAATTCTAAACGATCTCACACTATCTACAAGACAACAAGGGCAAGAAGCTGGAGAGACCATGACATGCCAATTATCACTAGCCATATCGCACTCGATGAGACTTGTGAGATACAGTTTGCACTTGTCTATATATTTCTACTGCCTTACAATTTCAATTATGAAATAAACAAGATGTCTCACCAAGAAGACCCAATGCCATTGTTTAAAAACCCTACTACCTCGTGGTGCTGTGGATGCCCGAGGTGAGTAGGCCTGATCATGGTGCTGTGGATGCCCGACCAAGAGCTATAAAAACCCTACTACCTCATGGCGTTGCTGATGCCCGAGGTGAGGAGGCCTAGTCGTGGTGCTGCGGATGCCCGATCAGGAGCTGCAAAAACCCTACTATCTCGTGGTGCTGCAGATGCCTGAGGTAAGGAGGCCTGGTCGTGGTGCTGCGGATGCCCAACCAGGAGCTGCAAAAACCCTGTTGGGGCAATCTATGGTCCAGAGTGACCATGTGTTTTGATGTTTGGGCAAAGGATTATGTTGAGGCAATCAACCTTAAATGATTGGAAGATCATGGTTTTGATGTGTGTGGGTGAATATGTTTAAGGTTAGAGTGTTAAGTTGTATTTGATGTGTGTGATTGAGTTTGCAGGACTTGGAGAATCACACATGGTGAACATATCTGAGGGGCGAGAGCCGAGGGAGGAGGACTCCAAGGGCAAGCCGGGAAGTGGACTTCAAGGGCACACGTGAAGGGTGGCATGGAGGCAAGCCAAGGGAGGCTTGTGTGCGCATCCGAGGGACGAGAGCCAGAGGAAGACGACTTCAAAGGGGCGAGCCAAGGAGTGAACCTGAAGGCATACATGAAGGACTATGTGAAGACTGGTTGGGAGGGAGTGGGCAGTCGACTGGCCAGAGGGCAGTCGACTGCGAAAACTCACAGAAGGTTTTCAGCCTTCTCCCGGTCGACTGGCCCAGAGGCAGTCGACTGGTATACCCCCGAAAACTAGTCGTTGGCTAGCAATTAATGTTAGGTCAGTCGACTGCCCCAGGGGCAGTCGACTGGTGCGGGGCTGGACAGACTGCTAGTTTGTCATGTTCTCCTATAAAAGGAGGACATTTTCGCACGTGGGCGGTATGGTTCCGTACTACGACGAAGTGTTGCTCGTGTGAATAGTATTCTTTGCTTCCTCTCTCATTCTACTACATTCTGTAAAGAGGAAGATCTCCACTATAAAGGCTTCTCCACCTGAAGGAGACATTTCATAGTGGAAGTGGTGTACGGCGCGGATCCTTGGATTAGTCACCCATCTGGGTGGATACCAAGTAAACGTTTGTGTTAGCATTGTTCATATTTTACTTTACATTTTATTGTTTCCGCTGCGCTAACGAAATTGTAGAGATCCAAACAAAAAGTGCTATTCACCCCCCCCCCTAGCACGCCAAGACGATTCATCAGTTGGTATCAGAGCCGGTACGTTTCGGAAGAACTCACCGTCAACCGGAGCAAGTTTAATGGCGTTTCAAGAGGGATACTCCACCGCACGACCACCCTTCTTCGACGGGAACGACTTCGCGTATTGGAAAGGTAGAATACAATACTACCTTATGAACGATATTGAGAATTGGATTAGTATTGCAGATGGTTTCGAGGCACCTGTCGAAGAAAGAGGAGAACCGACACCGATGAGATCCTGGTCGAAGGAAGTAATGAAGAGGGCGCAGTCAAATGTCAAGGCCACCACCACACTGCAATGCGGGCTCTCAAAGGAGCAACTGAACAAGGTGGGACCGTTCAAGAGCGGCAAGGAACTGTAGGATAAATTGGTGGAGTTGAATGAAGGGTCAAACGAGTCCAGAAGAGCAAAGAAGGGCTTGCTCGTGGCCCAACTCCAATCCTTATCCATGAAGAGTAACGAGACTGTCAGCCAGCTACATGGAAGGGTGAAGGAGGTAATCAATGAGCTCCACGTGATTGGAGAAAAGATCGAGAACCGGGATATCGTCAGGTATGTTCTACAAGCCTTCCCGAGAACCACCTTGTGGGCATCCATGGTTGATGCATACAAGGTATCAAGGGATCTATCCATTGTTAAATTAGATGACTTATTTTGTGAATTTGAACTACACGAGTAAGCTAACATCTCGACCAAAGAGAAGGGTATTGCCTTTATTGCAGAAAAGGAGAAGAAGAAGAGGAAGGAGAAGAAGAAGGTGGTCTACTCCTCCTCATCAGATTCAGAGGAATCCAGCGCCTCCATGGATAGCGACCAAGAGACATTCATGATAAGAAAGATGCGTAAGGCTTTCAGAAATTTTTCTAACAAATCATATGCTAGGAAAGGGTCCAGAGGTAAGGGTAAGGCCAAGGACATTATAAGCTACAACTGCCACCAAGAGGGGCACATGAAGAACGAGTGCCCTCTGCTAAAGAGAAGAGATGACAAGAAGGAGGAGAAGAAGAAATGTGACAAGAAGAGGTCAAAGGGAAAGGAGAAGAGTGCCACCAACCTCAAGGCAACCTGGGATGATCCATCATCCTTAGAGGAAGAAGAAGAGCAAGTCTCCCATTTTGCTCTTATGGCACTGGATCACTCAGACTCATCAGATGATGAAAGGAGTTCAAGCAGTGAGGATGAGAGCACCTCCTCTTCATCATCCGAGTCAGAAGCTTCGGTAAGTGAGGTATACCACTTACCCTCCTCTACATTAGTTAAGATTATTTCTAGCACTAACATGGACTTAGCTAAGGCTAGAAGTAAGATTAAGGAATTAAATGATGAGATTGTCATGCTTAGAGTAGAATCTACCAAACTTAAGGAATTACATGCTAGTTCTCTTACATCACATGCTTCATGTCTTGAAACTGAAAATAGGGAACTAAGGAAAAAGGTAGATGACCTTACAAAGGCCCTTAGGAAATTCTAAGTAGGCTCTAGTAACCTAGATATGAAAATTAACAGTCAAAGGGTCGTTTATAACAAGGACGGTTTGGGATATAGGCCAAAGACAAAGGAAGTGGCCTTTGTATCACTCACGGGTAGGATTGGTGCATCTAGGAGATTAGGGGCTAAGGGAAACACCAAGAGGGCATGAGTACCTAAAAGATTTCTAAATGATGCTTATGGATTAAATATTTGGGTACCAAAAGAGTATGTTTTTCATGTTGTATAGGTAAAGGTGAAGGAGGCCTCAACTATGTAGATAGTAGCTAGTGGATGCTCAAGACACATGACCGAGGATGTGAGCAAGTTCACTACTATTAGCTACTTAAGAGAAGGGACGGTCTCCTTTGGAAATAGTGGAAAATTGAGGATTATTGGTAGGGGCACAATTGAGGTATCTCCCACGATTTCTATGTTGAGGTAATCTGTGGTCCGGAGTGACCAAGTGTTTTGATGTTTGGGCAAAGGGTTTAAGTTAGGTTTACCCTTGTTATCTCATATGTGTATGTTGAGTGTGCAGGTTGTACAGGTTACACATATGAACTTGGCTGGACGGCCTCAGTATGGTGAAGGGTGGCATGGAGACAAGCTGGAGGCTTATGTGCACCCGAGGGACCTTGGAGAGCAGGGACGATGAGCTGATGGGCGCGAACTTCGAGGCATACGTGAAGGGTGGCATGGAGGCAAGCTGGAGGCTTGCGTGCGCATCCGAGGGACGAGGGTCGAAGATGAAGAGGGCGCGAAGGCAATAGTCGAGGCTGCGGAAGAGGTGACAGTCGAGTCGTGAGGGTACGAGTGTTGTGTGATTGTACTCGGGAAGGGTAACCTTAGGTATGTGAGTAGACCAGTCGACTGGCCTGAGGGTAATCGACTGGTGAAACTCACAGATGGGTCTCAGCCTGGGACCAGTCGACTGCCCTGGGGGCAGTCGACTGGTAGGTGGCTGGTGAGTTGGCTGAGAATTCGAACGTTGGGGTACAACGGTCGAATTTCAATGGCACCAGTCGACTGCCCTGGGAGCAGTCGACTGCCCTGGGAGCAGTCGACTGGCTTGGGAGCAGTCGACTGGTGGTGAGGGTTTCAGCCCGAGTCCTATTTAAAGAGGACGTCATGGTAGCTGAGATTCTTGACGAAACTCGCTTGGGTAAAGTGAGTTAATAGTCTTTTGTGCCCAGAGATTGTCAAAGTGATTGTGGCGAGGTTTCTCCACCCACAAGGAGCGACGAGGGCTAGCCGGAGGTT
Source organism: Boesenbergia rotunda (assembly GCA_024364735.1). Classification (NCBI taxonomy): domain Eukaryota; kingdom Viridiplantae; phylum Streptophyta; class Magnoliopsida; order Zingiberales; family Zingiberaceae; genus Boesenbergia; species Boesenbergia rotunda. The sequence goes on from JAGFNQ010004823.1 coordinate 48,873, forward strand.
ATTCGGGGATTGATCCACCTACGGATTCTTAGATTAGTCACCCGTCCGGGGTGGATACCAAGTAAATCGGTTTGTTAGCGTTCTTTATTGTTGTTAGTTTTTGTTTTGTTTGTATTTCCGCTGCGCAACTAACAACGTAGGTGAAAAGAATCGAAGAAACGCTATTCACCCCCCCTCTAGCGTACCGGAAACGATCTATCACTTGGTATCATAGCGAAGGACCGCTCTTGATCGGACTAACCGCCGAGGGAGCACACGCTAGAGAAAGAAGAACCATGGAAGAAAAACTTGGGAAAGATATAAACTCACCACCATCATACGAGCACAAAGACTTTGATTATTGGAAAGCTAGAATGAAGATGTGGCTCGACATGGATTGGGAGTGTGTAATGGTGCTAGAAGAGCTATTCGAGACACCTAAGGACAAGCATGGGAAGAGGCTCCGGCCTAGGTATTGGACCAAGGAGCAACAAGAGCAAGCAGGGGCTAATGAAAAGGTAATCAACATTTTAGTTAATATTTTGCCTACTAACATTCTAAGTGATGTAGGAAATTATAAGAATGTCTATGAGTTATGGACTAAATTGGAAGAAGTACATAAGAACCTGACACAAGCCCGACTAGTAGACGAGCCCAAAGAAAGAATCTCAAGTGTCCAAGAAGACCAAAGAGAAAGAGAACTATCAAGTGAAGTGGAAGAGTTGAGTGAAAAAGAACTCACATCATTCGAAGAAGAAGAGGTCACCACCTCAAGGATTGAGGGGAAGGAGAGACCCACTTCAATGCCCGATCAAGAGGAAGCATCCACTTCATCCAAGGTTGAAGAAGAAGCCTCTACCTTCACCAAAGCAAGGAAAAAGGAACACATTATATGCTTTAGGTGCAACGAAAAGGGGCACTACAAGGATAAGTGTCCAAGGGTAAGAAAAAGGAGGTAGCCCCTAAACCCATCTCAATTCATTTAAATTCTAACATGGGTTGTAGAAGTGGAGAAGCCCAAGAAAAGAAAAAGAAGATTCGATGCTTCACATGTGGAGAACTAGGGCACTACCACACCAAGTGTCCAAGAAAAGGAGAGCTAAAGAAATTGGGACACTTGAGGAAATGGAAGAAAGAAGAAAGGAAGAGAAGAAGCCCATATCATGGAGGAACTACAAGGGTAAGGGAGGTAATCCCTAATCTTAAATTTAAATGTAATTCAAATTTAAGTTCCTCCATGCATGCAAAAAATAGTGTAAATCATTTACCCATGCATAACTTAGGACTTAAATATCATGATAGGAGTATGATTTGCATTGTAGATCAAAAATCTAGGAAAACCATGTATCATGAAAAATCCTAGATCACTAGACCTAAGAATCAAGGCAAAACTCCCAAGAAGGGGAGGAATGTGCCTAGAAATGAGGATAGGTCTAGGAATGTCCAAAGTGGACATGTGGATTCTAGGTTTAGAAACCTAGAAAGGGAAAATCAAGCTTTAAGGGAAAAGCTTGATAGGTTAGAGAAAATCCTAGAGAGATTCACTATTGGATCTAAGGGTTTAGATATGGTGTTGGGTGGCTTAAACCGCACCAATGATAGATCGGGGTTGGGATACCAATCTAAGGTCTCCCATGCCAAGGGAAAGAAATATGCTAAGGTAGCATATGATTATGGCAAGAAGGGGGAGTCCAAAAATGGCAAGGGGTGCCATTTAAAGGAAAAATAAAGGACTTAACCAAGGACAAGGTTAAGAGGGTTGAGTTTGTAGGCCAAGAATCACCGGGGGAACACCGGTGTGGTCTAGTGTTTGTTGAGTCACCAAGGGAGGTGGCTAGGGCTAAGAGCTCAAGGAAGAGGTCTAGGAGCCTTTGGGATATATGGTGAATGGATCTTTGGAGGGTTCCTCCTAGAGATCTAGATGGACCATGGAGTGTGCCAAAGGAATTGGAGACGGACTTGAGTCTCAATTCTTGAGTTTTGGCACGGTGTTTTTGAGTTTCATGCATGGAAATATAACATTGGGGTCATATTGCATGAAAATTAGTTTTTGGTGTGTAATTGCCATGTAAATCAATGCTAGGGACGCATTGTGGGTTGGCATGGGCAGAGACATCAAGGGGAAACCAAAACTAGGACTTTTGGTTAAGGTTTGAGTAAACCTTTTTGTTAGTTTTTGGATTTTGTGTTAAACTTGGGAATGGTGATGTTGGTGCAGAAAGCACCCAAGTCGAACCTGTGTTTTGATAATGGCAAAAGGATTCAAAAGTTAAGGTATAATGTTTATCTAACATGCTACTCAAGTGTGCAGGCAAAGCCCTAGCGAAGGACTGCTAGGCACCTGGCGAAGGAATGCCAGGATACAAAGACCTAGCGAAGGACTGCTAGGCACCAGGCGAAGGACAACTTGGTACTGAAGACCTGGCGAAGGACGGCTAGGCACCAGGCGAAGGACAGCTAGGTACTGAAGACCTGGCGAAGGACAGCTAGGCACCTGGCGAAGGACTGCTGGGCAAAAGTCCAACCGGAGGAGCCGGTTGGCATCAGGTACATTCTCCTAAGAGGAGTAGGTGAGGACGCGTTCCCCGTTGAGGGAACAGTAGGCGTCGGTTTGACTAGGGTTCCATTTTGGAGACCTAAAGTCAGAACCAAGATAGCTACGGCTGTATAAAACTAACTCATTATTGCTTTATGTTGTTTTTGTTCTAACCCTGGATGCAGGACCGAAGGAACGAGTGTCTGCAGCTCAGAGAGCCTCAAAGGAATGAGGCAGCAGCTGACCAGGGCGCCCGGAGTGTCTCGGGCGCCCCCAAGGTGAACACAAAACAGATAAAGCAAAAAGTGTGCTTCGACTGTTGGGACCGGGTGCATGTTGACAAGGATACGGGTTCGTAAATTTTAAAATATTTACGTGCAGCGGAAGAATTAGCATAAATAATTTCTCAAATTATTTTTAACCACGTATCTAACATGCGACCTTATGATGTGTGGACATGATCATAAATTAAAATTTTGCAGAAAAGTAAACTAATTTACTTCGTACCTCTCGTAACTCGAAGTAAGGGACGAGATCCAACCGTAGCGTCCCTTGGAAGCTCCGCCTCTATTCGCGTCCACGCCGAGTTCTCTTCGGGATGACTTCACAAAGTCACGAGTTTTGTGCCGACGAGAACTACTAGATTCTCTAAAGGCACAACTAGAAGATCAAGAGAGAAGAAAGGAAACTAACAACCAAGTAACGGAATCAAAATTCCGGGAAAGGAAAGAAGGAGTCGCGATCCGCTTCTTCTTCTTCGGCACCTTCTTGGCGGATGAAGCTCTCGGCCACCCTTGGGATGTGCGTCGGCCCTAGGGGAGAAGAGAGAGCCGGCCCTAGAGAGAGAGAGGGGCGCCGGCCCTAGAGAGAGAGAGAGTTAGAGAGAGAGAGAGAGAGAGAGCTACTAATCTCTTGATAACTCAATTGATGAATTCAAGCCTAGCCTTGGTTCCTTTATATAGTAGCCTCTCCCTTGCCATGTCTCCCCTTTAACGGAATTAACGGAATAAATTATCATAAGAAATTTATCTTATAAATTTTCTTATTAATTATTCCGTTATGCCAAGTTTTATTATAACTAATTTTATAATAAAACAAATACATCTCTCCTTTTAATTATGGAATAAATTTTCATAAAATTTATTATATAAATTTTCTCATCATGGAAAAATCAATTCATAATTGATTTTATAGAATAAAAATAAATCATTTAAAGTTTATTTTAATCTCCATAAAAAGAATAAATTTATTATATAAATTTTTCTTTATCATGGAAAAATCAATTCATAATTGATTTTATAAAATAAACCAATCCATGGTTCATTTTAATTTACATAAAAAGAATAAATTTATTATATAAATTTTTCTTATCATGGAAAAATCAATTCATAATTGATTTTATAAAATTAAACCATTTAAAGTTTATTTTAATTTTCATGAAAACAAATTTATTTATCCATAATGTTATAAAACAAATCGCGCTTGATTTATTTTATAATTTAAACCAAATTAATTGGTTTTCTCTCCTTGTGGTGGCCGGCCAAACCAAAGAGGGTGGGCACCCTCTTTGGCCGGCCACTCCAAGCCCTTCCCTCGCGAATTAAACTCATTTAATTCGCCCAATAAGCCTTCAAAAGACTTAGCCATTTTAAGCTTCCGTTGCGCCTCTGATAAATTCAGATTCGACTTATTTCTCTTGATCGGAAAATCCAATTTTCAACTCGTTTTAAATCCCTCGGATTACTCGTAGTGCGTGTGACTAAATAGGCTTTCGATTTATGTTGGTCGTCTATAATCAACTAATTATAGAACGATCATGAGTGGCACCTAGTAGTACATCATGATCCCCAATTAATCGAAAGATCAACGGTTGACCTCAGAAATTATTCTGAAACCCTTCAGCAGCTCTAATGAATCATACCCCATTCCCTTCACCATCTTATACCCACTTGGTTCAGGACATGGTCTGTGTGTGTCAGTCCCCACTAGGCTGACTACGTCACACCTAGCCCAAGTAGTATCTTTCTCGTCCTTTGGATTTCTAATTACTCTCATGTATTTAAGAGACTCATACTCTAAACATGATATGCTCTGGCCAGAGGCTTTGAGTAACAATCCGACGATAGGCCTGGGTATACATCTCCTCGCAAGGAGTGGTGAATCCTTTGTAGGCTGTTCAACCATCTTCGGGCACTTCGGCTTATACCCAACCATCCTGGGTCCACACCTCCTTGGAGATGCTTGCTTAAGATGTTAAAGTATAAGTCTCCATGACCAAGATGACTTGAACACCACAAGTCAAAGGAACATCGCACTTAAGCTGCGGTAAGAACTTCACTGACCTGTCTATGTATAGACTACCATGTGAAGTTTTACAGTCAGTCACTCCAATGAACTAGTTCCCTTAACTAGCATCCATGTTTATCTCCGAACATCCCAATGTCACCAGCCATTGAGAATCAGCTGATTAGAGAATAACTCATGCTAGTCTCAACAGAATTGATAGTGTCCGTTTTTATCAATTCATCGACTAGGGATATTTTCAATACTTCACAATTGCACATTTAGAGATAATCACTAGTTGTGATCCCATCACAAATTCTCTTATGCTGTGAATTGTATTGCGGACATTCAGTAGATGAGTTTAAAATCCCAATCAAATACACAAACATATATACTCAAATAGTGAATTATCATTTATTAAAATAAATGTTTACAATCATAAGGCGATTACCTTAGGATATTTCTCTCATATTACTAACATCGACTGCTTATGGGTGGGGCGCCCCCGTGCTGTCGGGCGCCCCCTATGCTCCCGGGCACCCCGGATGGTCCAGGCGCCCCCAGGTCAAGCCAACGAAGCAGAAGCCAGTGAAGCCAACGGATAAGAGTCGACCCAGTCAACCCGGGCGCCCCCGTCAAAGCCTGATCCTGAGTTTAAAGGGGTCAGAGCTGACCGAGAGGAACTCGGATCAGCTGACACGTGGGGGGCGCCCCCGACGTCCCGGGTGCCCCCAGGGGCTATAAAAGGATCCTCGAACCCAAGGCTTCCAATAATCAATCCTTCCAACGCATTCACGCTCTTCTGCTCCCGCGCTCTGCTCCGGAAACCTCCCGACTCGAGATTCAAGCGCCGACGACGCCCCACTGCTCTGAAAATACAATCTATATCGGACGTCGGTAAAGAAGAGTTACTTTTAAGTTTACTGCACTAATTTTGTAATACAATCTTGTAAACTGTTTTTGCAAACATATAGAATTGCCCGCAGAAAACGGTCAACGACCGTGGGCCTTGGAGTAGGAGCCGACCGCGACTCCGAACCAAGTAAAAAACTTGGTGTTTGCGTGTGTTTGATTTAAATTTCCGCTGCGTAATTTTTCTAACTGTTAATCCAAACGTTTTACGATATTCACCCCCCCCCCCTCTATCATTTCTCTCGATCCAACAAGTGGTATCAGAGCGGGGAAACTCAAATTTGGTGCAACCACCAATTTGAGAATTTTTTAGATTTTTACGAAATTTTTTTATTTTTTTTTTGAATTTCTTCTCGTTAATCGAGGTTGGTGCAACACCCCTCGATAATCATTTCTCTTTATCCCGCACTACTAATCCAAGACCAAGTCTTGGAATATTTTCTTTTCTTTTAGTGTTATTTTTCAGATAAAAATGGCCATGCAAGAAGGCTTCAGCACTGCAAGATCACCTCTCTTCAGTGGGGAGGATTTCTCCTACTGGAAGAGCAGAATGGAGGTACACCTGAAAACTCAGGTGGACATGTGGATAATCATCCAGTCCGGACTGGAGATTCCAAAAACTGCTGAAGGAGTACCTCAAACCTACACAGAGTGGGACACCGCTCTGAAACGGAAGATTGAAGCTGATTCAAAGGCGACCCTGACCCTCCAATGCGGCTTAACAAAAGAGAAGCTGAACTGGGTGGGTCCATTCAACAGTGCCAAGGAGCTGTGGGGGAAACTGATCGAGCTGCACGAAGGAACTTTAGACACTCGGATCAGCAAGAGAGATCTCCTCCTGAACAAGCTGTATATGATCAAAATGACGGACAACGAAACAACAGCTCAACTTCACGCCCGAATTCAAAAATTAATGAACGGACTACACACCATCGGTCACAAGGTAGAAAATCGTGACCTAATAAGGTACGCTTTAAATGCTTTCCCGAGAAACACCTTGTGGGCATCTATGGTAGATGCATACAAGGTTTCAAGGGACCTTTCAAAAATTAAATTAGATGAATTGTTCTCTGAATTAGAATTACATGAACAGACTAACTGCAATCTGGCCGAGAAAGGTATTGACTTTGTTGCAGGTAAAACTGGAAGGACAACCAAGAAGAAGCCTCAACCTGAACCCGAGTCTAACTCAGACTTAGACTCAGAAGACGAAGAAAGAGATCGACCTAAGCTGGTCCGACTGGCCCAAAACTACTACAAGGAATTAAAGAACCAAACCAACAGACGGAAAGCCAGTAGAAGCAAGGATGAACCAGCTGAACCCGCAAATGAAAAGAACAAGCCCAACGTGACCTGCTACGAGTGCAAGAAAAAGGGTCACTACAAGACGGAGTGTCCAAACCTAAAGGAGACCAAGAAGAATAGAAGGAAAAAGGCACTTCAAGCAACGTGGGACGATTCCTCCTCCGAAGAAGAAGAAGAGGTCCCACAGTCAAACCTACTCGCACTAACCGCTTCAGAAGAAGTCGAGTCCGAGTCAGAATCAGAACAGGACGACGGTAGACTGACATTTTCAGAAGACGACGAAATCAAGGTAAGTGGTTTTACTAGAAGTCAGTTAAATGAATTAATCTCTTATCTTTCTCGAGATTTGGCGAAAGTTAAACTCCGAGTCGAATCTCTCCGACAGGAAGTAAAACTCCTGAAAGAGGGAGCTGATTATAGACCCTTAACTGAGAAAGTTCAAGAAGGAACCTCTACTCAAGTTGAAAAGCTTGAGAAAGAGAACTCCTCCCTGAAAACTCAGGTTAAGGACCTTAGATCAGCTTTAGAACGATTCACCTTTGGGTCCAAGGGTCTTGACATAATCCTTGGAAAACAAAAATCTGTTCTAAATCGATCCGGACTAGGCTATAGAACCAAGTCTGTAGCGACCCGCCTTCTCTGCCTTAGACGGATCGTTACTTTCTTTACTTCTTGACTCTAATGCACGACTAAGAATGTGGAAATCTTTTTTTTTCTTCTCAATTTAAATCTATCTATGATATACTAACTCTAATAGTCATGCATGATACAATGGCATACTTCCTTTCTCTAGAGCTTCACTGCAACGGTACCAGTCGACTGCCCTCTGACCAGTCGACTGGTATCGACCACGGAAAATTCCTGGGCGCGGCACCAGTCGACTGGCCTCTTGGCAGTCGACTGATGCATCGAACAGAAACTACTGTTCGATAGGCCAGTCGACTGATACTGAACCAGTCGACTGGCACGCCTGGAAATCTGAATTTCAGATTCAAGGCCTTGTTTCAAAACTCCACCAAACCTATACTTTCGAGCCATACAAAATCATGACACCATTTCTATACTCTATACTAGTTTTCTAAACAATTTAGCCAATCAAAACGAATCCATAAACTTGAAATTAGGACTTTTACGGGATTTAGCAAGTTATGAAAGTCTATATAAACTTTAGGCTAAAGTTTGTACCAAACTTAACTTCTAACCATTGAAACTCATCACACAAAATTCTATAACATCACTAAGGCATTATGAAATGAGAAAGCAACTTTTCTAAGCATAATTGAGCAATAAAACTTAATTCAAAAGAGAAACTAGCACTATCTTGGCACATGCATCAATAACTCCAACAAAGTATCAATATTCTAAACTACTCACACTTCTACTCATCCAATGCAATCATAAGGATATGTATGCTAAATGAAATGACATGGAATCTTTACTCTAAGAAATTGAGCATGTAAAACTATCCAAAGCTTAAACATTCGCTAAACTCCATAAAGCAATAACTTGGAATTTGAATAAACTTAACATTGTAATTCAAATAACTAAATTGTCTCATCTCAAGGATCTCTCCAAAATCAGCCACCACACACACGTCGCTCAGCATCGCCTCGTCGCCTTCCTTCAGAATTGCTTGCCTTTACCTTTATCTGCAGTAAGAGGAAATGCAACTAATAAGCAAAAAGCTTAGTAAGTACTATCTAGCTTACAAAATCTCAAAATTGTGCAAACATGCTTTTTAAACAAGGTGAAATCACATGAGATACTTTTTATGCTTGAAAGAAAACTAAACTAAACATGTATAACTCAAAACATGCATACTCAAGCATTAATAAATCTTAACTCACTTTTCTTAGCTTAACTTGAAACTTTAGCAATCCTTTAAGCTAAAATCTTTCTTTAACTCTTTGAAAACTTTCTTAAACTTTAGAAAACTTTGCTAAAGCATATACTTGAAAATAATAATCACTTGGATCCACTTAAGACGTAAGTACCATCTTATGCGCGTTCCCTAAAAGGTTGGGGTAGCGAGCCACCAATCCTAATAGAGCAGACCTTGGTCTACCAGGGCCAAGACCTTGGAATTGGACACCTGGATTTCTTTAACGACGCCCTTGGACGCCGGGTACTGGCCTTATAAAATAAAATAGCTTTTCTTTCTTCTCTTTCTTATCTTTAAATGCCTTGGCATTTTAATGAGCCTCTTGTGTGCCCAAATCCCTAAGTCTTGACTTTTGGGGATTTCTTAAGGCCTTGACCTTTTCTTCTCTTATCTTTATCTTCCCTTTTGTTTCTCATGACTTTTCTTAGACCCTAAACTCACATAGGGTACTTAATCAAACATATATAAGCATATAATGAACTAAGATCACATGCAAAATCTTAAACAAAAAGGAAATATCTCTTTTAAAAACTTTTAAGGGAAATTCTTGCGGAAAAACCGCCTCTTACTGCAGGTGAGCAGTACTTACCTTGATATCTTGGACTTACAACCAAGAACGGCGTCGGAGGTTCGGAAGAAAATTGAGATCTCGGAGAATTCTTCGCGCCTACACGTTCCTCTCGTCGCGGGGATCCCGAATATAGGAATATCTCTCGGAGGAGAGCCTTGGCCGGCCCTCTAGAGCTTGGTGTTGTTTCGCCCAAGAGAGGAGAGGGGAAGGAGTCGGCGCAAGCTTAGGCGAGGGAGAGGGTTTGAGAGAAAATAAAATTCCTCTCTTAATTTATCTATTTATACTATCTTTATGGAAAAAAACGTAACTACTTTATAAATTTATTTCTCTCCACCTTTTATTGTGCTTGATACCCTAGCCCAGCCGGTTCCGTGCGCGCCTGCTCTCCTGGTGGTCGCGGGTTCGATCCCCCTGCTGCCCTTTAACGTTTTTCCTTTTTTAAAAATACTAAACGAACTCGGAAAATTCCATAAAAATATTCTAAAAATTCCTAAAAATATCTAGAATATTTCTAAACCATTTTTAAATAATTTTAAGGACTTTAAGAACTAAAAATGGAAATTTTGGGGCGTTACAAAGTCTAGACAAAGATCCTATTATGCTGTACTGAACAGACCTAAAGCTCAGGCATGGGTACCCAAACTATGCCTGAACAAACAAACTGGATCAAATCAATATTGGATCCCCAAGGACAAGATTCACATCTTGTCGAACCATTATCGTGGCTTTAGTCCAGGGGGAGACAAATTAAAAACAATATTTATTATTAGATAAAATTCAATTCTTGATTGCAATTTGCTTGTTTGATTGTTTATTTAATTTCTGCAATTTACCATGCTTAGACTTAGGAATGGTTAGTTTAAGGACTGAACTAACTTAACTGAAATTTGACAACATAGTATTGGGTGGAGGTGAGATGATAGTACGTTAGGGAAACCAACTCTAATAAGGTCAAGTATATTCTACTTGATCTCTTTAGACTGGTGTGTAGCGACCCGCCTTCTCTGCCTTAGACGGATCGTTACTTTTGTCTACTTCTCGACTCTAATGCACGACTCAAAAGAAATGCGGAAATCTTTTTTTTTCTTTTTAATCTATCTAAGAATGATATTCTAACTTAATTAGTCATGCATGATACCATGTCACACTTTCTTTCTCAAAAACTCGTAAGAAATTACTTATTGAAACTTGCCTCGCCCAACTCAGCTTACGGGTATCAGTCGACTGATACTGTATCAGTCGACTGATAGGCCTGAAATCTGAAATTCAGGTTTCGAAACTTGTTTCAAAACTCCACCAAACCTATACCTTCGAGCCATACAAAATCATGACACCATTTCTATACTCTATACTAGTTTTCTAAACAATTTAGCCAATCAAAACGAATCCATAAACTTGAAATTAGGACTTTTGCGGGATTTAGCAAGTCATGAAAGTCTCTATAAACTTTAGGCTAAAGTTTGTACCAAACTTAACTTCTAACCATTGAAACTTATCACACAAAATTCTATAACATCACTAAGGCATTATGAAATGTGAATGCAACTTTTCTAAACATATTTAAGCAATAAAAACTTGATTCAAAGAGAAATTAATACTATCTTGGCACATGCATCTATTTCTCTAACAAAGTACCAATATTTCAAACTATTCACACTTCTACTCATCCAATGCAATCATAAGGATATGTATGCTAAATAAAATGACATGGAATCTTTACTTTAAGAAATTGAGCATGTGAGACTATCCAAAGCTTAAATGTTCGCTAAACTCCATAAAGCAAGAACTTGAAATTTGAATAAACTAAAATATTGTAATTCAAATAACTAAATTGTCTCGTCTCAAGGATCTCTCCAAAATCAGCCACCACACACACTTTACTCAGCACCGCCTCGTCGCCTTCCTTCAGAATTGCTTGCCTTTACCTTTATCTGCAGTAAGAGGAAAATGCAACTAGTAAGCAAAAAGCTTAGTAAGTACTATCTAGCTCACAAAATCTCGAATGTGCAAACATGCTTCTTGAACAATATGAAATCACATGAGATACTTATATGCTTGAAAGAAAACTAAACTAAACATGTATAACTCAAAACATGCATACTCAAGCATTAATAAATCTCAACTTGCTTTTCTTGGCTCAACTTGAAACTTTAGCTATTCTTTAACTTTTTGAAAACTCTTTAAACTTTAGAAAACTTTGCTAAAGCATATACTTGAAAATAATAATCACTTGGATCCACTGAAAACGTAAGTACCATCTCATATGCGCGTTCCCTAAAAGGTTGGGGTAGCGAGCCACCAATCCTAATAGAGCAGACCTTGGTCTACCAGGGCCAAGACCTTGGAATTGGACACCTGAATTTCTTTAACGACGCCCTTGGACGTCGGGTACTGGCCTTAGAAAAATAAAATAGCTTTTCTTTCTCTTCTTTCTTATCTGTAAATGCCTTGGCATTTTCTCGAGCACCTTGCGTGCTAAAATCCCTAAGTCTTGACTTTTGGGGATTTCTTAAGGCCTTGGCCTTTTCTTTTCTTATCTTTATCTTCTCTTTTCTTTTCTCATAGCTTTTCTTGGACCCTAAACTCACATAGGGTACTTAATCAAACATATATATGCATATAATGAACTAAGATCACATGCAAAAACTCAAACAAAAAGGAAATATCTCTTTTAAAAACTTTTAAGAGAAATTCTTGCGGAAAAAACCGCCTCTTACTGCAGGTGAGCAGTACTTACTTTGATATCTTGGACTTACAACCAAGATTGACGTCTAGGACTCGGGAGAAACTTGAGATCTCGGAGAATTCTTCGCGCCTACGCGTTCTCCTCGTCGAGACGAATACAACGCTCCGCTTTCTTTGATTCCTCCTTGGCCGGCGCCCCTTGGAAGAGAGGAGAAGGGCTTGGGTGGGCGTGCGTGCGTGAGAGGAAGAGGCTGCTTCGCGCGGCTAGGGTGAGGAAGAGAAACCCAAAATTCTAATTTCCTCTCTTAACTTATCTATTTATACTTATGGGGGCGGATTGACCTAACCACACCTTAAATATATGTCTCTCCACCCTTTGCTGTGCTTGATACCCTAGCCTGGCTGGTCGCGCGCTTGCCTGGTCTCCTGCTGGTCGCGGGTTCGAACCCCCGGCTGCCCTCAAATGTTTTCTTCTTTTTTTTTCTTTTTTTTTATATACTAAACGAACTCGGAAAATTCCATAAAAATATTCTAAAAATCCCTAAAATTATCTAGAATATTTCTAAACCATTTTTAAATAATTCTAAGGACTTTAAGAACTAAAAATGGAAATTTTGGGGCGTTACAGGTGAAACTAGCTGAAGCTACGTATCCAAGACCCAAACTAGTTAGACCAGAATTTTTCAAAGATTAACTTTGAAAATGAAATTTCATTGAAAGACTTTGTCAAGGAAAGGGTTGATGATCCAATAAGGCTACGGTCAAAGAAGGTCTAGTGCCTCGCCAAGACCTGGAAGCCCATCTTTGAAATTAAATTAGTCTCTGTCAAATTCGAATCTAACACAAATTTTTCAGTTAGTTATAGATTCAAACATTCTTTTCAAAATAAATTTAATTGTTTTCAAAAATTAATTTAAGTTTTTCAAAATAAATCATGTTTTTCTTAAAAAATTCTTTTATCAAACACTGTCTCACAAAACCTATAAGGCTAACGTGATTGAAAACCCTAGATTGAGTGAGACAGTAAAATTAAACTCAATTGAAATTCCTTTATTGTAGTTTAATCCTGTAGTTCAGAACGTAGTCAAACCATGGCCAAATCAGCCAAACCATGGTCAAACCAGTCAAACCATGGTCAACATAGTCAAACCATGGTCAACATAGTCAAACCATGGTCAACGTAGTCAAACCATGGTTAAAGCAGTCAAACCATGGTCAAAGCAGTTAAATCACTTCAAACCATGGTCAAACCAATTAAACCATGGTCAAATGATCACAAAACATCAAAAGTGTCACTTCCTACATAATCCGGGCGCCCTTGACTCCTCGGGCGCCCCCCATTACTTTCTCTTCTCTCAAGGCAAAAAGCTGTCTTTACCCTTTGACCGGGGCGCCCGGAACTATGCGGGCGCCCCCATACCAGTCAAAGCAGCAAAGCTGCAAATTTCAGCCTGACCGGGGCGCCCGGGTCATTGCGGGCATCCCCAACCAGCACTAGTCACTGCCAAAGGCAGTAGACTGCTGTCCCGGGCGCCCGGGAGCTCCCAGGCGCCCCCAATAAAATACCTATAAAAAGGCACCCGAACCCCCTCTTATTCCCACACCAAAAACCATCCTCCTTCCTCACTTCCTTCCTTCCAAGGAGATCAAGTGACACTCGTGCTTCCTCAAACTCAACCATGTCTCCCCGGTATGATTTCTTTATGCATTTAGAATTATTTTCTTAATTCCTTTCTTATAAATGCATGTTTCTTAACTTAGAAAACGCCGAGCAAACCAAGCGAACCCCGGTACCGAACCGAGTCCCGACCCTAGGTTCCCAACTCTAGAACTTTGTAATAAGTTTGCTCGAACAACCTATAAGCCTATCAAAACTAGCTATCTAAATAGACACTTCTTCACCCAATCCTGTCCTTTAGCCATGAATGTTATAAACTTTTATCAACTAGACAATCTAGTATTCTGCACTCATTCTATTAACACATCTTTATGTGTAGAATTCTATAATAACATAGTTAGACAAACCGATCTCATGTTTGTCACTACTGTTCAAGGGATACCCTTGTCAATCACCCCTACCTTACTAAATCGATTTCTTGGACTACGACCCTCCCAGTCCACCTTTTGTTGCTATTCACCTAGGGATCCTCCATTTGATGATCCCTACTCCCACATTACTCTAGACACTCTCCATTCCTATTTCTATAGGGAAGCTAGACTCCCCGTAGCTAGACGATTTCAGTTAGTTGAGCTTCAGGCCTAGGACTACGCCTTGTACAGAGTCCTGGTCCGCTGCATTTTACCACTATCCACTAGGGATGTCGCGACCATGCGACCTTTTCATACATTTCTTCTCTATGCCCTGATCCATCATCTTAACATTGACATTGGACTACACATATTTCATACTATTCTGCATGCGTCCAGTGTTACCACTCAGGCACGAGTGCGCACTCCCTTCTGCCACATCATCACATCCATTCTTCATCACCACGGTCGTGACATTACCGTAGGTGAAATAACCGAGATGACCGATTTTGATGAGATAGGATTTAGGAACTTCTCTTTAGCTGGTATAGAGGTATCGGCCATCGGGGTTTTGACTTGGAGACGACAGCGAGCCGGAGCTCAGATCGACTCAGACGAGGAGGTTGAAGTCGATGTCGCCGATTTGGCAGCAGAGGCTCGAGCACACATAGACGAGCCTCCTCCACCGACACTCTACGAGAGAGTGACACGGCTGGAGACACAGGTCCAGAGCCTCCGAGAGGAAGTGGAGGCAAACCATGCTGAAGATATGGAAACAAATCTAGGCTATTACACTGGGTATATGAGTTCGCTTAGAGCTGAGAGGGAGACCAGAGACGCACAATATCACGAAATGATGGCGATATTTCGATCTTGGCAGCCAGGCTCTTCTGATCATCCTGGTCCCTCCTCCTAGATTTGATTGACATTGTACTAGTAACTATTTGACTGCCCCTACTCAGTAGGGTTGACTCATGTTTGATTTGTATGACTGTGCTGATTCTCTCTGTTAACCAGCTGACTTATGAAGATGAGTACTTGTTTTTCTCTACTATTTGATCGGCAGTTAGGATTATGTTTAGTAGAATAGGTTCAGTCTACTGTTGGTTTTCTTTTCAAAATCAATTTTTAAAGTTTTTTTTAAATGCTTTCAAAATCAGCTTTCACTTAGTCTTGAAAAGTTTTAAAACAAATTTTTTGACTTAGTTTTATTTTAAAAACTACCCCTTTAAAACTAGGGCTTTTTCACAAATGGACTTAGCCTAGGCCCTAACCATAGAACTGCATGCACATATAGATTTAGAAGCCAGCATCTCACAAGCACCTTAGGGTTTTTTTGATTGATAACCTAGAATGGGTTGAGATGCTTAGGTCTTTGCCTTAATTCAAGATGCTTTAAGTCAGTGCATCTGCAGTAATTGGGGCACTAAATACAACTTACACAGTAATCAAGTTAAGTGTCAAGTTTAGAAAATCTAACTTGAACATAACACTTAACTTGACTAACCCTAATGAAAATTACTGCTTATAGCAGTTAGGAAGTAGCTAATTGGGTTAGACAGGACCCTAAAAGAGAAAATTGAAACTGATTTGGTTTAATTCATATCCTGAATTGGCTCAGTACAGCGAATTATGCAAGTTATTATTTTCTTTTATGCAATTTAATTTTCCTGTTCTGCTATACTACTTTGTTTTTGATATACGGCAAAGGGGGAGAGATAGGAAAGGAGAGTTTAAAATTTTTTTTCTCTAAATCCAAATTTTCAAACTCTATATTCAAAAAGTACTTAATTCATTTTTCAAAAGTACTAAGGTTTTCTAAGTATTTAAAAGTTTTCAAAGCTTAGCTTTCTTAGTACTTAAAACTAAAGTTTTTCAAATTTTTCTAAGTACTTAAAACTAAAGTTTTTCAAATTTTACTAAACTTAAAGCTTTCAAAACTTATTTGAGTACTTTAAACTTTAAACTTCAAAATTTTTCCTTGGTACTCAAACTTAAGTTTTCAAATCCTTCTTAAGTTTTCAAATTTATCTAAGTACTTAAAACTTAAATTTTCTACAAGTATAAATTTCCAAAGTGCACAACGAAAATTATTTTCGAAAATATAAGTTGAAAATTGTTCTAAGTGAATCCATCTTTAGACTTAGAATTTATTTTCAAAAACCCCATGAACTTTTGAAAAATCTAGGGGGAGATTCCTTCAAGGGGGAGGAAACAAAATTTCATTGTACTTAGTCTGATTAACTTAACTTTTTGAATCAGGGTTGCCATAAATCAAAAGGGGGATTGTTGGTGCAGAAAGCACCCAAGTCGAACCTGTGTTTTGATAATGGCAAAAGGATTCAAAAGTTAAGGTATAATGTTTATCTAACATGTTACTCAAGTGTGCAAGCAAAGCCCTAGTGAAGGACTGCTAGGCACGTGGCGAAGGAATGCCAGGATACAAAGACCTAGCGAAGGACTGCTAGGCACCAGGCGAAGGACAGCTTGGTACTGAAGACCTAGCAAAGAACTGCTAGGCACCTGGCGACGGAATGCCAGGATACAAAGACCTGGCAAAGGACCGTTAGGCACCAGGCGAAGGATAGCTTGGTACTGAAGACCTGGCGAAGGACAGCTAGGCACCTGGCGAAGGACTGCTGGGCAAAAGTCCAACCGGAGGAGCCGGTTGGCATCAGGTACATTCTCCCGAGAGGAGTAGGTGAGGACGCGTTCCCCGTTGAGGGAACAGTAGGCGTCGGTTCGACCTAGGGTTCCATTTTGGAGACCCAAAGTCAGAACCAAGACAGCTAAGGCTGTATAATACTAACTCATTATTGCTTTATGTTGTTTTTGTTCTAACCCTGGATGCAGAACCGAAGGAACGAGTGTCTGCAGCTCAGAGAGCCTCAAAGGAATGAGGCAGCAGCTGACCAGGGCGCCCGGAGTGTCCCGGGCGCCCCCAAGGTGAACACAAAATAGATAAAGCAAAAAGTGTGCTTCGACTGCTTATGGGCGGGGCGCCCTCGTGCTCCCGGGCACCCCCTATGCTCCCGAGTGCCCCGGATGGTCCGGGCGCCCCCAGGTCAAGCTAACGAAGCAGAAGCCAGCGAAGCCAACGGATAAGAGTCGACCCAGTCAACCCGGGCGCCCCCAACGTCCCGGGCACCCCTGTCAAAGGCTGATCCCGAGTTTTAAGGGATCAGAGCTGACCGAGAGGAACTCGGATCAGCTGACACTTGGGGGGGCGCCCCCGACGTCCTAGGCGCCCCCAGGGGCTATAAAAGGACCCTCGAACCCAAGGCTTCCAACAATCAATCCTTCCAACGCATTCACGCTCTTCTGCTCCTGCGCTCTGCTCCGGAAACCTCCCGACTCAAGATTCAAGCGCTGACGACGTCCCACTGCTCCGAAAATACAATCTACATCGGACGTCGGTAAAGAAGAGTTACTTTTAAGTTTACTGCACTAATTTTGTAATACAATCTTGTAAATTGTTTTTGCGAACATGTAGAATTGCCCGCAGAAAACGGTCAACGACCGTGGGCCTTGGAGTAGGAGCCGACCGCGACTCCGAACCAAGTAAAAAACTTGGTGGTTGCGTGTGTTTGATTTAAATTTCCACTGCGTAATTTTTCTAACTGTTAATTCGAACATTTTACGATATTCACCCCCCTCTATCGTTTCTCTCGATCCAACAGGTGATAGATACATTTTGGAATGTATTTTTTCCAAGTAGATATGGGTACCACAAACCTCTCCACAAAATTTCAGAATTTTTGGAGATTTGTGGAATTTCTAGCACATTTCTGAATTTTGTCAGAAAAGCTGAAATTCTAGTTTTCAGAGTATCAGTCGACTGCCCTAGGGGGCAGTAGGGCAGTCGACTGGTCAAGGCTAATTTTTGTATCAATAGCTGGTTTGGGGTCCAAATAATGCAAAACAAGTGTATGGGGGGCTAGTACACATTGTTTATGGTCATTGGGGATTAAAAGAATCGATAATTGGGATATTGTTGGGGTCTTTTTGATGTATGACAAAGGGGGAGAGAGTTGGGTTTAAGTTGGGAAACCTTACCTGTGCTAGAAATCCTAAATGTAGGGGGAGCTAAGATTAAGGGGGAGCATGGTTGCTCCATTCTTGGCGTAAAGGGAACCTTGGAGAGGTTCTTAAAAAGCCTTTGTAAGTCTAATGTATGGGGAGCTTGGGAGAAGCTTTAAAAAGTCCGTCTGGGTGAAATTTCCTAACTTTGGGGAGTTAGGTGTGGAAAATCTTAGCTTGGAGGGCTAGGTGTGAAAATTCCTAACTTGGAGGGTTAGGTGTGGAAAAGTCATAGCTTGGAGGGATAGGTGTGAAAATTCCTAACTTTGGGGAGTTAGGTGTAGAAAATCCTAGCTTGGAGAGCTAGGTGTGAAAATTCCTAACTTGGAAGGTTAGGTGTGGAAAAGTCCTATCTTGGAGGGCTAGGTGTAAAAATTCCTAACTTGGAGGGTTAGGTGTGGGATGCCTTGGGATAGGATCCATTTTTGCATTACATATGCATTGTTTTTGTTATTGACTACTATATTATTTCCCTAACTTAAACGTATTGCCAAACATCAAAAAGGGGGAGATTATTGAGGCAATCTGTGGTCCGGAGTGACCAAGTGTTTTGATGTTTGGGCAAAGGGTTTAAGTTAGGTTTACCCTTGTTATCTCATATGTGTATGTTGAGTGTGCAGGTTGTACAGGTTACACATATGGACTTGGCTGGACGACCTCAGTATGGTGAAGGGTGGCATGGAGACAAGTTGGAGGCTTGTGTACACCCGAGGGACCTTGGAGAGCAGGGACGATGAGCTGATGGGCCCGAACTTCGAGGCATACGTGAAGGGTGGCATGGAGGCAAGCTGGAGGCTTGCGTGCACATCCGAGGGACGAGGGTTGAAGATGAAGAGGGCGCGAAGGCAATAGTCGAGGCTGAGGAAGAGGTTGCAGTCGAGTCGTGAGGGTACGAGTGCTGTGTGATTGTACTCGGGAAGGGTAACCTTAGGTATGTGAGTAGACCAATCGACTGGCCTGAAGGCAGTCAACTGGTGAAACTCACAGAAGGGTCTCAGCCTGGGACCAGTCGACTGGTAGGTGGCTGGTGAGTTGGCTGAGAATTCGAACGTTGGGGTACAACGGTCGAATTTCAATGGCACCAGTCGACTGCCCTGGGAGCAGTCGACTGGTGTTGAGGGTTTCAGCCCAAGTCCTATTTAAAGAGGACGTCATGGTGGCTGAGATTCTTGACGAAACTCGCTTGGGTAAAATGAGTTAATAGTCTTTTATGCCCAGAGATTGTCAAAGTGATTGTGGCGAGGTTTCTCCACCCACAAGGAGCGACAAGGGCTAAACGGAGGTTATCCGGGGATTGATCCACCGACGGATTCTTGGATTAGTCACCCGTCCGGGGTGGATACCAAGTAAATCGGTATGTTAGCATTCTTTATTGTTGTTAGTTTTTGTTTTGTTTGTATTTCCGCTGCGCAACTAACAACATAGGTGAAAAGAATCAATGAAACGCTATTCACCCCCCCTAGCGTACCGGAAACGATCTATCATTCTATACATCAGGTACTTCAAATTAAAGATATGAAGTTTAACTTACTTAGTGTGAGTCAGTTATGTGATGCGGGTTTTAAAGTTGAATTTCATGCTTGGAAGTGCATAATTAAACATAATGAATCGAATAATGTCATATTAGAAGGGTTTAGAGAGGCAAATTTATATTATCTTGATCTTACTTATGCTACTAACAATGTTGCTAAGTGTTTCATGTCTAAAGAAGAAGAAGGGTGGTTGTGGCACCGGAGGCTTGGACATGTTATCATGAGAAGCATTGCGAGAGTGGCTAAAGAAGAGTTGGTGAAGGGGCTACCAATGATCAAGTATGAGAAGACCAAATTGTGTGATGCATGCCAAGAGGGTAAGCAAGTAAAATCATCACACAAAGGTAAAACCCTAACTAGCACTACTTTACCTTTAGAGCTTTTGCATATTGACCTTTTTGATTGTCATAGTACTCCCTCACTAGTAGGGAGTAAGTATTGTTTAGTTATAGTAGATGATTTTTCTAGATTCACTTGGGTGTTCTTTATGAAACATAAGGATGATACCTTAGAAATCTTTATAGGGTTTAGTAAGAGGGTTGAGAATGAAAAACACCTAAAGATTAACCAAATTAGGAGTGACCATGGTGGGGAGTTCCAAAATGCAAGTTTCACACAATTTTGTGTTGAAAATGGATACAAGCATGAATTTTCATGCCCAAGGACTCCTTAACAAAATGGGGCAGTTGAAAGGCGAAACCGAGCCCTACAAGAAGCTGCTAGGACTATGCTTAATGCATATTCTCTTCCTAGTTATTTTTGGGCCGAAGCGGTTAACACCGCTTGTTATATCCAAAACCGGGTGTTGGTACATAGGTTCCTAAGAAAAACACCTTTTGAATTATGGAATGAGAGAGTACCCCAAGTCCACTACTTTAGGGTTTTTGGATGTAAAGTCTATATCCTAGACACCAAAGATGACCTAAGGATGTTTGAGTCAAAAGCCGATGAAGGAATTCTAGTAGGGTACTCACTAACTAGTAGGGGTTATAGAGTTTACAACAAGAGGACAAAAGCAATTGAGGAGTCCTCAAATGTTAAATTTGATGAAACAACAAATACCTACCCTAGGAAAGCCTCAATTGATAAGGATATAGAAGAGGTCCAACCCCTTGCCCAAAGAATCCAAGACCTACATTTGGAGAGCAATGATCAAGGGGGAGTAAGAAGTATCCTAGAGGATGAGGAAGAAGGAGTCAATGAACCTACAACCTCTAGGCCCTTGAGACATCATCATGATCATCCTATTGACCAAATAGTGGGTGATGTAACTCAAGGAGTAAGGACTAGGTCTTATTTTAGGGATCAAACTAATCAAATAGCTCTAATATCTCAATTAGAACCCAAGTCCATTGATGAAGCATTGGGAGATGTAGATTGAGTTTTAGCCATGCAAGAAGAGCTAAATCAATTTGAGAGGAGTGAAGTTTGGGAGTTGGTCCCTAGGCCCAATGATTGCACCATTGTAACCACAAGATGAGTCTTTAAGAACAAACTAGATGACCAAGGAAAAATCACTAGGAACAAGGCTAGATTGGTAACTAGGGGATTCAACCAAGTTGAGGGATTGGATTATGATGAGACTTATGCCCCCGTAGCTAGATTAGAATTTATTAGAATTCTACTAGCCTATGCCGCTCACATGTGTTTCACACTTCACCAAATGGGCGTGAAGTCGGCATTCCTTAATGGGATCATTAAGGAAGACGTCTATGTAGAACAACCCCCCGGGTTTGAGGACTCTAATTATCCAAGGCATGTTTACAAGTTGAGAAAGGCCTTATATGGATTGAAACAAGTTCCCTGGGCTTGGTATGAAAAACTTTCTTCATTTCTAGTGTCTAAGGGGTTTAGGAGAGAAACAATTGACCTTACTTTGTTCCTAAAATAAAAGGACAAGGACATATTTGTTGCCCAAGTCTATGTGGACGATATCATTTTTGGGTCAACAAATAATGCCTTCTTACAAGAATTCATCAAGTGTATGGAAGATGAATTTGAGATGAGTCTTGTAGGAGAGTTAACCTTCTTTTTAGGCCTTCAAGTTAAGCAAACTAATGAAGGAACACATGTTTTTCAAACCAAATATGCTAAGGAAATGTTAAAGAAATTTGGCTTAGAAAATGCTGAGGTAGCATCTACCCCCATAGGAACCAATGTGAAAATGGATAGTGACCTAGAAGGGAAAATGGTAGACCCTAAACAATATAGGAGCATGATTGGTAGCTTACTATACCTAACCGCTAGTAGACCCGATATACTTTTTGCGATAGGTATGTGTGCAAGGTACCAATCTTGTGCCAAAGAGTTCCATTTGGTTGTAGTCAAGAGGATCCTAAGGTATGTCAAAGGTACCCTCAATATCGGACTTTGGTATCCTAGAACTCCTAGTGTTGATCTAATTGGATACACCGACTCGGACTATGTGGGTTGTAAGCTAGATAGGAAGAGTACAAGTGGAGGGTGTCAATTCCTTGGGTCTTCCTTAGTTAGTTGGAGTAGTATGAAACAACCATGCGTTGCCCTATCAACGACGGAGGCGAAATATGTGGCAATGGGTGGGTGTCTTTCCCAACTCCTTTGGATCATGCACACCTTAGAGGATTATGAGTTACATTATACCAAGGTCAAAGTCTTGTGTGATAATGTAAGTACAATCAACTTGACTAAAAATCTGGTTCACCATTCTAGGACAAAACACATTGAAGTGAAACATTACTTCATTAGAGACCATGTGGCAAGGGAAGACATAGAACTACACTATGTTGAATCAAAGTCGAACTTAGCTGACATCTTTACCAAGCCTCTTCCCAAATCGAAATTTACATCCTTAAGAAGAGGCCTTGGAATGCGTTTTGTAGAAGTGTAGAATGAACTTTGAGATATTAGATTTGAAAAAAGGTGCTCGATCCATTAGGGTGATATATTTGGTTCACTTGTGCTTGTGACACATTGTTGAATCATTAAAAGTATCAAAATATGAAAATTAGGGCAACTATGGGGAAGACAAGTGTTTAATTAATGGACATTTTGCCCAAAGATCATAGTTGGACATTTTAAACCTTTAAAAATCATTTCATGCTTTATATGCTTTGTCATGCTTTTGAAAGTTATATGATTGCAAAATTATATTGTAAGTTTGATACAAACTTAGTGGTTTTCAAGGTTTTTGGATTTTTATCAAAAGTCATGCATGCTTGAAATTTTATATGGACTAATATTTTTCCTTGATAGAATATATCATTTCAAACATGTCTGCAAAATTTTACAATTTTTGGAATTTTCTTGATTTTTCTGGACATTTCTTAAATTCTGCAGAAAAGCTGAAAATTGACACTGATAGCGTATCAGTCGACTGCTCCATGGGCAGTCGACTGGCACGCCTAGTTTCAGCTTAAGTGAGAATTTTCAGAAATGCAATTTTCTATCATTTGATGTCATAGGGTTGGGTTGCTTGAGACAATCATTTTGATGGTGTTAAAGGGGGAGAATGAGTGGTTTAAGTTAGAATTTTAACTTGAAATGAATGGTTTAAGCCATTTTGTCTAACTTAGACCTTGGATAAAAATGAGAGAAGACATAGATTAAGGGGGAGGTTACCTCTTAGGTTTTAATATGTCTTACATTTTTAATGGTAGGAAACTTAACTTGGATTATGATTAGAATTGAAAATGGGAGGAGACATAGATTAAGGGGGAGCTTACCTCTTAGGATTACTATGTCTTATTTTTCAATTGCTATCTATTGTTACTGTTTTTGTTGGTTGTTGCTTATCTCTAAACTTAAACATATTGCCACACATCAAAAAGGGGGGAGATTGTTGAGGCAATCGACCCTTAAATGATTGGAAGATCATGATTTTGATGTGTGTGGGTGAATATGTTTAAGGTTAAAGTGTTATGTTGTATTTGATGTGTGTGATTGAGTTTGTAGGACTTGGAGAATCACACATGGTGGACATATCCGAGGGATGAGAGCCGAGGGAGGAGGACTCCAAGGGCAAGCCGGGAAGCGGGCTTCAAGGGCACACGTGAAGGGTGGCATGGAGGCAAGCCAAGGGAGGCTTGTGTGCGCATCCGAGGGACGAGAGCCAGAGGAAGACGATTTCAAGGGGGCGAGCCAAGGAGTGAACCTGAAGGCATACGTGAAGGACTATGTGAAGACTGGCTGGTAGTGAGTGGGCAATCGACTGGCCAGAGGGCAGTCGACTGCGAAAACTCACAGAAGGTTTTCAGTCTTCTCCCAGTCGACTGGCCCAGAGACAGTCGACTGGTATACCCCCGAAAACTAGCCGTTGGCTAGCAATTAATGCTAGGCCAGTCGACTGCCCCAGGGGCAGTCGACTGGTGCGGGGCTGGACAGACTGCGAGTTTGTCCTATTCTCCTATAAAAGGAGGACCTTTTCGCACGTGGGCGGTACGGTTCCTGTAGGACCGGTGCCGTCGATAGAGGGGGGGTGAATATCGATCGTGAAAACTTTCGTAAATATTTTGTAAGACTTCTGGACTCAGAGTGTTAGTGCAACGGAAACATAAAAATAAAATAAAAGAAAGCAAAACAGGGGACACGGCAGGTTTATTTACTTGGTTCCCAACCCCCCAGGGTCAGTACGTCCAAGGCCTATGTACTCGGCGTTGAGTCCACTAATAGTCTCCTTTCCGGAATTTCCGGTGGCGGAGAAACCCGACTTACAGTGCAATATTACAAGCAATAATAAAGAAAAATAAATACTGTAATTAATTGCAAACCAAGCAAAAATGTGAAGCTCGGCCGATCTGGACCTCCGAAGTGCCGCGCACTTCCTCCTGGAGCCTCCCGGTCGCAGAGCCTCGTCTTTAGCGCATTGTCGTCGGTCGGAATGAATGGAATCGCAGTTAGGAAGTGTGTTTGAAGCTGAGGGGTCGAGGCCCCTTATAAAGGCCTCCTGGGGCGCCCCGGTCGCTGGGGGCGCCACGGAAGACTCGGTCAACACTTATCCTTGCGCCTACCTCGCCGCAGGGGATAAGATCTTTGACCAGGGCGCCCCGGATTCTCCGGGCACCCCCGTGGAGGCTTATCCTGTGTTCTGGCTTCGAAACAGCAAAACAGCTACTAATCAGGGCGCCCCGGACGCTCCGGGCGCCCCGGTTGACACCTGTTTTGCAAACACACGTTTGCTGCATGTATTAGTACTGCCTGGGGGCGCCCCGGGTGCTCCGGGCGCCCCGGTTGACACCTGTTTTGACTGCTTTATGAAACTGCATGTTTTAGTACTACCTGGGGGCGCCCCGGACTCTCCGGGCGCCCCGGTTGCATGGGGGCGCCCCCCTTAAGGCCTGCAAACCTAGTTTACCTGCTTTGTCTTCGTTTCTTGATACCTGCAAGATACACAAACACAAAGCATAGATACATATAATGTTATCCTTAAGGACTTGGTTCGGACTTCGGATTTGCACGAAACCTAGGTCGAACCGGCACAAGTTCCCATCCCCGAGAACTCGCCCTTCACCTACTCCTTTCAGGAGACGGTTGCCACCCAGCCCTTCGGGTGGACTTTTGCCTAGCCGCCCTTCGCTAGGTCTTGGATACCAAGCATCCCTTCGCTTGGTGCCTAGCAGCCCTTCGCTAGGTCTTGTTTCCCTGACAGCCCTTTGTCAGGTGCCTAGCAGCCCTTTGCTAGGACTTGTTCCCCTGACAGCCCTTCGTCAGGTGCCTAGCAGCCCTTCGCTAGGACTTATTTTCCTGACAACCCTTCGTCAGGTGCCTAGCAGCCCTTCGCTAGGTCTTTTCTTTCTGGCAGCCCTTCGCCAGAGCCTAGCGGCCCTTCGCTAGGTCTTTTTCGTTCTGGCAGCCCTTCGCCAGAGCCTAGCGGCCCTTCGCTAGGTCTTAGGGTTTCCATGCCTAGCTTAACTAGGACTTTTCTCAGGCTTAGGTTACTTCTCCTTCGCTCCCCTTTGTCTGTTCAATATATTACTGACTTAAGTACATTGTCAAACATTAAAACACATAAAGGAGAACATCATTGATGCAACTTGCACCAACAATCTCCCCCTTTTTGATGTTTGACAATAACTTAAGTTAGATTGGTTTAAGGGGCTAAATTGCTATCCTTGGGATAGAATAAAAGGTATAGGTTTTGGGAGAGTAAAAAATATTCTAACTGAAAAAATCTAACTTAAGCACTCTCTCCCCCTTTGTCATGCATCAAAAAGATAAAAACTTGCATCAACAATGAAAAATCTTTGAATTTTTGTTTTGAAAATACTTAGTGCAATTTTGTTTTTTAAAAAAATTGCATAAATTTGAAAATGCTCTAGGTTTAAAGTATAAGTACTTTGAAAAGATGATTTGTAAGGAGTGCAAGTAATTTTAAAAGATTATTTGAATCCCTTTTTGAAAGAATATAAGTATATTTTTTTTTGAGAAATTAAGTACTTAACAATACATTTGAAAATATTTTTTTTTCAAAATTAAGAATATTGGTTTTGAAAGACATAAGTAATTTTTTTTTTTGAAAATATTTTACTTGATTGAGTTTCTTTTCCAGTCTGACACCATCCTAGGAAACCTTGTTGACCACAAGGGCATTTCCTAAGTGTCCTGGAAAGTTTTCAAACAAGTAAATATTATTATAAATTTTTAAGAAAAATGATAATATTTCACAAAGTATGTGCTGAAAAACTGTGTGAATTTTGAAGATCTAATATTTTACTTAACTTGGTCTATTTTCCAATCTAACACTATCCTAGGAAACCTTGTTGACCACAAGGACATTTCCTAAGTGTCCTGGGAATTTTCCAACCTAAGTAACTATTATTTCAAAATCATTTCATAAGTCACACAAATTTTAACAAGTGGTATATTGAAAAACATAGATTTTTAGTATTTTAAAAGCATGTAATTGAATAATTCTTTTAATTTGACCTCCCCCTAAACTTGACTCAGTCCTGGAAAGCTGTTGACCACAAGTACTCTTCCTTTGAGTCTTAAGGTTTGATTCAAATCAAAGGAATTTTCTAATAATAAAAAATAGTTTAAGACTTGAAAAAATTTGACTCAGACTCCCCCTAAAACTGACACATCCTAGGAGTCCTTTTTAGATTATGAAGTGGACCTTCCTCTGTGTCTTTAGGGTTTATCAGAATCAAAAGAACAGGTAAACATTTGATTTTTGCAATAGGTAAAATCTTTTTCGAAAAGCCACAAGTGATAACGATTAAAGCATGATTTTCGAAAAGATATTTTCAAATAATAGTAATGTTTTTAAAGTGCAGTTTGAAAAATATGAAAAGCACTCCCCCTGCATCAATGCCGTTTGACTCTATCTAAGTGCCCTAAGAAACTTTAGTGCTGTCCTAAGAGGCTTGTGTCTAATTGCGTGAGTCAATCAATTTTTGAAAACAATATACCTTTTTGAAAAATGTGTAATATATATAATCAATTAGACAAGCATGAATTCCATAAAAACATTATTATGTTAAAGCTCTATTTTGAAAAATATATTTTTAGGAAAATATTCTAACAATTTTGAAAAACAATTTTGAAAAATATTTTTCAATTCATTAATTCTTAACATCTCACCCATTTTAGATGTATCAATACAACAAGCATGATTGTCTTATAGGTGTATTGTGAGATGCTTGAATCATTTTCCATTATTAAATCTAAGATTTAATTGAAATTTGTGTTAGATTCGAATTTGACAAAAGATAATTTGAATTTGAATTTCAGAAATTGGCTTCCAGGTCTTGGCGAGGCACTAGGCCTTCTTTGGCCGTAGCCTTATGGGATCATCCACCCTTTCCTTGACAAAGCCTTTTAATGAAATTTCATTTTCAAATTAAATTAGGTCATTTTCTGGTCTAACTAGCTTGGGTCTTGGATCGGTAGCTTCGGCTGGTTTCACCAGTCTAAAGAGACCAAGTAGACTTGATCTTATTAGAGTTGGTTTCCCCAACGTACTATCATCTCACCTCCTCCCAATACTATGTTGCCAAATTTCAATTATCTTTTTCTTATGACCTTTCTAAATTATGCATAAAAATTAAATATGAATGACATGTCATATATTTTAAAGGAAAATAGCAAATGCATGGCATGGCAATTATGCATGAGTCAAACAAGTCAAGACATTTTATTTTTATTTCTAAGAATGTATCAAATTCTCGATTTGATACATATCGTGTGAACCTGCGAATATGTCAACCCACTTTGACATATTTGATTTTATTGAATTAATTGTTACGGTTTGGGTAAGGTTTTAGTTTAGTTCAGGTTTAAGTGATTTAAGATTGGATTTAGTTGAATTAAAATTGAGTTAATTTGAATTTAATTGAATTAAAGTTGAGTTAATTTGAATTTAATTGAAAAGTGAATTAATTTGAATTAATTGAATTAAAGTGAATTTATTGAATTAATTTGAATTAAGGTGAATTAATTTGAATTTAATTGAATTTAAGTGGATTAATTCGAATTATTTGAATTTAATTGAATTTAATTGAATTTAAGTGGATTAATTCGAATTATTTGAATTTAATTGTATTTAATTTAAGTGGATTAAATCGAATTTAATTGAATTTAATTGATTTTAAGTGGATTAATTCGAAGTTTAATTGAATTAAGTTGATTTAATTGAAGTTATTCAATTGATTTAATTGAAGTTTAATTGAATTAAATTGATTTAATTGAAGTTTAATTGAATTAAATTGATTAATTAAAGTTTAATTGAATTAAATTGATTTAATTGAAGTTTAATTGATTTAATTGAAGTTTAATTGAATTAAATTGATTTAATTGAAGTTTAATTGAATTAAATTGATTTAATTTAAGTTTAATTAAATTAAATTGATTTAATTGAAATTTAATTGAATTAAATTGATTTAATTGAAGTTTAATTGAATTAAATTGATTTAATTGAAGTTTAATTGAATTAAATTGATTTAATTGAAATTTAAATGAATTAAATTGATTTAATTGAAGTTTAATTGAATTAAATTGATTTAGTTAAAGTTAATTTGAATTAAATTGATTTAATTGAAGTTTAATTGAATTAAATTAATTAATTAAAGTTAATTAGATTAATTAAAGTTTAATTGAATTAATTTGATTAATTAAGGTTTAATTGATTTAATTGAATTAATTAAGATTTATTTGAATTAATTAAGATTTAATTGATTTAACTGAATTAATTGAATTAATTAAGATTTAATTGATTTAACTGAATTAATTAAGATTTAATTAAGGTTTAATTAACAGTTGTGGGTTTAAATTCATCATTTTCATTATTTCGAAAATTTCTTCTTCGTTTTTATTTTTCTTTCCGAATTTTTCTATTAATTTTGATTTATTTGATCCTTTGTAATTTTCATTAATTATGGCCCTAATCTTAGAAAATTCCATTTCCTCCTCAAAATCAATATCCTCAAAGTGTGTAGAGTAAAATGGGCCACTAGTTAAGGTTTTATAGTAGTCTTCAGGATTATCTATAATTAAATTATTATCAAGAATAAAATCATTTTTATCCTTAGAATAATTTTCAATTAAATCATATTTATTTTCAGAATAATTTTCAATAAAATCATGTTTATCCTCAGAATTATCCTTAAGGTTTTCAAATTCAAATTCGGAGTTATCCTTAGGATTAACTTTTTCTGAATTAAAATTGTCAGTAATATTATCAGAATTGATTTTATCAGAATTATTATCAGAATAATTATCAGAATTAATTTTATTAATTTCTGAATTTATATTTTGAATTAAACAATTAATTTCTGATATTTTAGTCATATCTTTATTTTCTAACTTATCATGGAAGAGGCTAATTTTATTATGCAGTAATTCTAATTTATCAGAAAAATTAACTAAATTATCACAAAATATTGCAGGAAAAATTTTCGGAACATAAATTTTCCGTACCTTCGCCGGACAC
>JAGFNQ010004823.1:78678-209960 GCA_024364735.1 Boesenbergia rotunda
ATGGGGGGGGTGAATATCGATCGTGAAAACTTTCGTAAATATTTCGTAAGACTTCTGGACTCAGAGCGTTAGTGCAGCGGAAACATAAAAATAAAAAAAAGAAAGCAAAATAGGGGACACGGCAGGTTTATTTACTTGGTTCCCAACCCCCCAGGGTTAGTACGTCCAAGGCCTATGTACTCGGCGTTGAGTCCACTAATAGTCTCCTTTCCGGAATTTCCGGAGGTGGAGAAACCCGACTTACAGTGCAATATTACAAGCAATAATAAAGAAAAATAAATACTGTAATTAATTGCAAACCAAGCAAAAATGTGAAGCTCGGCCGATCTGGACCTCCGAAGTGCCGCACACTTCCTCCTGGAGCCTCCCGGTCGCAGAGCCTCGTCTTTAGCGCGTTGTCGTCGGTCGGAATGAATAGAATCGCAGTTAGGAAGTGTGTGAGAAGAAGAGGGGTCGAAGCCCCTTTTATAACCCTCCTGGGGGCGCCCTGGTCGACGGGGGCGCCCCGAAAAACCCGGTCAACTCTTATCCTCTCGTCCACCTCGCCGCAGCTGATAAGATCTTTGACCAGGGCGCCCTGGACATCCCGGGCGCCCTCATAAGGGCTTATCTATGTTTCTGAGTCGAAACAGCAAAGGGCGCCCTGGTCCTTCCGGGCGCCCTCAATGACACCTTTTCTGCACACACACAAAAACTACATTTTCTTCTTTGCTCCGGGCGCCCCCAACACTCCGGGCGCCCCCAACCATGGCTTAAACCCAAGACTGGCTTTATACCTTGCTCCGGGCACCCCCAACACTCCGGGCGCCCCAACAGCCTTTTTCAGCAACTTGCTTTGTCTCCGGTTCTTGGTACCTACAAGATACACAAATACAAAGCACATATACATACAATGTTAGGCTTAAGGACTTGGTTCGGACTTCGGATTGGCACGCAATCCTAGGTCGAACCGACGCAAACTCCTACCCCCGAGAAAGCACCTTTCACCTACTCCTTTCAGGAGATGGTTGCCGCCCGGTCCTTCGGGTGGACTTTTGCCTAGCCGCCCTTCGCTAGGTCTTGGATACCAAGCATCCCTTCGCTTGGTGCCTAGCAGCCCTTCGCTAGGTCTTGTTTCCCTGACAGCCCTTCGTCAGGTGCCTAGCAGCCCTTTGCTAGGACTTGTTCCCCTGACAGCCCTTCGTCAGGTGCCTAGCAGCCCTTCGCTAGGACTTATTTTCCTGACAACCCTTCGTCAGGTGCCTAGCAGCCCTTCGCTAGGTCTTTTCTTTCTGGCAGCCCTTCGCCAGAGCCTAGCGGCCCTTCGCTAGGTCTTTTTCGTTCTGGCAGCCCTTCGCCAGAGCCTAGCGGCCCTTCGCTAGGTCTTAGGGTTTCCATGCCTAGCTTAACTAGGACTTTTCTCAGGCTTAGGTTACTTCTCCTTCGCTCCCCTTTGTCTGTTCAATATATTACTGACTTAAGTACATTGTCAAACATTAAAACACATAAAGGAGAACATCATTGATGCAACTTGCACCAACAATCTCCCCCTTTTTGATGTTTGACAATAACTTAAGTTAGATTGGTTTAAGGGGCTAAATTGCTATCCTTGGGATAGAATAAAAGGTATAGGTTTTGGGAGAGTAAAAAATATTCTAACTGAAAAAATCTAACTTAAGCACTCTCTCCCCCTTTGTCATGCATCAAAAAGATAAAAACTTGCATCAACAATGAAAAACCTTTGAATTTTTGTTTTGAAAATACTTAGTGCAATTTTGTTTTTAAAAAAAAATTGCATAAATTTGAAAATGCTCTAGGTTTAAAGTATAAGTACTTTGAAAAGATGATTTGTAAGGAGTGCAAGTACTTTTAAAAGATTATTTAAATCCCTTTTTGAAAGAATATAAGTATATTTTTTTTGAGAAATTAAGTACTTAACAATACATTTGAAAATATTTTTTTTCAAAATTAAGAATATTGGTTTTGAAAGACATAAGTATTTTTTTTTTGAAAATATTTTACTTGATTGAGTTTCTTTTCCAGTCTGACACCATCCTAGGAAACCTTGTTGACCACAAGGGCATTTCCTAAGTGTCCTGGAAAGTTTTCAAACAAGTAAATATTATTATAAATTTTTAAGAAAAATGATAATATTTCACAAAGTATGTGCTGAAAAACTGTGTGAATTTTGAAGATCTAATATTTTACTTAACTTGGTCTATTTTCCAGTCTGACACTATCCTAGGAAACCTTGTTGACCACAAGGACATTTCCTAAGTGTCCTGGGAATTTTCCAACCTAAGTAAACATTATTTCAAAATAATTTCATAAGTCACACAAATTTTAACAAATAGTATTTTGAAAAGCATAGATTTTTAGAATTTTAAAAGCATGTAATTGAATAATTCTTTTAATTTGACCTCCCCCTAAACTTGACTCAGTCCTGGGAAGCTTGTTGACCACAAGTACTCTTCCTTTGAGTCTTAAGGTTTGATTCAAATCAAAGGAATTTTCTAATAATTTTAAAAAATAGTTTAAGACTTGAAAAAATATTTGACTCAGACTCCCCCTAAATCTGACACATCCTAGGAGTCCTTTTTAGATTATGAAGTGGACCTTCCTCTGTGTCTTTAGGGTTTATCAGAATCAAAAGAACAGGTAAACATTTGATTTTTGCAATAGGTAAAATCTTTTTCGAAGAGCCACAAGTGATAATGATTAAAGCATGATTTTCGAAAAGATATTTTCAAATAATAGTAATGTTTTTAAAGTGCAGTTTGAAAAATATGAAAAGCACTCCCCCTGCATTAATGCCGTTTGACTCTATCTAAGTGCCCTAAGGAACTTTAGTGTTGTCCTAAGAGGCTTGTGTCTAATTGCGTGAGTCAATCAATTTTTGAAAACAATATACCTTTTTTGAAAAATGTGTAATATATATAATCAATCAGACAAGCATGAATTCCATAAAAACATTATTATGTTAAAGCTCTATTTTGAAAAATATATTTTTAGGAAAATATTCTAACAATTTTGAAAAAAATTTTGAAAAATATTTTTCAATTCATTAGTCCTTAACATCTCACCCATTTTAGATATATCAAAACAACAAGCATGATTGCCTTATAGGTGTATTGTGAGATGCTTGAATCATTTTCCATAAATTATTAAATCTAAGATTTAATTGAAATTTGTGTTAGATTCGAATTTGACAAAAGACAATTTGAATTTGAATTTCAGAAATTGGCTTCCAGGTCTTGGCGAGGCACTAGGCCTTCTTTGGCCGTAGCCTTATGGGATCATCCACCCTTTCCTTGACAAAGCCTTTTAATGAAATTTCATTTTCAAATTGAATTAGGTCATTTTCTGGTCTAACTAGCTTGGGTCTTGGATCGGTAGCTTCGGCTGGTTTCACCAGTCTAAAGAGACCAAGTAGACTTGATCTTATTAGAGTTGGTTTCCCCAACGTACTATCATCTCACCTCCTCCCAATACTATGTTGCCAAATTTCAATTATCTTTTTCTTATGACCTTTCTAAATTATGCATAAAAATTAAATATGAATGACATGTCATATATTTTAAAGAAAGTAGCAAATGCATGGCATGACGATTATGCATGAGTCAAACAAGTCAAGGCATTTTATTTTTGTTTCTAAAAATGTATCAAATTCTCGATTTGATACATATCGTGTGAACCTGCGAATATGTCAACCCACTTTGACATATTTGATTTTATTGATTTAATTGTTGCGGTTTGGGTAAGGTTTTAGTTTGGTTCAGGTTTAAGTGATTTAAGATTTTAATTGTATTTAGTTGAATTAAAATTGAGTTAATTTGAATTTAATTGAATTAAAGTTGAGTTAATTTGAATTAACTGAATTAAAGTGAATTTAATTGAATTAATTTGAATTAAAGTGAATTAATTGAATTAATTTGAATTAAGGCGAATTAATTGAATTAATTTGAATTAAGATGAATTAATTGAATTAATTTGAATTAAGGTGAATTAATTTGAATTAAGGCGAATTAATTGAATTAATTTGAATTAAGGTGAATTAATTGAATTAATTTGAATTAAGGTGAATTAATTGAATTTAATTTAAGTTTAATTGAATTAAATTGATTTAATTGAAGTTTAATTGAATTAAATTGATTTAATTAAGATTTAATTGAATTAAATTGATTAATTAAGATTTAATTGAATTAACTTGATTAATTAAGATTTAATTGAATTAATTTGATTAATTAAGATTTAATTGAATTAATTTGATTAATTAAGATTTAATTGAATTAATTTGATTAATTAAGTTTAATTGAATTAAATTGATTTAATTAAGATTTAATTGAATTAATTTGATTTAATTGAAGTTTAATTGAATTAAATTGATTTAATTGAGATTTAATTGAATTAAATTGATTAATTAAGATTTAATTGAATTAAATTGATTAATTAAGATTTAATTAACAGTTGTGGGTTAAAATTCATCATTTTCATTATTTCAAAGATTTCTTCTTCATTTTTATCTTTCTTTCCGAATTTTTCTATTAATTTTAATTTATTTGAACCTTTGTAATTTTCATTAATTATGACCCTAATCTTAGAAAATTCCATTTCCTCCTCAAAATTAGATTCATCAACATCCTCAAAGTACGTGGAGTATAATGGGCCACTAGTTAAGATTTTATAGTAGTCTTCAGGATTATCTATAATTAAATTATTATCAAGAATGAAATCATTTTTATCCTCAGAATAATTTTCAATTAAATCATGTTTATCCTCAGAATTATCCTTAAGGTTTTCAAATTTGAATTCTGAATTATTGTTAGGTTTTATTTTATTTGAATTACAATTTTCAGAAATATTATCAGAATTAATTTCATCAAAATTAAGCTTATCAGAATAATTTTCAGAATTAATTTTATCAGTAAGATTATCAGAATTAATTCTATTGATTAAATTATCAGAATTAATTTTATTAATTTCTAAATTGATATTCTGAATTAAATAATTAATTTCTGATATTTTAGTTGTATCTTTATTTTCTAACTTATCATGCAAGAGGCTAATTTTATTATGCAGTAATTCTAATTTATCAGAGAAATTAACTAACTTATCACAAAATATTGCAGGAAAAAATTTCGGAACATAAATTTTCCGTACCTTCGCCGGACACTTGTTTTTGTAGTGTCCGTACTTCTCACATTTGAAGCATTGTACATGTTGCTTGTTCTTCCGGACTCTTGGCGCTGGTACCTCCTTCGCCGCCGGTGGTGTAGACCGAGTCTTACGAGTAGGGCACTGATTTTTATAGTGTCCTCTCTCCCTGCACGTGAAACAAATAATATGCAATTTAAAATTAGACATTAAAAAAAATTGTACCTGATTCACCCCTGGGCTCCCCCTCAACTCCTGGCGTCTTTGCTCCGTCGTCGGTTAGTCCGGTGAAGAGCAACCTCGCTTTGATACCACTTGTAGGACCGGTGTCGTCGATAGAGGGGGGGGGTGAATATCGATCGTGAAAACTTTCGTAAATATTTCGTAAGACTTTTGGACTCAGAGCGTTAGTGCAGCGGAAACATAAAAATAAAAGAAAAGAAAGCAAAACAGGGGACACGGCAGGTTTATTTACTTGGTTCCCAACCCCCCAGGGTTAGTACGTCCAAGGCCTATGTACTCGGCGTTGAGTCCACTAATAGTCTCCTTTCCGGAATTTCCGGAGGCGGAGAAACCCGACTTACAGTGCAATATTACAAGCAATAATAAAGAAAAATAAATACTGTAATTAATTGTAAACCAAGCAAAAATGTGAAGCTCGGCCGATCTGGACCTCCGAAGTGCCGCGCACTTCCTCCTGGAGCCTCCCGGTCGCAGAGCCTCGTCTTTAGCGCGTTGTCGTCGGTCGGAATGAATAGAATCGCAGTTAGGAAGTGTGTTAGAAGAAGAGGGGTCGAAGCCCCTTTTATAGCCCTCCTGGGGGCGCCCTGGTCGACGGGGGCGCCCCGAAAAACCCGGTCAACTCTTATCCTCGCGTCCACCTCGCCGCAGCTGATAAGATCTTTGACCAGGGCGCCCTAGACATCCCGGGTGCCCTCATAAGGGCTTATCTATGTTTCTGAGTCGAAACAGCAAAGACAGGTTCAAACCAGGGCGCCCTGGTCCTTCCGGGCGCCCTCAATGACACCTGTTCTGCACACACACAAAAACTACATTTTCTTCTTTGCTCTGGGCGCCCCCAACACTCCGGGCGCCCCCAACCATGGCTTAAACCCAAGACTGGCTTTATACCTTGCTCCGGGCACCCCCAACACTCCGGGCGCCCCCAACAGCCTTTTTCAGCAACTTGCTTTGTCTCCGGTTCTTGGTACCTACAAGATACACAAATACAAAGCACATATACATACAATGTTAGGCTTAAGGACTTGGTTCGGACTTCGGATTGGCACGCAATCCTAGGTCGAACCGACGCAAACTCCTACCCCCGAGAAAGCGCCTTTCACCTAGTCCTTTCAGGAGATGGTTGCCGCCCGGTCCTTCGGGTGGACTTTTGCCTAGCCGCCCTTCGCTAGGTCTTGGATACCAAGCATCCCTTCGCTTGGTGCCTAGTAGCCCTTCGCTAGGTCTTGTTTCCCTGACAGCCCTTCGTCAGGTGCCTAGCAGCCCTTTGCTAGGACTTGTTCCCCTGACAGCCCTTCGTCAGGTGCCTAGCAGCCCTTCGCTAGGACTTATTTTCCTGACAACCCTTCGTCAGGTGCCTAGTGTTAGTGATATGAGAGAAGTGTCCTAAGGCAATCGCCTTATGATGTAAACATTTATATTAATAAATGATAATTCACTATTTGAGTATACATGTTTTGTGTATTTGATTGGGATCTTAAACTCATCTACTGAATGTCCTAATACAACTCACAGCATAAGAGAATTTCTGATGGGATCACAACTAGTGATTATCTCTGATGTGCAATTGTGAAGTATTGAAATCATCCCTAGTCGATGAATTGATAAAAACGGACACTATCAATTCTGTTGAGACTAGCATGGGTTATTCTCTAATCAGCTGATTCTCACTGGCTGGTGACATTGGGATGTCCGGAGATAAACATGGATGCTAGTTAAGGGAACTAGTTCATTGGAGTGACTAGCTATAAGACTTCATATGGGAATCTACATGTAGATATGTCAATGAAGTTCCTACTGCAGCTTAAGTGCGATGTTCCTTTGACTTGCGGTGTTCAAGTCATCTTGGTCATGGAGAGTTATACTTTAACATCTTAAGCAAGCATCTCCAAGGAGGTGTGGACCCAGGATGATTGGGTATAAGCCGAAGTGCCCGAAGATGTTTGAACAGCCTACAAAGGATTCACCACTCCTTGCGAGGAGATGTATACCCAGGCCTATCGTCGAATTGTTACTCAGAAATCTCTGGCCAGAGTATATCATGTTTAGAGTGCGAGTCTCTAAAATACATGAGAGTAATTAGAAATCCAATGGACGAGAAAGACACTACTTGGG
Source organism: Boesenbergia rotunda (assembly GCA_024364735.1). Taxonomy (NCBI): domain Eukaryota; kingdom Viridiplantae; phylum Streptophyta; class Magnoliopsida; order Zingiberales; family Zingiberaceae; genus Boesenbergia; species Boesenbergia rotunda. The sequence continues at coordinate 86,167 of JAGFNQ010004823.1, forward strand.
CTAGGTGTGACGTAGTCAGCCTAGTGGGGACTGACACCATAGACCGTGTCCTGAACCAAGTGGGTATAAGGTGGTGAAGGGAATGGAGCACGATTCATTAGAGCTGCTGAAGGGTTTCAGAATAATTTCTTCTGAGGTCAAACCGTTGATCTTTCGATTAATTGGGGATCATGATGTACTACTAGGTGCCACTCATGATCGTTCTATAATTAATGGGTTAATTATAGACGGCCAACATAAATCGAAAGCCTATTTAGTCACACGCACTATGAGTAATCCGAGGGATTTAAAACGAGTTGAAAATTGGATTTTTCGATCAAAGAGAAATAAGTCGAATCTGAATTTATCAGAGGCGCAATGGAAGCTAAAATGGCTAAGTCTTTTGAAGGCTTATTGGGCGAATTAAATGAGTTTAATTCGCGAACGGTTCGGGTTGGTTTGACCGGCCAAAGAGGGTGCCAAACCTCCTTGAAGTGGCCGGCCACCTATTGGGGAGAAAACCAATTAATTTTGGTTTAATTAATAAAGTAAATCCAGCGTGATTTATTTTATAAATTATGGATAAATAAATTTGTATAAAGAAATTTATATAAATAAATTTATAGAAATTTATTCTTTTTATGGAAGTTAAAATAATCCATGAATTGGTTTATTTTAATTTTATAAAATCAATTATGAATTGATTTTTCCATAATAAGAAAGTTTATAAATTTCTTATAAAATTTATTCCGTAATAAAAGGATAGATTAATTAGTTTTATTATAAAGTTAGTTATAATAAAATTCATAAGAGAATTTATAGGATAAATTTCTTATGGTAACTAATTAGTTTTATTATAAAGTTAGTTATAATAAAACTTGGTTTAAACGGAATAATTCATAAGAGAATTTATAGGATAAATTTCTTATGATAATTAATTAGTTTTATTATAAAGTTAGTTATAATAAAATTCATAAGAGAATTTATAGGATAAATTTCTTATGATAACTAATTGGTTTTATTATAAAATTAGTTATAATAAAACTCGGTTTAAACGGAATAATTAATAAGAAAATTTATGGGATAAATTTCTTATAACTAATTCCGTTAATTCCGTTAATTCGGTTTAGAGTGAGACTTAGCAAAGGAGTTGCTACTATATAAAGGAACCAAAGGCTAGCCCTTATTCCTAATTAAGAAATTAATTATTCTCTCCCTCTCTCTCTTAATCTCTTCTCTCTTCTCTTCTTCCCTCTCTTGCCTAGGGCCGGCGCCCACCCTAGAGGATTAGGGCCGGCGCACAAAGGACTCCTTGGAGGAGGCCGTGAGCTTCAAGAAGAAGAAGGAGAACCCGAATACGAAGAAGAAGAAGCGGATAGCGACTCCTCTCTTCTCGGAATTCGATTCCGTTACTTCGTTGGTTAGTTTCCTATCTTTCCTCTCTTGTTCATCTAGTTGTGCCTTCCGAGAATCTAGTAGTTCTCGTCGGCACAAAACTCGTGACGAAGTCATCCCGAAGAGAACTCGGCGTGGACGCAAATAGAGGCAGAGCTTCCAAGGGACGCTACGGTTGGATCTCGTCCCTTACTTCGAGTTACGAGAGGTACTTGGTAAATTTGTTTACTTTTCCGCAAAGTTTTATTTTATGATTATGTCAACACAATGTAAGGTTGCATGCTAGATACGAAGTTAAAATAATTTAGGAAATTATTTTATGCAAACTCTTCCGCTGCACGTAAAAATTTTGAATTTTACGAACTCGTATCCTTGTCGACATGCACCCGGTCCCAACACCTAGCAGCCCTTCGCTAGGTCTTTTCTTTCTGGCAGCCCTTCGCCAGAGCCTAGCGGCCCTTCGCTAGGTCTTTTTTCATTCTGGCAGCCCTTCGCCAGAGCCTAGCGGCCCTTCGCTAGGTCTTAGGGTTTCCATGCCTAGCTTAACTAGGACTTTTCTCAGGCTTAGGTTACTTCTCCTTCGCTCCCCTTTGTCTGTTCAATATATTACTGACTTAAGTACATTGTCAAATATTAAAACACATAAAGGAGAACATCATTGATGCAACTTACACCAACAGTTGTGTCTGAAGCAGAGGGGTCTGAAGCAGCCCTTCGCTAGGTCTTCTATGCCTAGTAGTCCTTCACTAGGTGCCTAGCAGTTGTGTCTGTATAAGGGGTCTGAAGCAGCCCTTCGCTAGGTCTTCTATGCAACTTGCACCAACAGTTGTGTCTGAAGCAGAGGGGTCGAAGCCCCTTATACTCGGTCAAACCTTATCCTTGCGCCTACCTCGTCGCAGGTGATAAGATCTTTGACCAGGGCGCCCCGGACGCTCCGGGCGCCCCCGTGAGGGCTTATCCTGTGTTCTGACTTCGAAACAGCAAAACAACTTCTAATCCGGGCGCCCCGGACGCTCCGGGCGCCCCGGACGCTCCGGGCGCCCCGGACGCTCCGGGCGCCCCGGACGCTCCGGGCGCCCCGGACGCTCCGGGCGCCCCGGACGCTCCGGGCGCCCCGGACGCTCCGGGCGCCCCGGACGCTCCGGCGCCCCGGACGCTCCGGGCGCCCCGGACGCTCCGGGCGCCCCGGATGACACCTATTTTGACTGCATCACGAAAACTGCTTCTTTAGTACTGCCTGGGGGCGCCCCCCTTGCTGGGGGCGCCCTGGCTACATGGGGGCGCCCCCCTGCTGGGGGCGCCCCCCTTAAAGCCTGCAAACCATGTTTTTCTTGCTTTGTCTCCGGTTCTTGATACCTGCAACATACACAAACACAAAGCATAAATACATATAATGTTAGCCTTAAGGACTTGGTTCGGACTTCGGATTTGCACGAAACCCTAGGTCGAACCGGCACAAGTTCCTATCCCCGAGAACTCGCCCTTCACCTACTCCTTTCAGGAGACGGTTGCCACCCAATCCTTCGGATGGACTTTTGCTTAGCCTCCGATTACTCCGGATCTCGAGACGCCCGAACCCCGACCCGTCTCTACTCCTGTCCTTAGTCATCGCTCAGCTACGTTGCTCAGTACCTTGGACCAAGATTTCATTACCTAGCAATCCTTCGCTAGGTGCCTAGCAGTCCTTCGCCAGGTCTTCATTCCCTAGCAGCCCTTTGCCAGGTGCCTAGCATCCCTTCGCTAGGTCTTTGTTAACAAGCGGTCCTTCGCCTGGTGCCTAGCAATCCTTCGCTAGGTCTTCTATGCCTAGCAGCCCTTCGCTAGGTCTTCTATGCCTAGTAGTCCTTCACTAGGTGCCTAGCAGCCCTTCGCTAGGTCATAGGGTTACGATACCTAGCAGCCCTTCGCTAGGTGCCTAGCATCCCTTCGCTAGGACTTGGGGTTTTGATACCTAGCAGCCCTTCGCTAGGTGCCCAGCAGCCCTTCGCTGGGACTTAGGGTTTCAATGCCTTGCTTAACTAGGACTTTTCTTCAGCTTAGTTTACTTCACTTTTGCTCCCCTTTGTCTGTTCAATATATCACTGACTTAAGTGAATTGTCAAACATTAAAATACTTAAAGAGGAACATCATTGATGCAACTTACACTAACAATCTCCCCCTTTTTGATGTTTGACAATAACTTAAGTTAGATTGGTTTAAGGGGCTAACTTACTGTCCTTGGGATAAAAACAAAAAATTAATATAAGTTTTGAAACTATATATATATATATATATTTTTTTTTGATCCTTGGGGAAAAATTTTCCTAACTTAAGCACCTCTCCCCCTTTGTCATACATAAAAAAAAAACAACAGAAAATACTTGCACCAACATTGAAAACCTTTGGTTCTTTTTGAAAATACTTAGTGCAAAATTTTTGAAATCATTGTATTTTGAACGATATATTGCAAAAGTACTAGTACTTTGAAAATTTTTGAAAAATATAAGTACCTTTGAAAAATGTATTGAATTTTTAAGTACTTTTGAAAAATGCATAACTTTTGAAAGAATGTTATTTTTGAAAGATATAAATACTATATATTTTTTCAAGTACTAACTATTTTTTTTAAAAAAAATGAGACTTTGAAAGAATATAAGTAATTTTTGAAACATCATATTGTACTTGACTAGGATTCTTTTCCAGTCTGACACAATCCTGGGAAACCTTGTTGACTACAAGGACATTTTCCTAAGTGTCCTGGAAATTTTTCAAGGTTAAGTAAGTATTAATAGAATTTTGAAAAAAAATGATAATATATTACAATGATTTCATAAATGACTTGAAAAATGTGTAAACTTTTGAAGACTTAATATATTACTTGATTTGGTTTATCTTCCAGTCTGACACTATCCTGGGAAACCTTGTTGGCTACAAGGACATTTCCTAAGTGTCCTGGAGATTTTCCAACCCAAGTAAATATTATTTCAAATCGATCAAAATCAGATGAATTTTTGAAAAAAATTTATAAAAATTGATAGCATTTTAAAATAATACTTATGTTTTCAATAGGATTTGAAAATACCGCGCATGAAAATATTTGAAATATTCAATAATTCTTTTAATTTGACCTCCCCCTAAACTTGACTCAGTCCTGGGAAGCTTGTTGACCACAAATACTCTTCCTCTGAGTCTTAAGGTTTGATTTAGATCAAAAGAATAATAAAATAATTTTAAGACAATTAATTAAAAGATTTTTTTTTTGGAAGTTGATTTAGACTCCCCCTAAATTTGACACGTCCTAGGAATCCTTTTTAGATCAAGAAGTGGACCTTCCTCTGTGTCTTTAGGGTTTATCACCAATTTTCAGGAAAATAGATTTTGAAAATAGAATTTGGAAAGAAGATAAATTGGAAGACATATGCGATTAAGGTGCAGTTTTAAAAAAATTTTTTAACGATAAGAACAAGACACTCCCCCTGCATCCAACACCGTTTGACTCTACCTAAGTGCCTTAAGGAACTTTTAGTGTGGTCCTAAGAGGCTTGTGTCTAATTGAGTGAGTCAAACAATTTTTGAAAAGATATACTTTTTGAAAAATGTATTATTTGTATAATCAATCAGACAAGCATGAATTCCATAAAAACATTATTATGTTGAAACACTATTTTGAAAATATTTTTAGGAAAATATTCTAATGATTTTGAAAAACAATTTTGAAAAATACTTTTCAATTCATTAGTCCTTAACATCTCACCCATTTTAAATGTATCAATACAACAATCATGGTTGCCTTATAGGTGTATTGTGAGATGCTTGAATCATTTTTCTTAATTTATTTTTAATTCTAAGATTTAATTGAAGCTTGTGTTAGATTTGAATTTGACACGAAGTAACTTGAATTTGAATTTCAAAAATTCGCTTCCAGGTCTTGGCGAGGCACTAGGCCTTCTTTGGCCGTAGCCTTATTGGATCATCAACCCTTTCCTTGACAAAGCCTTTTAATGAAATTTCATTTTCAAAATCACTTTTTGAGAAATTCTGGTCTAACTAGTTTGGGTCTTGGATCGGTAGCTTCGGCTAGTTCCGCCAAGATGGCTTCCCTAACGTACTATCATCTCACCTCCACCCAATACTAGGTTGATCAAGTTTCAATCATTCTTTTTCCTATAGCCATTCTAAATTATGCATAAAATTTAAATATGAATGACATGTCATATATTTAAAAAAAATAGCAAATGCATGTCATGGCAGTTATGCATGAGTCAAACAAGTCAAATAATTTTATTTAAGTTTCTAAAATGTATCAAATTCCCGATTTGATACATGTCGAGTGAACCCGCGAATATGTCAACTCATTTTGACATATTTAATGTTATTAATTTTAATTGTTACACTTTGGGTAAAATTTTATTTTAGTTTGAGTTTAAGTTATTTAAGATTTTAGTTGGATTCAGGTTAATTACGAATTAATTGAGGTTGAATTAATTAGAAATTAATTGTAAGGATTAAAGTTAATTTAATTGAAGTTTTAATTTGAATTCAACTTAATTTTACTTTGAATTTAATCTGAATTAAATTGATTTAAGTAAGATTTAATTTAGGTTTAATTTGATTTTAATTGAGCTTAATTGAATTATTTGAATTAATTCGAATTTAATTGAATTATTTGAATTTAATTGAATTATTTGAATTTAATTGAGTTATTTGAATTAATTTGAATTTAATTGAATTATTTGAATTAATTTGAATTTAATTGAATTATTTGAATTAATTTGAATTTAATTGAATTATTTGAATTAATTTGAATTTAATTGAATTCATTTGAACTTAATTGAATTTAATTGAATTAATTTGAATTTAATTGAATTTAATTGAATTAATTTGAATTTAATTGAATTATTTGAATTTAATTGAGATTTAATTTTGAATTTAATTAAGATTTAATTTGAATTTAATTAAAATTTAATTTTAAATTTAATTTGAATTTAATTAAGATTTAATTTGAATTTAATTAAGATTTAATTTGAATTTAATTAAGATTTAATTTTGAATTTAATTAAGATTTAATTTTGAATTTAATTAGGATTTAATTTTGAATTTAATGTTATAATGATTAATTAATAATTGTGAGTTTAAATTCATCATTTTTATTATTTCGAAAATTTCTTCTTCGTCTTTATCTTTCTTTTCATGTTTTTCTAATAATTTTGATTTATTTGAATTTTTGTAATTTTTATTGATTATGACCCTAATCTTAGAAAATTTTATCTCCTCCTCAAGATTGGATCTTTCTATATCCTCACAGTAGGTGGAGTAGAATGGGCCAGTAGTTAAAGTTTTGTAATAATCTTCAATATTATCTATAATTAAATTATTATCTAGGAGAAAATTATTCTCAGATATATTTTCAACATTAATCTTTAGATTATCTTTAAGATTTTCAGAATTAATTTCTGAATTATCCTTAAGATATTCAAATTTGAATTCGGATTTATCCTTAGGATTTTCACATTTGGATTCTGAATTATCCTTAGGATTTTCAAATTTGGGTTTCGAATTATCCTTAGGATTAATTATGTCTGAATTAAAATTATCAGAACTAACTTTATCAGATAAATTATCAGAATTAATTTTATCAGATAAATTATCAGGATTAATTTTATCAGATAAATTATCAGAATTAATTTTATCAGATAAATTATCAGAATTAATTTTATTAATTTCTGAATTAATATTCTGAATTAAACAATTAATTTTTAATATTTCGATCATATTCGCGTTTTGTAATTTAGCATGCAAAAAGTTAATTTTACTATGCAGTAAATCTACTTTATCAGAAAAATTAACTATTTTATCACATGGCAGTGCAGGAACTTGTAAAATTTTTGGAACATAAATTTTTCGTACCTTTGCCGGACATTTGTTTTTGTAGTGTCCGAATTTTTCGCACTTGAAGCATCTGATATGACTTTTATCTCGCCGGACTCCTGGCGCTGGTGCCCCCTTTGCCGCCGGTGATGAACTATTTTTACGAGTAGGGCACTGATTTTTATAGTGCCCTCTCTCCCTGCATGTGAAACAACTAATATGCAATTTAAAATTAGATATTAAAAAAATGTACCTGATTCACCCCTGGGCTCCCCCTCAACTCCTGGCGTCGTTGCTCCGTCGGCGGTTAGTCCGGTGAAGAGCGGCTCGGCTCTGATACCAATTGTAGGACCGGTGCCGTTGATAGAGGGGGGGGGGGTGAATATCGACCGTTCGAAATCTTTCGGAAATCAACGAGACAAAGTCAGAAGCTCGGCCGATCTGGACCTCCGAAGTGCCGCGCACCTCCTTCTGGAGCCTCCCGGTCGTAGAGCCTCGTTTCTAGCGTGTTGTCGTCGGTCAGAAGGCTTGAGATCGCTCTTGGAAGTTGTGTCTGAAGCAGAGGGGTCGAAGCCCCTTATATAGGCCTCCTGGGGGCGCCCGGACGCTGGGGTTGCCCCGGAAGACTCGGTCAAACCTTAGCGCCCCGGAAGACTCGGTCAAACCTTATCCTTGCGCCTACCTCGTCGCAGGTGATAAGATCTTTGACCAGGGCACCCCGGACGCTCCGGGCGCCCCCGTGAGGGCTTATCCTGTGTTCTGACTTCGAAACAGCAAAACAACTTCTAATCGGGGCGCCCCGGACGCTCCGGGCGCCCCGGATGACACCTATTTTGACTGCATCACGAAAACTGCTTCTTTAGTACTGCCTGGGGGCGCCCCCCTTGCTGGGGGCGCCCTGGCTGCATGGGGGCGCCCCCCTGCTGGGGGCGCCCCCCTTAAAGCCTGCAAACCATGTTTTTCTTGCTTTGTCTCCGGTTCTTGATACCTGCAACATACACAAACACAAAGCATAGATACATATAATGTTAGCCTTAAGGACTTGGTTCGGACTTCGGATTTGCACGAAACCCTAGGTCGAACCGGCACGAGTTCCTATCCCCGAGAACTCGCCCTTCACCTACTCCTTTCAGGAGACGGTTGCCACCCAGTCCTTCAGATGGACCTTTGCTTAGCCTCCGATTACTCCGGATCTCGAGACGCCCGAACCCCGACCCGTCTCTACTCCTGTCCTTAGTCATCGCTCAGCTACGTTGCTCAGTCCCTTGGACCAAGATTTCATTACCTAGCAATCCTTCGCTAGGTGCCTAGCAGTCCTTCGCCAGGTCTTCATTCCCTAGCAGCCCTTCGCCAGGTGCCTAGCATCCCTTCGCTAGGTCTTTGTTACCAAGCGGTCCTTCGCCTAGTGCCTAGCAATCCTTCACTAGGTCTTCTATGCCTAGCAGCCCTTCGCTAGGTCTTCTATGCCTAGTAGTCCTTCACTAGGTGCCTAGCAGCCCTTCACTAGGTCTTAGGGTTACGATACCTAGCAGCCCTTCGCTAGGTACCTAGCAGCCCTTCGCTAGGTGCCTAGCATCCCTTCGCTAGGACTTGGGGTTTTGATACCTAGCAACCCTTCGCTAGGTGCCCAGCAGCCCTTCGCCGGGACTTAGGGTTTCAATGCCTAGCTTAACTAGGACTTTTCTTCAGCTTAGTTTACTTCACTTTTGCTCCCCTTTGTCTGTTCAATATATCACTGACTTAAGTGAATTGTCAAACATTAAAACACTTAAAGAGGAACATCATTGATGCAACTTGCACCAACAGACTCGAGTTCTTTGCCTAAATCATCCTTAGGAGGAACGAATCCCTCCTTCACTGCGAACCAAGTGTGGATATCCATCTTCAAGTAGTATTCCATCTTTGATCTCCAATATTGAAAGTCAGCGCCATCAAAGAATGGAGGTCGGGTGGTGGAGAAGCCTTCTCTCAACGCCATCTTGTTGAGAACTCTCGGATGTTAAGCCGTGTACAGAGCCCCGCGCTCTGATACCACTTGTTGGTCACGAGATGGCTTGAGAGGGGGGGGTGAATATAGCCAATCGCTTATCCTTGAGGAGTTAGCAAGTTTCTGCACTTGAGGTTGTTAGTAGCACAGCGGAAGTATGGAAAACAGGATGTGCAGAAACTAAAACCGAAAGCTAACTAGCAAGATTAGCAAGATCGCTAACAAGAAGATTTTATAAGGTTCGGGGATAACTTGCCCCTACTCCTTGGCGTGCCCTTAAGGTGGGCGATCCCTTGATCGTCGGCAGATCAAGCCCCGGTTAACACCGGATAATTCAGCAATCTCCTTCTCGGTGGAGAAACCTCTCCACAGTGTGTTTCAAACAAGGATATAGATTAAGCACAAAGAAACAACGAGAAGGATCTTACTCAAACACTTAGCAAGGACAAAAACACAGCAAGCTTCCCTGAGCTCCACCTAGTGGCGATCTCACGCAAGAACCCTTCTTCGTGTCTTCCCACTGTCGGACTCCAAGCTTCTTGTTCTCTCCTTCAAGCGCTCAAGTAATGGTCGATTGCTTCTCAACTGCTTGCTTGGAATGATGGAAACCTCAATAACAGCAAGCTTGATGTGGAGAACTCAAAGCTCAGGAACTCAAGAACACAAGCTGTAAACTTTCGAACTCTGCTTCACTGAAGCTGTCTCTCGCTCCTTTTGTTTCTCCACTAAGCAACAAGTGACCTCATCTCCAGCTGCCTCACTGCCAACGCGCCAGCTACACTGAACCCTAACTAAACTTCCTGAGCTCCCTCAACCAAGCTTCAGTCAGCGGCTTCAGTCCTGCAGCTCCAGCCGTTGCAACCTGAGTTGAGAAAGGGACAAACCTGTTCCAAGGAAAGCTCTCTTTGACTTCTCCTTGAGTGTTTGAATCCTCCCTTGTCACCTGTAACTTAATCAGACTGTTAGAGCAGCAAATCACGCAGTAAATCAAATATCAGAGATAAACAGCAGCGAATCGAATATGGTCAGACGCGATCAGAGCGTCTGACAGTGCATTTTGAATTAAAGTGATCGGTCACCGGACCGATCAGAGAGCCTCCTGATCGGTCACCAGACCGATCAGGCTGGTTCCAGACCGATCAGGCTCCGTCCTGATCGATCCCCAACGCTCAATCAGAAATCGCGATTTCTTTGAGATTCTCCTGGACCGATCACTAGACCGATCCCAGGTCGTGGATCGTTCATCGGACCGATCCACCCTTATATTGGGCGATTTCCGAGTTTCGCAGGCCAAGCCTTCTGATCGGTCAACTGACCGATCAGGGTGTCACCTGATCGGTCAGCAGTCCGATCAGGTCATCACCAGACCGATCAGGAACCGTCCTGATCGATCTTAGTGAGAAGCCCGCGAAGCTGGATCGTTCACCAGAACGATCTGCATAGTGATCCTGATCGGTCACCAGACCGATCAGGAGCAGTTCAGCAAGGGAACTCAACCTCACTGCTCGCTCCCTGATCGGTCACCAGACTGATCAGGAGCCAATCAATGGGTGAAACACATACTCCCTGATCGGTCACCAGATCGATCAGGAGCAACACAGTAGGTTCCCAACCTCACTGTGTGCTCCCTGATCGGTCACCCGACCGATCAGTCATCGCTGGATCGGTCACCAGACCGATCCATGAAGGAGCAGCGTGCCAGAATCCCTGATCGATCACCAGACCGATCCAGGGACTCAAACTCAGCCCTCTAAGCTAAGTTTCCATCCACCTTAGCCCTCCAAGCTAAGGATTTTCCATCTAACTCTCCAAGTTGGGAATTTGCACCTAACCCTCCAAGTTAGGACTTTTCACCTAGCCCTCCAAGCTAGGACTTTTCACCTAGCCCTCCAAGCTAGGACTTTTCACCCAACCCTTCCGAGTTAGAACTTCATCCAACCTAGCCCTCCAAGCTAGGCACCTGACCCTCCAAGCCAGGACTTTTTCACCTAATTCTCCAGGATGGGAATTTGCACCTAACCCTCCAAGTTAGGACTTTTCACCTAGCCCTCCAAGCTAGGACTTTTCACCCAACCCTTCCGAATTAGGACTTTTCCAACACCTAGCCCTCCAAGCTAGGATTTTTCACACCTAACCCTCCAGGTTAGGATTTTTTCAACACCTAGCCCTCCAGGCTAGAATCCTCCGTATCATGCCTAATCCTCGATCAAGACTTAATCATAATCATCATCATCATCAACCTAAACTAAAATCGTTGTCAACACCAAAATAACAATCAGGGCCAGACTGCATCAACAAACCATAGTATTAGAATTTCAAATTTTTGGAATTTGGTTAACTTGAGACATTGAGAGGGAGTTTGTAGGACATAGTAGAAATTCATGATGAATTGGCCAAAATAAGGCTTAACTTGCAATCATCTCATATTACTTTGCTTAATGATTGTTTTCATACATATGAAATGTTAGGATGATACAAATGATCCACTTGTGCTTTTGGCATAGTGTTGGGTCATTAGAAGTATCAAATTATGAAAAATAGATCAACCATGGGGAAAGCAAGTGTTTAATTAATGGACATTATGCCCAAAGATCATGGTTGGACATTTTAAACATTTGAAAACCATTTTAGGTCTTATATGTTTTACCATAAGCTTAGAAGATATATGAATACAAAATTAGGTTGAGATTTTGATACAAACTTAGTGGGTTTCAAGGATTTTGGACTTTGGTCAAAAGTCAAGCATGATTGAAATTTTTCATGAAATGATATTTTTCCCTGATAAAGTATCTTACAAAAACATGCTTCCAAGTTTTTACAATTTTTAGAATTTTTTGGAATTTCTGGGAGGTTTCTAAAATTCGGCTCAGAAACTCATTTTTCAGACTGACAGAGTATCAGTCGACTGGCCCCATGGGCAGTCGACTAATACGGCAAAATTCAGTTCTGCAATTTCTTTTCAGAAATGGGAATTCCCTCATTTGATGCCATAGGTTAGTATTGCTTAGGCAATCGTTTTTGGTGGTGTCAAAGGGGGAGAATGGGTAGTTTAAGTTAGATTTTTAGCTTTTTAGCTTAAAATTTTGACTTAACTTGGATTATGATGAATATGGATGAAGGCATAGGGTTAAGGGGGAGGTTACCTCTTAGGTTTTGCTATGTCTTATATTTTTTAATTGTTGTTGTTAGATGATAAGTTAGGTTTGAAACTTAACTTAGATTATGAGTAGAATTGAAAATGGGAGAAAACATGAATTAAGAGGGAGGTTACCTCTTAGGTATTTGATATGTCTTATGTTTTTCAATTGCTATTGTTATTTACTTTGTCGACTGGTATTTTATCCCTAAACTTAAATATATCGCCACACATCAAAAAGGGGAGATTGTTGAGGCAATCGACCCAAGGATGATCGGGAAGATCATGGTTTTGATGTGTGTGCCAATAAGTTTAAGGTTAGGGTGTTATGTTGTATTTGATATGTGTGATTGAGTTTGCAGGACTTGGAGAATCACACATGAAGAACATATCCGAGGGACGAGGGAGGAGAGCTCCAAGGGCAAGCCGGGAAGTGGACTTTAAGGGCACACGTGAAGGGTGGCATGGAGGCAAGCCACGGAAGGCTTGTGTGCGCATCTGAGGGACGATAGCCAGAGGAAGAAGACTTCAAGGGGCAAGCCAAGGGAGCAGACCCGAAGGCACACGTAAAGGAGAGTGTTCGGAATGGTTGTAAGTGAGTTTAGAGGTTGAGCAGTCGACTGGCCAGAGGGCAGTCGACTGCCAAAACTCACAGAAGGTTTGCAGCCTTCTACCAGTCGACTGCCCCTGGTAACCCCGAAAAACTAGTCGTTGGCCAGCCGTTGGATAGCATTTAAAGCTAGACCAGGGGCAGTCAACTGGTGCGGGTTGAACAGCTTGCGAAGCTGTTCTTTACTCTTATTTAAAGGGGACTTTTGGGCACGAGTTGGGTACGGTTTTTCACTGTACCAAAGTGCTGTTAGTGCCCATATTGCTTAGTGTAGGATCGATGTAGGCGTGCAGAGGGGGGGGGGGTGAATGCACTTTTTCAGATCTTTGAACTCTGCAGTCTTGTTAGCGCAGCGGAAATAATATGTAAAAGAAATATACAAACAATGCTAACACGTTCAGTTACTTGGTATCCACCCAGATGGGTGACTAGTCCAAGGATCCACGCCGCGAGCCCACTTTTCACTATCGAAAAGTCTCCTTCAGGTGGAGAAACCTTTACAGCAAGAGCTTCCTCTTTACAGATGAAGAATTGAGATAGAGAAAGCTAGAATTCACTCAACAATTTGGCAGCACTTCGTTACTGTACGGAATGGTACAGACACGTGTAACGAGGCCACCTTTTATAGGTGAAAAGGACAGATTCGCAGTCTGTCCAGACGCCCACCAGTCGACTGCCCCAAGGGCAGTCGACTGGCTCGGCATTAAATGCCTTCCAACGGCTAGCCAACGGCTAGCGAACAGCTAGCCAACGGCTAGCGAACAGCTAGCCAACGGCTAGTTTTGGGGTGTACCAGTCGACTGCCCCAAGGCCAGTCGACCGGTCCAAGGCTGCGAACTCTCTGTGGGTTTTGGCAGTCGACTGCCTCCAGGCCAATCGACTGCCCTGCCTCCCAGCTCAGCTCCAGCTCCTTCAAACCTTCTCCTTCGCGTATGCCTTCAGGTCTGCTCCCTTGGCTTACCCCTTGAAGTCCTCTTCCTCTGGCTATCGTCCCTCGGATGCGCACACAAGCCTTCCCTTGGCTTGCCTCCATGCCACCCTTCACGTGTGCCCTTTGAAGTCCACTTCCCGGTTTGCCCTTGGAGTTCTCCTCCCTCGGCTCTCGTCCCTCGGATAGGTCCACCAAGTGTGATTTTCTAAGTCCTGCAAACTCAATCACACAAGTTAAATACAACATAACACTCTAACTTTAAACTTATTCGCCCACCCATCATAACCATGATCTTCCAATCATTTAAAGGGTCGATTGCCTCAACAATCTCCCCCATTTTGATGTGTGGCAATATGTTTAAGTTAGAGATAAGCAACAGCAATAGCAAAAGCAAAAGATAGCAATTGAAACACTATGAGACATAATAATCCTAAGAGGTAACCTCCCCCTTAACCTATGTCCTCTCCATAGTTTCAATTCTAATCATATTCCAGGTTAAGTTTCCACTTAACAATATCAATAAGAATGTAAGACATATCCGAACCTAAGAGGTGCCTCCCCCTTAATCCATGTCTTCTTTCCAAGTTTTAGCCTTTCAAAGTCTAAGTTAGACAAAATACCTAAAACCACCCATTTTAAGTTAAAATTCTAACTTAAACCACTCATTCTCCCCCTTTGACACCATCAAAGTGATTGCCTCAAGCACCCAAAACCTATGGCATCAAACCTGAGAATTATGAATTTCTGAATTATCTTACAGCAGCTGAAAATAGCTGTACCAGTCGACTGCCCATAGGCAGTCGACTGATACGCTATCAGTCTGAATTTACAGATTTTCTGCCGAATTTCAGAAACTCCCAGAAAATTTCAGAAAATTCCAAAAATTGTGAAATTTTGCGTACATGTTTGAAATGTTATACTCTATCAGGGAAAAATATTAAACCATATAAAATTTCAAACATGCACGTCTTTTGATAAAAACCCAAAAGTTTTGAAAAACACTACATTTTGTATCAATCTTTGAAACTAGTTGTGCAAATATGTGACTTTTAAAAGCATGGCACAGTATGTAAAACATAAAATGGTTTTCAAAGGTTTAAAAATGTCCAACTATGATCTTTGGCAAAGTGTCTATTGATTAAACACTTGCTTCCCACATAGTTGGTCTAGTTTTGATATTTTGATACTTTTAATGGTCCAACAATGTGCCACAAGCACAAGTGAGCCAAGTGTATCACCCTAATGGATCAAGCACCCTTTTTCAAAGCTTATGTGTCCAAGATCATCCTATACTTCCACAAAGCACATTCCAAGGCCTCTTCTTAAGGATGTAAATTCCGATTCGGGAAGATGCTTGGTAAAGATGTCGGCTAGGTTCGACTTGGACTCAACATAGTGTAATTCTATGTCTCCCCTTGCCACATGGTCTCTTATGAAGTGATGTTTCACCTCAATGTGCTTTGTTTTAGAATGGTGAACCGGATTTTTAGTTAAGTTGATCGTGCTTACATTATCACATAAGATTTTGACCTTGGTGTAATGTAGCTCATAGTCCTCTAAAGTGTGCATGATCCAAAGGAGTTGGGAAACACATCCACCCATTGCCACATATTCTGCTTCCGTTGTTGATAGGGCAACGCATGGTTGTTTCCTACTACTCCAACTGACTAATGAGGACCCAAGAAATTGACAACCTCCACTTGTACTCTTCCTATCTAACTTGCAACCCGCATAGTCCGAGTCGGTGTATCCAATTAGATCAACATTTAGGGTTCTAGGATACCAAAGTCCGACATTTAGGGTTCCTTTCACATACCTTAGGATCCTTTTGACCACAATTAAATGGGACTCTTTTGCACAAGATTGGTACCTAGCACACATACCTACTGCAAAAAGGATGTCGGGTCTACTAGCGGTTAGGTATAGGAGGCTACCAATCATGCTCCTATATTGTTTAGAGTCTACCATTTTGCCTTCAAGATCACTATCCATTTTCACATTGGTTCCTATGGGTGTAGATGCTTCCTTAGCATGTTCTAAACCAAATTTCTTTAGCATCTCCTTAGCATATTTGGTTTGAAACACATGTGTACCTTCATTTGTTTGCTTAACTTGAAGGCCTAAGAAAAAGGTTAACTCTCCTACAAGACTCATCTCAAATTCATCTTCCATACATTTGATGAATTCTTGTAGGAAGTCATTATTTGTTGACCCAAAAATGATATCGTCTACATAGACTTGGGCAACAAATATGTCCTTATCCTTAGATTTTAGGAACAATGTAGGGTCTATTGTTCCTCTCCTAAACCCCTTAGACACCAAAAATGAAGAAAGCCTTTCATACCAAGCTCGGGGAGCTTGTTTCAATCCATACAAGACTTTCCTTAATTTGAAGACGTGTCTCGGATAGTTAGGATCTTCAAATCTGGGGGGTTGTTCTACATAAACCTCTTCCTTAATAATCCCATTAAGGAATGCCGACTTCACATCCATTTGGTGGAGTGTAAAACCCATGTGAGCGGCATAGGCTAATAGAATTCTAATTGATTCTAATCTAGCTACAGGGGCATAGGTCTCATCATAATCTAATCCCTCAACTTGGTTAAACCCCCTAGCTACCAATCTAGCCTTGTTCCTAGTGATTTGACCTTGGTCATCTAATTTGTTCCTAAAAACCCATCTAGTGGTCACAATGATACAATCAGTGGGTCTAGGAACTAGCTCCCATACTTCACTTCTCTCAAATTGGTTTAACTCTTCTTGCATGGCCAAGACCCAATCGACATCCCCCAATGCTTCATCAATGGTCTTGGGTTCTAATTGAGAGATTAGAGCTATTTGACTAGTTTGATCCCTAAAGTATGACCTAGTTCTCACTCCTTGAGTGACATCACCCACAATTTGGTCAATGGGATGATCATGGTGATGTCTCAAGGGTCTAGAGGTTGTGGGTTCATTTAATCCTTCTTCCTCATCCTCTAGTATGTTTCTTACTCCCCCTTGATCATTGCCCTCCAAATGTAGGTCTTGAAGTCTTTGGGCAAGGGGTTGGACTTCTTCTATATCCTTATCAATGGAAGCCTTTCTAGGGTAAGTACTAGTGGTTTCATCAAATTTGACATTTGAAGACTCCTCAATCACCTTTGTTCTCTTGTTGTACACTCTATAACCCCTACTAGTCAATGAATACCCTACTAAGATTCCTTCATCGGCTTTTGACTCAAATTTTCTTAGGTCGTCTTTGGTGTTTAAAATGTAAACTTTACATCCGAAGACTCTAAAATAGTGAACTTGGGGTACCCTTCCATTCCAAAGTTCAAAGGGTGTTTTTCCTAAAAACCTATGTACTAACACCCGGTTTTGAATATAGCAAGCGGTGTTAACCGCTTCGGCCCAAAGGTAGCTAGGAAGAGAGTATGCATTAAGCATAGTCCTAGCGGCTTCTTGTAAGGCTCGATTCTTCCTTTCAACTACCCCATTTTGTTGAGGAGTCCTAGGGCATGAAAACTCATGCTTGTACCCATTTTCCACACAAAATTGTGTGAAATTAGCGTTTTGGAACTCCCCACCATGGTCACTCCTAATTCAGTTTATTTTGATGTTCTTTTCGTTTTCTACCCTTTTTCCAAATCCTATAAATGTGTCTAGGGTATCATCCTTATGTTTCAAGAAATAGACCCAAGTAAACCTAGAAAAGTCATCTACTATTACTAAGCAATATTTACTCCCTACAAGTGATGGAGTACTATGACAATCAAATAAGTCTATATGTAAAAGTTCTAAAGGCAATGAAGTAGTAATTAAAGTTTTACCTTTGTGAGATGCTTTGGATTGCTTACCCTCTTGGCATGCATCACACAACTTGTGCTTTTCGTACTTGATCATTGGGAGTCCCTTCACCAATTCTTCCTTGGCCACTTTTGCAATGTTCCTCATGTTGAGTGTCCAAGTCTCCGGTGCCATAACCACCCTTCTTCTTCTTTGGACATGAGACACTTAACAACATTGTTAGTAGCATAAGATAGATCAAGATAATATAAGTTTGCTTCTCTAAACCCTTCTAATATGATAGTGTTCGATTCACATTGTTTAATCACACATTTCTTAGCATGAAATTCTACTCTAAACCCGACATCACATAATTGACTTACACTTAACAAATTGAACTTCATATCCTTAATCAAGAGTACCTTATGAATTGAAATAATGGGAGATACCTCAATTGTTCCCCTACCAATGATCCTTAACTTTCCACTGTTCCCAAAGGAGACCGTCCCTTCTCTTAGGTAGCTAATAGTGGTGAACTTGCTCACATCCTCGGTCATGTGTCTTGAGCATCCACTATCTATTATCCACAAGGTTGGGGCCTCCTTCACTTTCACCTAAACAACACGGAAAACACACTCTTTTGGTACCCATATCTTTGATCCACAAGCATCATTTAAAAATTTCTTAGGTACTCATGCCTTCTTTGTAGTTCCCCTAGTCCCTAGTCTCCTATATGCACCAATCCTACCGGTAAGTGAAACAAAAGCTACTTCCTTGGTCTTAGGTCTATAACCTAATCCTGCCTTGTTGTATACAGCCCTTTGACTGTTTATGATCATGTCAAGGTTGCTTGATCCTACTTGAAATTTTCTAAGTACTTTTGTGAGGTCATCTACTTGTTTCCTTAATTCCTTATTTTCATTTTCAGTAGATGAGACATGTGAAGAGGTAGAGCTAGCATGCAATTCCTTAAGTTTAGCAGTTTCTACTCTAAGCATGGCAATTTCTTCCTTAAGATCCTTAATTTTGTTTCTAGCCTTAGCTAAATCCATGTTAGTGCTAGTAATGATTTTCACTAAAGTAGAAGAGGGCAAGTGGTATACCTCACTTACCGAAGCCTCTGACTCTGATGATGATGAGGTGGAAGAGCTCTCATCTTCACTACTTGAACTCCGTTCATCGTCTAAAGAATCTGAACCCTCTTGTGCCATAAGAGCGAAGTGGGAGACTTGCTCTTCTTCTTCCTCTGAAGATGAGGGATCGTCCCAGGTGGCCTTGAGGTTTGTGGCACTCTTCTCCTTTCCCTTTGACTTCTTCTTGTCATTCTTTTTCTTCTCTTCTTTTTTGTCTCCCTCTTCTTCAATTGGGGACACTCGTTCTTCATGTGTCCCTCTTGGTGACAGTTGTAGCATATGATCTCCTTGGCCTTGCCCTTACCTTTGGCCCCTTTCCTAGCATATGATTTGTTAGAAAAACTTTTAAATGCCTTACGAAACTTCCTTACCATAAAGGCCTCTTGGTCACTGTCCATGGAGCACTTGACTCCTCCGAGTCTGAGGATGATGATAGATTATCTTCTTCTTCTCCTTTCTCCTCTTCTTCTCTTTCTCTGCAACAAAAGCAATACCTTTCTCTTTTGCCGAAATGTTAGCTTGCTCGTGCAGTTCAAATTCACAAAATAAATCGTCTAATTTAACTAAGAAATCCCTCGATACCTTGTAAGCATCAACCATGGATGCCCACAGGGTGGTTCTCGGGAAGCTTGTAAGACATACCTGACGATATCCCGGTTTTCGATTTTCTCTCCAATTACATGGAGCTCGTTGATCACTTCCTTTACTCTTCCATGTAGCTGACTGACGGTCTCGTTGCTCTTCATGGAGAGTGATTGCAGTTGGGCCACCAACAAGTCCTTCTTGGCTCGTCTGGACTCGTTTGACCCCTCGTTCAGTTCGATCAACTTGTCCCATAGCTCTTTGGCGCTCTTGAACGGCCCCACTTTGTTTAGTTGCTCCTTCGAGAGCCCGCACTGCAGTGTAGTGGTGGCCTTGGCATTTGACGGCGCCCTTTTCATCACTTCTTTGGACCATGTTCTCATAGGAGTAGGATCTCCTCTTTCATCGATGGGTGCCTCGAAGCCATCTGCAACACTTATCCAAGTCTCTATGTCATTCATAAGATAGTATTGCATTCTACCTTTCCAGTACGCGAAGTCGTTGCCGTCGAAGAACGGTGGTCGTGCGGTGGAGTATCCCTCTTGAAACGCCATTTCAGATGTTCTGGTTGATTGTTAGATCTTCCAAAACGCACCGGCTCTGATACCAACTGTAGGATCGATGTAGGCGTGCAGAGGGGGGGGTGAATGCACTTTTTCAGATCTTTGAACTCTGCAGTCTTGTTAGCGCAGCGGAAATAATATGTAAAAGAAATATACAAACAATGCTAACACGTTCAGTTACTTGGTATCCACCCAGATGGGTGACTAGTCCAAGGATCCACGCCGCGAGCCCACTTTTCACTATCGAAAAGTCTCCTTCAGGTGGAGAAACCTTTACAGCAAGAGCTTCCTCTTTACAGATGAAGAATTGAGATAGAGAAAGCTAGAATTCACTCAACAATTTGGCAGCACTTCGTTACTGTACGGAACGGTACAGACACGTGTAACGAGGNTAAGTTTCCACTTAACAACATCAATAAGAATGTAAGACATATCCGAACCCAAGAGGTACCTCCCCCTTAATCCATGTCTTCTCTCCAAATTTTAACCTTCCAGGGTCTAAGTTAAACTAAATACCTAAAATTATCCATTTTAAGTCAAAGTTATAACTTAAACCATCCATTCTCCCCCTTTGGCACCATCAAAATGATTGCCTCAAGCAACCAAACCCTGTGGTATCAAATGTGAGATTTATTGATTTCTGAATTTTCTCACAGCTTCTGAAAATTGGTGTACCAGTCGATTGCCCATAGGGCAGTCGACTGATACGCTATCAGTCTGAATTTACAGAACTTTTGCCGAAATTCAGAAACAACCAGAAAATTTCAAAAATTGTAAAATTTTGCGTACATGTTAGAAATGTTATACTCTATCAGGGAAAAATATTAAACCATATAAAATTTCAAACATGCACGTCTTTTGATAAAAACCCAAAAGTTTTGAAAAACACTACATTTGGTATCAACCTTTGAAACCAATTATGCAAATATGTGACTTTTAAAAGCATGGTACAATATGTAGAATATAAAATGGTTTTCAAAGTTTTAAAATGTCCAACTATGATCTTTGGCAAAGTGTCCATTGATTAAACACTTGCCTCCCCCATAGTTGATCTAGTTTTGATATTTTGATACTTTTAATGGTTCAACAATGTGCCACAAGCACAAGTGAGCCAAATGTATCACCCTAATGGATCAAACACCCTTTTTCAAAGCTAATGTGTCCAAGTTCATTCTATACTTCCACAAAACACATTCCAATGCCTCTTCTTAAAGATGTAAACTCCGATTCGGGAAGAGGCTTGGTAAAGATGTCGGCTAGGTTCGACTTTGATTCAACATAGTGTAATTCTATATCTCCCCTTGCCACATGGTCTCTAATGAAGTGATGTTTCACTTCAATGTGCTTTGTCCTAGAATGGTGAACCAGATTTTTGGTTAGGTTGATCGTGCTTACATTATCACACAAGACTTTGACCTTGGTGTAATGTAGCTCATAGTCCTCTAAGGTGTGCATGATCCAAAGGAGTTGGGAAACACATCCACCCATTGCCACATATTCTGCTTCCGTTGTTGATAGGGCAACGCATGGTTGTTTCCTACTACTCCAACTAACTAATGAGGACCCAAGAAATTGACATCCTCCACTTGTACTCTTCCTATCTAACTTGCAACCCGCATAGTCCGAGTCGGTGTATCCAATTAGGTCAACATTTGGGGTTCTAGGATACCAAAGTCCGACATTTAGGGTTCCTTTCACATACTACAATTAGATGGGACTCTTTTGCACAAGATTGGTACCTAGCACACATACCTACCGCAAAGAGTATGTCGGGTCTACTAGCGGTTAGGTATAGGAGGCTACCAATCATGCTCCTATATTGTCTAGAGTCTACCGTTTTGCCTTCAAGATCATTATCCATTTTCACATTGGTTCCTATGGGTGTAGATGCTTCCTTAGCATGTTTGGTTTGAAATACATGTGTACCTTCATTTGTTTGCTTAACTTGAAGGCCTAAGAAAAATGTTAACTCTCCTACAAGGCTCATCTCAAATTCATCTTCCATATATTTGATGAATTCTTGTAGGAAGTCATTATTTGTTGACCCAAAGATGATATCGTCTACATAGACTTGGGCAACAAATATGTCCTTATCCTTAGATTTTAGGAACAATGTAGGGTCTATTGTTCCTCTCCTAAACCCCTTAGACACCAAAAATGAAGAAAGCCTTTCATACCAAGCCCGGGGAGCTTGTTTCAGTCCATACAAGGCTTTCCTTAATTTGTATACGTGTCTTGGATAGTTGGGATCCTCAAATCCGGGGGGTTGCTCTACATAAACCTCTTCCTTAATGATCCCATTAAGGAATGCCGACTTCACATCCATTTGGTGAAGTGTAAAACCCATGTGAGCGGCATAGGCTAGTAGGATTCTAATTGACTCTAGCCTAGCTACGGGGGCATAGGTCTCATCATAATCTAATCCCTCAACTTGGTTAAAGCCCCTAGCTACTAATCTAGCCTTGTTTCTAGTGATTTTACCTTGGTCATCTAATTTGTTCCTAAAAACCCATCTAGTGGTCACAATGGTACAATCAGTGGGTCTAGGAACTAGCTCCCATACTTCACTTCTCTCAAATTGGTTTAGCTCTTCTTGCATGGCCAAGACCCAATCAACATCTCCCAATGCTTCATCAATGGTCTTGGGTTCTAATTGGGAGATTAGAGCTATTTGACTAGTTTGATCCCTAAAGTATGACCTAGTCCTCACTCCTTGAGTGACATCACCCACAATTTGGTCAATGGGATGATCATGGTGATGTCTCAAGGGTCTAGAGATTGTGGGTTCATTTAATCCTTCTTCCTCATCCTCTAGTGTGTTTCTTACTCCCCCTTGATCATTGCCCTCCAAATGTAGGTCTTGAAGTCTTTGGGCAAGGGGTTGGACTTCTTCTATATCCTTATCAATAGAAGCCTTTCTAGGGTAAGTACTAGTGGTTTCATCAAATTTGACATTTGAGGACTCCTCAATCACCTTTGTCCTCTTGTTGTACACTCTATAACCCCTACTAGTTAATGAGTACCCTACTAAGATTCCTTCATCAGCTTTTGACTCAAATTTTCTTAGATCGTCTTTGGTGTTTAAGATGTAAACTTTACATCCGAAGACTCTAAAATAGTGGACTTGGGGTACCCTTCCATTCCAAAGTTCAAAGGGTGTTTTTCCTAAAAACCTATGTACTAACACCCGGTTTTGAATATAGCAAGCGGTGTTAACCGCTTCGGCCCAAAGGTAGCTAGGAAGAGAGTATGCATTAAGCATAGTCCTAGCGGCTTCTTGTAGGGCTCGATTCTTCCTCTCAACTACCCCATTTTGTTGAGGAGTCCTAGGGCATGAAAACTCATGCTTGTACCCATTTTCCACACAAAATTGCGTGAAATTAGCGTTTTGGAACTCCCCACCATGGTCACTCCTAATTCGGTTTATTTTGATGTTCTTTTCGTTTTCTACCCTTTTACCAAATCCTATAAATGTGTCTAGGGTATCATCCTTATGTTTCAAGAAATAGACCCAAGTAAACCTTGAAAAGTCATCTACTATTACTAAGCAATACTTACTCCCTACAAGTGATGGAGTGCTATGGCAATCAAACAAGTCTATATGTAAAAGTTCTAAAGGTAAGGAAGTGGTAATTAAAGTTTTACCTTTGTGTGATGCTTTGGATTGCTTACCCTCTTGGCATGCATCACACAACTTGTTCCTTTCGTATTTGATCATTGGAAGCCCCTTCACCAATTCTTCCTTAGCCACTTTTGCAATGTTCCTCATGTTGACGTGTCCAAGTCTCCGGTGCCATAACCACCCTTCCTCTTCTTTGGACATGAGACACTTAACAACATTGTTAGTAGCATAAGATAGATCAAGATAATATAAGTTTGCTTCTCTAAACCCTTCTAATATGATAGTGTTTGATTCAAATTGTTTTATTACACATTTCTTAGCATGAAATTCTACTCTAAACCCGGCATCACATAATTGACTTACACTCAATAAGTTGAACTTCATATCCTTAATCAAGAGTACTTTATGAATTGAAATAGTGGGAGATACCTCAATTGTTCCCCTACCAATGATCCTTAACTGTCCACTGTTCCCAAAGGAGACCGTTCCTTCTCTTAGGTAGCTAATAGTAGTGAACTTGCTCACATCCCCGGTCATGTGTCTTGAGCATCCACTATCTACTATCCACAAGGTTGGGGCCTCCTTCACCTTTACCTAGACAACATGGAAAACATATTCTTTTGGTACCCATATCTTAGATCCATAAGCATCATTTAAAAATTTCTTAGGCACCCATGCCTTCTTGGTGTTTCCCCTAGCCTCTAATCTCCTAGATGCACCAATCCTACCGTAAGTGAAACAAAGCTACTTCCTTGGTCTTGGGCCTATAACCTAATCCTGCCTTGTTTATACAGCCCTTTGACTGTTGATAATCATGTCAAGGTTGCTTGATCCTACTTGAAATTTTCTGAGTGCTTTTGTGAGGTCATCTACTTGTTTCCTTAATTCCTTATTTTCATTTTCAGTATGTGAGGCATGTGAAGAGGTAGAGCTAGCATGCAAATCCTTAAGTTTAATAGCTTCTACTCTAAGCATGGCAATTTCTTCCTTAAGATCCTTAATTTTGCTTCTAGCCTTAGCTAGGTCCATGTTAGTGCTAGTAATGATTTTCACTAAAGTAGAAGAGGGTAAGTGGTATACCTCACTTACCGAAGCCTCTGACTCTGATGATGATGAGGTGGAGGAGCTCTCATCTTCACTACTTGAACTCTGTTCATCGTCTGAAGAATCTGAACCATCTTGTGCCATAAGAGCGAAGTGGGAGACTTGCTCTTCTTCTTCCTCTGAGGATGAGGGATCGTCCCAGGTCGCCTTGAGGTTTGTGGCACTCTTCTCCTTTCCCTTTGACTTTTTCTTGTCACTCTTCTTCTTTTCTTCTTTCTTGTCCTCCCTCTTCTTCAACTGGGGACATTCGTTCTTCATATGTCCCTCTTGGTGACAGTTGTAGCATATGATCTCCTTGGCCTTACCCTTACCTTTGGCCCCTTTCCTAGCATATGATTTGTTAGAAAAACTTTTAAATGCCTTACGAAACTTCCTTACCATAAAGGCCTCTTGGTCACTGTCCATGGAGGCGCTTGACTCCTCCGAGTCCGAGGATGATGAGTAGATCACCTTCTTCTTCTCCTTTCTCCTCCTCTTCTCTTTCTCTGCAACAAACGCAATACCTTTCTCTTTTGCCGAAATATTAGCTTGCTCGTGCAGTTCAAATTCACAAAATAAATCGTCTAATTTAACTAAAGACAGATCCCTAGATACCTTGTAAGCATCAACCATGGATGCCCACAGGGTAGTTCTTGGGAAGGCTTGTAGGACATACCTGACGATATCCCGGTTTTCGACTTTCTCTCCAATCACATGGAGCTCGTTGATCACCTCCTTTACTCTTCCATGCAACTGACTGACGGTCTCGTTGCTCTTCATGGAGAGGGATTGCAGTTGGGCCACCAACAAGTCCTTCTTGGCTCGTCTGGACTCGTTTGACCCCTCGTTCAGTTCGATCAACTTGTCCCATAGCTCTTTGGCGCTCTTGAACGGCCCCACTTTGTTCAGTTGCTCCTTCGAGAGCCCGCACTGCAGTGTAGTGGTGGCCTTGGCATTTGACTGCGCCCTTTTCATCACTTCTTTGGACCATGTTCTCATAGGAGTAGGATCTCCTCTTTCATCGACGGGCGCCTCGAAACCATCTGCAACACTTATCCAAGTCTCGATGTCATTCATAAGATAGTATTGCATTCTACCTTTCCAGTACGCGAAGTCGTTGCCGTCGAAGAACGGTGGTCGTGCGGTGGAGTATCCCTCTTGAAACGCCATTTCAGATGTTCTGGTTGATTGTTAGATCTTCCAAAACGCACCGGCTCTGATACCAACTGAAGGATCGATGTGGCGTGCAGAGGGGGGGTGAATGCACTTTTTCGGATCGTTGAACTCTACACAGATGTTAGCGCAGCGGAAATAATATGCAAAAGACAAATAACAATGCTAACACTTTCAGTTACTTGGTATCCACCCAGATGGGTGACTAGTCCAAGGATCCACGCCGCGAGCACCACTTTTCACTATCGAAAAGTCTCCTTGAGGTGGAGAAACCTTTACAGCAAGAGCTTCCTCTTTACAGATGTAGAAATGAGATGGAGGAAGCAAGGAATCACTTTACAATTCGGCAGCACTTCGTTACTGTACGGAACGGTACAGACACGTGTAACGAGGCCACCTTTTATAGGTGAAAAGGATAGATTCGCAGTCTGTCCAGACGCCCACCAGTCAACTGCCCCAAGGGCAGTCGACTGGCCCAGCAATAAATGCTGGCCAACGGCTAGCAACGGCTAGTGAACAGCTAGCCAACGGCTAGTTTTTGGGGTATACCAGTCGACTGCCCCTAGGCCAGTCGACTGGTCCTTAGGCTGCGAACTCTCTGTGGGTTTTGGCAGTCCACTGCCTCCAGGCCAGTCGACTGCCCTGCCTCCCAGCTCAGCTCCAGCTCCTTCAAACCTTCTCCTTCGCGTATGCCTTCAGGTCTGCTCCCTTGGCTTGCCCCTTGAAGTCCTCTTCCTCTGGCTATCGTCCCTCGGATGCGCACACAAGCCTTCCCTTGGCTTGCCTCCATGCCACCCTTCACGTGTGCCCTTTGAAGTCTACTTCCCGGCTTGCCCTTGGAGCTCTCCTCCCTCGGCTCTCGTCCCTCGGATAGGTCCACCAAGTGTGATTCTCCAAGTCCTGCAACCTCAATCACACAAATCAAATACAATATAACACTTTAACTTTAAACCTATTCGCCCACACATCAAAACCATGACCTTCCAATCATTTAAAGGGCCGATTGCCTCAACAATACTTTCATGGCATAATCATTAGCATAAATAGCAAGACATGGAAGGATCTTTCTTTTAACACATGTAAGTGAAGCAACCATCATGCTAGTTTCATCAATACATCATACATATAACATGCTTGTCTTAATCAAGGCAATATGTTAGTTTAATCTTTCATCTCTCATCTTAATACATGCTGGCCGAAACTTCATAGCAAGGATATCATAGCATAAAACCCACATAACATTGGAATAAAGGCATACATTACATAAGAGGTCATTTACAAGTACACTGGTAGTCTAGACTTCACTAAGCACTAGTTTAGGTGCATGAATTGTACTTGAACTTATTCTTAGCGTTTATTCTAGTAATTGGCCAAAATTCACAGCATGGATAACATAGTATAAAAGTCATATAATCATGGAAATAAAAACATACATTACACATGGAATCATATACAAGCACAAGGGTAGTCTAGGCTTCATTGAACACTAGTTTAGGTGCATGTTTTGTGCTTGAGCTTATTTTTAACCCTTATCCCAGTATTTGTCCGAAATTAACAGCTAGATAACATGGCATGAAAGTCATCCAATCATGGAAATAAAACATAATTTACATGAGAGATCATTAGCATGTACCAGAGTAGACTAATCTTCACTAAACCTTAGTTTGGGTGCATGAATCGTACTTGCACTTATTCATAACCCTTACCCTTGTAATTTGCCGATATTCACAGTATGTAAAACATGGTATAAAAGTTCATATAACATGTAAACAAAAACATATTTTACCATTAAGGTCATATACAAGCATAAAGGTAGTCTATGCTTCATTAAACACTAGTTTAGGGGCATGCTTTGTACTCGAGCCTATTCTTAACCCTTATTCTTGTAATTTGTCGAAACTCACAGTAGGGATTTCATAGCATAATCATTGACATAACATGGGAATAAAAGCATATTTTTCATAAGAATTCATTCACAAGTGCAAAAGCAGTTTGTACTTCACCAAACACTAGTTTAGGTGTATGATCTAGAGTTCTACTTGGATTATCATGCATATGGGTACATGTAACATTTTTCTAAACATCAATACATAGAATGGAGCATGAGTTTAGGCTCAAAAAACTTAGATAAGGTACTGACCCTAAGATATAAATTATTTCCATCATGAAATAAAACACCCAATCACATGCATATCACTTGATTTAACTATAACTTCATGAAGGTCTATAAAAATCTGTTTTAAGGCATAATTTAAGGTCCCTTGGCCGAATGTTACAGGGGTCCCTTAGCATAGATTCCATAAAATTTCTTGGCCTAAAACATTTATATAGCAAGGAAACAATCATTAGAACAATAGTCTACTTCATGCATCAACATTTATCCATTTCATGACTTGGCCGAATTCTTCCAAGTCCTTTACATCAGGGAGGGCATTCAAACACCATGTATTCATCATATATTCATTACAAAAAGGTAGTAACAATTTCATGAACTCTTCCTTTAAGTTTTTGGACATAGAAAAGGGGGTACCCCTTTATGGCCGAAACTTCCCTCAAGGTTTTCTTCCATTCTCTTTCACCCAACATCACAAGCAAACATAAAAATCATAAAAACACATAAAAAAACATTATGTTGCAGGTGAGGGAGTCTTACCACTTGTGCTTATGTTCCCAAAAGATCTCCAAATTTTGGAGAAGAAAAGACCTCTTAAACTCTAGCACTCCTCTTGTTCTTCTCTTCTTTTGATCCGGTTTTCTCTAGGAGGTGAATGACTTGAAAATGGTAGCAAGAGCCACAAGGATTTCGGTGAGGATGAGAAGGAAGGGGAAGAGTTTGGTGGAGAGAAAAGGGGGGGGGGGGGTTTCTTGGCCGAAATGCCTTGGCATTTCCTCCTCTTCATGGCCTTTTATGGTGAGTAAAGAGGCAAGCACCTCTCTAATGGTGTCTCTTCAATTTTTTGTGTCTCTTCATCTTCTTTCCCACTTATCTACAATTTCCCATCCTCTTTTAATAGCACTCCCTTTCTAGGTGAATTGGTTACATGAGCATTCTTAAGGCTTTGTTTTCCTTTGAGGTCCAAGGTTTAATCCTTGGCACCCTCTCTTTTTTTTGCTTTCTCTTCCTTTCATTATTTTCTTCAAGCCCACATAACCAAAGCCCAACAAGAGAATGCTAATCATTTAGTTCATACACATGCATATTCATATCATTATTCATTCATTCATGTGCATGATGTCAAGCATAATATTAATGTAGCATATAAACATAATTATCACACACATTCACCATATATCAAGAAGGTGCTTAATATTTTCTTTATTCGCAATTTCCCCCTTTAAATTCATAATTTTATTCTTGGCCACATGTTCAATTATTACATCGTTCTAGAGGAAAATTTGGGGCGTTACAAATTAGGTATACCTTAAACTCATTCCCAAGAAATTCTTCGTGGGCATTGATGGTAGATACTTACAAGGTTTCTAGGAATCTTTCAAATATTAAATTAGATGAATTATTCTCTGAATTAGAACTACACGAACAAACTAACGCCTCAATGGTCGAGAAAGGGTTAACTCTTTTTGCAGGTAAAGCCTCTGCAAAATAAAAGAAGAAGGTACAATTAATTCCCGAGTTAGACTCCGACTCAAAGTTTGACGACGGAATCAATTATCCAGAGCTGGTTCGATCGGCCCGAAGTCAGTACAAAATGATCAAGGGACAAATGAAGAAAATGAAGGCGAACCAGAAAAAGGATGATCCAACTGAACTTTCTACTTGCCAAAAAGCCAAGACTAAAGTCACCTGTTATGGGTGCAACAAGAAGGGTCACTACAAATCAGAGTGTCCCAGCTTGAAGGACAATAAGAAGAACCAAAGGAAGAAAGCTCTTTAAGCTACGTGGGACAAATCCTCTTCAGAAGAAGAAGACGAAGTACCACACACCAACCTCCTCGCGCTGACTGCTTCGGAGAACCTCGACACCGAATCAAAATCAAAAACGGAAGAGAATGTCAGAACTGAAAGACTTTCAATTTCGGAAGACGGGCAAATAATGGTAAGAGGTTACCCCGAATCTCAATTGTATGATTTAATATTGTACCTATCTCATAAGTTGGCCAAACCCAACGTTAGGGTCGAGTCCCTCTGATAGGAAGTCAAAATCCTGAAAGAGGGAGTCAACTCTAGTCCCTTGACTGAACCCGTTCAGGAAGGAACCTCCACTCGAGCCCAAAAACTTGAGGAGGAGAATTCCTCCTTGAAAATTCAAGTTACGGAACTAAGAATTGCTTTGGAACGATTTTCCTTGGGTTTCAAGAATCTTGATATGATTCTTGGAAAGCAAAATTCAGTTCTGAACGGATCCGGACTTGGTTATCGAACCAACTCACGATATAGATCGCACTACTCTATGGTGAACCCAAGTAGAACGCGAGTCCAAGCATGGGTCCCGAAATTATGCTTGACAAATCAAGTCGGACCGAACCAATATTGGATTCCCAAGGACAAGATTCACATCTTGCCTAACCCATACCGAGGCTTTAGTCCAGGGGGAGCCAATATAAAAACCATTTTCATAATTAGATAAAAAAAAATTTTATTTGTTGCTTGTTTTTATTTTCTACAAAATATCATGCTTAGACTTAGGAATGGTTAGATAAGGATCTGACTTAATTGAAACTTGCACAACCTAGTATTAGGATGGGGCGAGATGATAGTACGTTAGGGAAACTTGTCTAAAAAGTCAGGTAGGGTAAGGCGTACCCTATCTGGTCCTATTAGTATGGTGGAACTTGTAGGACCGGTGCCGTCGATAGAGGGGGGGGTGAATATCGACCGTGAAAACCTTTCGCGGAAACTATCGTAATACTATAGTTTGTTCTAAACTCAAAGCGTTAGTGCAGCGGAAGATAAATAAAGAATAAAACAAAAGCAATACACAATGACACGCGGGATTTATTTACTTGGTTCCCGACCCCCCGGGTCAGTACGTCCAAGGCCTATGTACTCGGTGTGAGTCCACTATTGGTCTCCTTTCCGGAATTTCCGGAGGCGGAGAAAACCCGTTTTACAGTTGATTTACAAACAGAAAGATAAATAAAATGAATTGCAGAATGTAAATCAAACCAAAACTATTTGTGTCGAAGCGTTAGCCGATCTGGACCTCCGAAGTGCCGCGCACCTCCTCCTGGAGCCTCCCGGTCGTATAGCCTCGTCTTTAGCGCGTTGTCGTTGGTCAGAATGATTAGAATGCTACTTAGCAGTTGTGTCTGAAGCAGAGGGGTCGAAACCCCTTATATAGGCCTCCTGGGGGCGCCCTGGACGCTGGGGGCGCCCCGATAAACCCGGTCAACTCTTATCCTTGCGCCGACCTCACCGCAGCTGATAAGACTTTTGACCAGGGCGCCCCGGACGCTCAGGGCGCCCTCATGATGGCTTATCTGAGTTTTGGGTTCGAAACTGCAAATACAGCTTTGAACCAAGGCGCCTCGGACGCTCAGGGCGCCCTGCTTGACACCTGTTCTGCCTGCTTCACTTAACTCCTGTTTTTCTTCTTTGCTCAGGGCGCCCTGGCTGTTCAGGGCGCCCTGGTTGGTGAGGGCGCCCTCCCTGATGGGGGCGCCCTGCTTTAGGGCATCCATCCCTTGTTCCGCTTGCTTTGTCTTCCAATCTTGGTACCTGCAAGATACACAAACACAAAGCATATATACATATAATATTAGTCTTAAGGACTTGGTTCTGACTTCGGATTTGCACGAAACCCTAGGTCGAACCGGCACGAGTTCCTATCCCCGAGAACTCGCCCTTCACCTACTCCTTTCAGGAGACGGTTGCCACCCAGTCCTTCGGATGAGCTTTTGCTTAGCCTCCGATTACTCCGGATCTCGAGACGCCCATACCCTGATCCGTCTCTACTCCTGTCCTTAGTCATCACTCAGCTAAGTTGCTCAGTCCCTTGGACCAAGACTTCATTACCTAGCAGTCCTTCGCCAGGTGCCTAGCAGCCCTTCGCTAGGTCTTTGTTACCAAGCGGTCCTTCGCCTGGTGCCTAGCAAACCTTCACTAGGTCTTTTATGCCTAGTAGTCCTTCACTAGGTGCCTAGCAGCCCTTCGCTAGGTCTTAGGGTTACGATACCTAGCAGCCCTTCGCTAGGTGCCTAGCAGCCCTTCGCTAGGTCTTGGGGTTTCGATACCTAGCAGCCCTTCGCTAGGTGCCTAGCAGCCCTTCGCTAGGTCTTTAGGGTTCCGATGCCTAGATTAACTAGGACTTTTCTACAGCTTAGGTTACTTCTCTCTTACTCCCCTTTGTCTATTCAATGTATCACTGACTTAAGTGTATTGTCAAACATTAAAATACTTAAAGAGGAATATCATTGATGCAACTTGCACCAACAATCTCCCCCTTTTTGATGTTTGACAATAACTTAAGTTAGATTGGTTTAAAGGGGCTAACTTACTGTCCTTGGGGTAAAAATGAAAAAAATGATATAAACTTTGAAACTACATTTTTGATCTTTGCTACATTTTTTATCTTTGGGGAAAATATTTCTAACTTAAGCACACATCTCTCCCCCTTTGTCACACATCAAAAAATAAAATACTTGCACCAACATTAAAAACATTTGGTTCTTTTTTAAAATACTTAGTGCAAAAACAATTTTTGAAAGCATTGTATTTTGAATAATATATTGCAAAAATTATGTAATTTTTGAAAAAATATAAGTACCTTTGAAAATATATTGATTTTTGTGAATAATTAAGTACTTTTGGAAAATGCATAACTTTTGAAAGAATGTTATTTTGGAAAATATAAATGTTATGCCTGTTTTGCAAGTGCTGACTGTGTTTCGAAAATAAGTGTTTCATGAAACATAATATTTTTCAAGGTCAAGAAAAAAATGATAGTACTTTTGAAAGAATATTTGGCTTTGAAAGACATAAGTACTTTTGAAAATATTTGACTTCACTTGGTTAATTTTCCAGTCTGACACTATCCTGGGAACCCTTTTTGACTACAAGAACAATTTCCTAAGTGTCCTGGAAGTTTTCCAACCCAAGTAAATATTGAAAAAAAATTTCATAAATCACAGAATAATAGGATGTAAGTTAATTTTAAAAAAATGTAAAGATTTTAAAGTGATAATACTTGATTTGGTTTATCTTTCAGTCTGACACAATCATAGGAAACCTTGTTGACTACAAGGATATTTTCCTAAGTGTCCTGGAAGATTTTCCAAACTCAAGATATTATTTAAAATTGATAAAAAAAACTCAAATGAATTTTTGAAAATAAATTTTTTTAAAAAAAAATTGATAGCATTTTAAAATAATACTTATATTGTCAACAGGATTTGAAAATACCGCGCATTAAAACATTTGTAATATTTAATAATTCTTTTAATTTGACCTCCCCCTAAACTTGACCCAGTCCCGAGAAGCTTGTTGACCACAAGTACTCTTCCTCTGAGTCTTAAGGTTTGATTCAGATCAAAAGAATAATAATTTTCAAAATCATTTAAAACTTGTTAGACTCCCCCTAAATTTGACACGTCCTAGGAGTCCTTGAAGATCATAAAGTGGACTTTTCCTCTGTGTCTTTAGGGTTTATCAAAGTCAAAGAACCGATAATTTTGAAAACATATGTAATGCAAATTAAGGTGCAGTTTTCGAAAAATATTAAAAAGAACAAAACACTCCCCCTGCATCCAACACCGTTTGACTCTATCTAAGTGTCTTAAGGAACTTTAGTGTTGTCCTAAGAGGCTTGTGTCTAATTGAGTGAGTCAAACAAATTTTTGAAAAGATATATTTTTGGAAAATGTATAATATATATAATCAAACAGACAAGCATGAATTCCATAAAAACATTATTATGTTGAAGCACTATTTTGAAAATATATTTTTATGAAAATATTCTAATAATTTTGAAAAACAATTTTGAAAAATATTTTTCAATTCATTAGTTCTTAACATCTCACCCATTTTAGATGTATCAATACAACAAGCATAGTTGCCTTTTAAGTGTATTGTGAGATGCTTGAATCATTTTTCTTTAATTCATTTTTCAATTCTAAGATTTAATTGAAGCTTGTGTTAGATTTGAATTTGACAAGAAGTAACTTGAATTTGGATTTCAAAAATTGGCTTCCAGGTCTTGACGAGGCACTAGGCCTTCTTTGGTCGTAGCCTTATGGGATCATCCACCCTTTCCTTGACAAAGCCTTTTAATGAAATTTCATTTTCAAGATTACTTTTTGAAAAATTCTGGTCTAACTAGTTTGGATCTTGGATCGGTAGCTTCGGCTAGTTTCACCAGTCTAAAGAGATCAAGTATACTTGATCTTATTAGAGTTGGCTTCCCTAACGTACTATCATCTCACCGCCACCCAATACTAGGTTGATCAAGTTTCAATTATTCTTTTTCCTATAGCCGTTCTAATATATGCATAAAATTTAAATATGAATGGCATGTCATATATTTTTAAAAGAATAGCAGATGCATGTCATGACAATTATGCATGAGTCAAACAAGTCCAAAGCATTTTATTTAAGTTTTCAAAATGTATCAAATTCCCGATTTGATACATGTCGAGTGAACCCGCGAATATGTCAACCCACTTTGACATATTTAATGTTATTAATTTTAATTGTTACACTTTGGGTACAATTTTACTTTAGTTTGAGCTTAAGTTATTTAAGATTTTAGTTGGATTTAGGCTAATTACGAATTAATTGAGGTTGAATTAATTAGAAATTAATTGAGTAGGATTTAATTGAAGTTATAATTTTAATTCAACTTAATTTTACTTTTAATTTGAATTAAATTGAATTAATTTATGTTTAATTTGAATTTAAGTGAATTATTAGAATTAATTCGAATTTATTTGAACTTAATTGAATTATTTAAGATTTAATTAATTAATTTGAATTAATTTGAATTTGAATTATTAAGAATTAATTAATTTGGACTTGAATTATTAAGAATTAGTTAATTTGAATTTAAATTATTAAGAATTAATTAATTTGAATTTGAATTATTAATTAATTTGAATTTGAATTATTAAGAATTAATTAATTTGAATTTCAATTATTAAGAATTACATAATTTGAATTTGAATTATTAAGAATTAATTAATTCGAATTTGAATTTAATTTAAATTTGAATTTCGAATTTAATTTAATGAGAATTTAATTTGATTAATATTTAATTTGAATTTAATTAATATTTAATTTGAATTTAATTAATATTTAATTTGAATTTAATTAATATTTAATTTGAATTTGATTAATATTTAATTAATATTTAATTTGAATTTAATTAATATTTAATTTGAATTTGATTAATATTTAATTTTTGAAGTTAATTAATATTTAATTTGAATTTAGTTAATATTTAATTTGAATTTAATTAATATTTAATTTGAATTTAGTTAATATTTAATTTGAATTTAATTAATATTTAATTTGAATTTGATTAATATTTAATTTGAATTTAATTAATATTTAATTTGAATTTGATTAATATTTAATTTGAATTTGATTAATATTTAATTTGAATTTGATTAATATTTAATTTGAATTTGATTAATATTTAATTTGAATTTAATTAATATTTAATTTGAATTTAATTAATATTTAATTTGAATTTAATTAATATTTAATTTGAATTTAATTAATATTTAATTCGAATTATGATGATTAATTAATAATTGTGGGTTTAAATTCATCATTTTCATGATTTCGAATATTTCTTCTTCGTTTTTATCTTTCTTTTCAAGTTTTTCTAATAATTTTGATTTATTTGAATTTTTGTAATTTTTATTGATTATAGTCTTTATCTTAGATAATTCTATCTCCTTCTCAAGATTAAATTTTTCAATATCCTCACAGTAGGTAGAGTAAATTGGGCCACTAGTTAAAGTTTTATAATAATATTCAATATTATCTATGATTAAGTTATTATCTAGGAGAATTTTATATTCAAAATTATCCTTAGAATTATCCTCAAATATATTTTCATTATTAATCTTCAGATTATCTTTAAGATTTTCAGAATTAATTTCTGAATTAATCTTGAGATTTTCAAAATTAATTTCTAGATTAATCTTGAGATTTTCAGAGTTATCTTTATAATTTTTAGATTCGAATTGAAATTTATACAACGGATTTTCAAATTTGAGTATGTAATTATCTAAAGGATTTTCTGACTTAGAAGTATCCTTAAGATTTTTGAATTCAACTTTATCCTTAGGATTTTCAAATTTGAATTCGGTTTTATCCTTAGGATTTTCGAATTTGAATTCGGATTTATCCTTAGGATTTTCAATTTCGAGTTCGGGATTGATTTAAGATTTAGATCCAGAATTAATTGCATCATTATCTGTAGAATTATCAGAGTTTATTTTAGATTTAATATCAGAATTAATTTTAGCAATTATTGAATTGGTATTAATGATTAAATAATTTATTTCTAACATTTTAGCCATATTCACATTATGTAACTGATTATTTAAAATATCTAATTGACTATGCAATAATTCTAACTTCTCAGGAAAATTATCTAAATTATTAAAAGACATTGCAGGAATTTGTAAAACTTTTGGAACATAAATTTTACGTACCTTTGCCGGACACTTGTTTTTGTAGTGTCCGTACTTCTCGCATTTGAAGCATCGTACGTGATCCTTGTTCTTCCGGACTCCTGGCGCTGGTATCTCCTTTGCCGCCGGTGACGAACGATTCTTACGAGTAGGGCACTGATTTTTGTAGTGCCCTCTCTCCCTGCACGTGAAACAAATAATATGGAATTTAAAATTTGACATTAAAATTAAATTATACCTGATTCACCCCTGGGCTCCCCCTCAACTCCTAGCGTCTTTGCTCCGTCGGCGGTTAGTCCGGTAAAGAGCGGCTCGGCTCTGATACCAATTGTAGGACCGGTGCCGTCGATAGAGGGGGGGGTGAATATCGACCGTGAAAACCTTTCGCGGAAACTATCGCAATACTATAGTTTGTTCTAAACTCAAAGCGTTAGTGCAGCGGAAGATAAATAAAGAATAAAACAAAAGCAATACACAATGACACGCGGGATTTATTTACTTGGTTCCCGACCCCCCTGGGTCAGTACGTCCAAGGCCTATGTACTCGGCGTGAGTCCACTATTGGTCTCCTTTCCGGAATTTCCGGAGGCGGAGAAAACCCGTCTTACAGTTGATTTACAAACAGAAAGATAAATAAAATGAATTGCAGAATGTAAATCAAACCAAAACTATTTGTGTCGAAGCGTTAGCCGATCTGGACCTCCGAAGTGTCGCGCACCTCCTCCTGGAGCCTCCCAGTCGTATAGCCTCGTCTTTAGCGCGTTGTCGTTGGTCAGAATGATTAGAACGGTACTTAGCAGTTGTGTCTGAAGCAGAGGGGTCGAAGCCCCTTATATAGGCCTCCTGGGGGGCGCCCTGGACGCTGGGGGCGCCCCGATAAACCCGGTCAACTCTTATCCTTGCGCCGACCTCGCCGCAGCTGATAAGACTTTTGACCAGGGCACCCCGAATGCTCAGGGCGCCCTCATGATGGCTTATCTGTGTTTTGGGTTCGAAACTGCAAATACAGCTTTGAACCAAGGCGCCTCGGACGCTCAGGGCGCCCTGCTTGACACCTATTCTGCCTGCTTCACTTAACTCATGTTTTTCTTCTTTGTTCAGGGCGCCCTGGCTGTTCAGGGCGCCCTGGTTGGTGAGGGAGCCCTCCCTGATGGGGGCGCCCTGCTTTAGGGCATCCAGCCCTTTTTCCGCTTGCTTTGTCTTCCAATCTTGGTACATGCAAGATACACAAACACAAAGCATATATACATATAATATTGGTCTTAAGGACTTGGTTCTGACTTCGGATTTGCACAAAACCCTAGGTTGAACAGGCACGAGTTCCTATCCCCGAGAACTCGCCCTTCACCTACTCCTTTCAGGAGACGGTTGCCACCCAGTCCTTCGGATGGGCTTTTGCTTAGCCTTCGATTACTCCGGATCTCGAGACGCCCATACCCTGATCCGTCTCTACTCCTGTCCTTAGTCATCGCTCAGCTAAGTTGCTCAGTCCCTTGGACCAAGACTTCATTACCTAGCAGTCCTTCGCCAGGTGCCTAGCAGCCCTTCGCTAGGTCTTTGTTACCAAGCGGTCCTTCGCCTGGTGCCTAGCAAACCTTCACTAGGTCTTTTATGCCTAGTAGTCCTTCACTAGGTGCCTAGCAGCCCTTCGCTAGGTCTTAGGGTTACGATACCTAGCAGTCCTTCGCTAGGTGCCTAGCAGCCCTTCGCTAGGTCTTGGGGTTTCGATACCTAGCAGCTCTTCGCTAGGTGTCTAGCAGCCCTTCGCTAGGTCTTTAGGGTTCCGATGCCTAGATTAACTAGGACTTTTCTGCAGCTTAGGTTACTTCTCTCTTACTCCCCTTTGTCTGTTCAATGTATCACTGACTTAAGTGTATTGTCAAACATTAAAATACTTAAAGAGGAATATCATTGATGCAACTTGCACCAACAGAACTAACCGAAGCTACCTCGTCAAATCCTCAACTAGTTAGACCAGGGGTTCTCAATAAATAATTTGAGGATAAAATTTCTTTAAAAGGCTTTGTCTAGTAAATGGTTGATGATCCAATAAGGCTACGGCCAAAGAAGGCCTCTGTACCTCGCCAAGACCTAGAAGCCAGTTATAGAAATTTATTTTCAACTTATTAATTGTTAAACCCGAATCTAACACAAGTTTCAATTAAATCATTGAGTTAACATAAAAGCACATAAAATTAATACATCTCACAAAACAAATAAGGAAAATGTTTTGTCACTTAGAATTGGGTGAGGTGTCTAGAACCTAATACTGTAGTCTAACCCAACTAACCCAATTAATCCTACCCTTAATTTTTTCAAAATTCAAATTTAACTTAATATTTTTAAAATTCAAATCTTTTCAAAATTAAAAAAAAATTAATATTTTCAAAATTCAAATTTAACTTAATATTTTTAAAATTCAAATCTTTTCAAAATTAAATATAACATAATATTTTCAAAATTCAAATTTAACTTAATATTTTCAAAATTCAAATCTTTTCAAAATTAAATTTAACTTAATATTTTCAAAATTCAAATTTAACTTAATATTTTTAAAATTCACTTAATATTTTCAAATTAAATTTAACTTAATATTTTTAAAATTCAAATTTAACTTAATATTTTCAAAGTTAAAAGTTAACTTAATATTTTCAAAATTAAAATTTAACTTGGTATTTTCAAAATTTAAATTTATCTTAATATTTTCAAAATTAAAAGTTAACTTAATATTTTCAAAATTCAAATTCAACTTAATATTTTCAAAATTCAAATTTAACTTAATATTTTCAAAATTCAAATTTAACTTAATAATTTCAAAATTCAAATCTTTTCAAAAGTAAATTTAACTTAATATTTTCAAAATTGAAAGTTAACTTAATATTTTCAAAATTCAAATTTAACATAATATTTTCAAAATTCAAATTTAACATAATATTTTCAAAATTCAAATTTAAGTTAATATTTTCAAAATTCACTTAATATTTTCAAAATTGAAATTTAACTTAATTTTTTCAAAATTCATATTTAACTGAAATTCACTTTAATATTTTTGAAATTCAGTTTAATTAAATTTATCTTTGTCAAAATTCAGAAGTAATCTATTATCAGCCTTAGCACTACCAAATCTTGAAGCTTAGGACTTGATTAAATCAATCTTACCCGGTCAATGTTGGTCAAACCGGGCGCCCGAGACATTCACGGGCACCCAACACTTTCCCGGCATACGAGGCAATCAATACTTCCTTACCTGAGCAAATTGAGCTCAGGTGCCCGAGACAGACTTGGGCGCCTAAGATCTGCCACAGGCGCCTTTGAGTGCTCACGGGCGCTCGGGAAGGGTTATATAAGCCCTTGCCCATGGCACCCATTCCACACCCAACTCAATCCACTTCCTCCCTTCTAAGAGATCTTCCAAGCATCCCAAGTCCTCCCCTCTTCTTCTTCACCTACAATGCCTCCTCAGTACGTTTTTTAAGGTTTTATTTTTTTCTTATTATTAATTATTTCAATTGTTGATCATTATTAGCAAACGTCGTCCTGTTGAGACTGATCCCGGTACCGAACCTAGCCCTGACCTTAGGTTTTCTACACTAGCTCTTTTCAATAAATTTGCTACCACTACATATAAACCCATAAAGACCTGCTATCAGAATAAGGATTCTTCACCCAATCCTACCCTACAACTATGGACGTCATTACCTACTACCAACTAGAATGACTAGTATACTGTACTCATTCTATTAACGCAACTTTATATGCCAAGTTTTATAACAACTTGGTCAAAGTTGATGATTTCTACTACCATACTACTATTCAAACCCTTCCACTTACCATTTCTCCTTCTTTACTCACTAGATTTCTTGGACTACGACCCTCACAGTCCACCTTCTCTTGTTATCCTCCTAAGGATCTTCTCTTTCTCGCCCCTTACTCTCACATTACCCTTGACCTTCTTCACTCTTATTTTTTCAGACGTGAGAGAGATCCAACGGTTCAGAATTTTCGATCCGTGGATCTACGCATCCAGGACTACACCCTCTATCGAGTTCTGGTTCGCTACATTCTTCCCCTGACTTCACTGGATGTAGCGGTTATGCGTCCCTTTCGCTCATTCCTACTTTACGCGTTGATCCATCATCTGGACATAGACATCGGTCTACATATGTTCCAGACGATCATCTATGCGTCTACCATCTCCACTCACTCTAGAGTGCAAACCCCCTACTGCCACATCCTGGCCGCACTTTTTCATCATTACGGTCGTGATGTAACTTCCGGAGAGATCATCACGATGACCGAGTTTGATGAACTAGGAGTTAGGAACTTTTCCCTAGCCGCTGTAGATATTTCGGCCACCGGGGTCTTATCTTGGAGACGATGAGGTGCTCCCCCCAGATTGACTCGGACGACGAGGTGGACGTTGATGTAGCAGCTCTCGCCGCCAAGATCGAGGAGCAACTAAGAGAGTCTCCACCACCACCCCCTCCGATGACTATGGACCAGCGCCTCACATGCATAGAGATGGAGGTTCATAGTCTTCGAGAGGAGATGGAGGCTCATCACGTTGAGCACATGGACGTCATTCAGGCCCGACACGATGAGAGGCTCGCTGCAGACTAGGCTCGACATGATGAGAGGCTCGCAGCAGACCAGGCCTGACAGGAGGAGATGATGTTGATGTTTCGGTCATGGTACCATGGCCCCTCTTGGCATCCGGGCTCGTCTTCTCAGATATTATACTAGGGATTTGATTTCTGACCGTCCTTATTTGTAAAATTGACTTGATTATCCACTTTAGTTTTATGCACTCCACATTGATTATCATGTGCTTAGTAGAATAGGACTGTTTTCTTTAATTTTTCAATTTCTTTTAAATTTTATTTCATATTCTTAAAAAAAATTATTTCTTATTTTTCAACTAAGTTTTGATCTTTAAAATGTTTTTCCGACTTAGATTTTTCTAAAAATTACCCCCTTTCAAAACTAGAGTTTTTCTACGCAATGGACTTAGCCTAGGACTTAACCCTAGAACTGCATGCTCCTATAGATCTAGAAGCCAGCATCTCACAAGCACATTAGGGTACTTTGATTGATAACCTAGATTGGGTTGAGATGCTTAGGTCTATGCCTTGACTCAAGATGCTCT
The DNA here is from genome assembly GCA_024364735.1 of Boesenbergia rotunda. Taxonomy (NCBI): domain Eukaryota; kingdom Viridiplantae; phylum Streptophyta; class Magnoliopsida; order Zingiberales; family Zingiberaceae; genus Boesenbergia; species Boesenbergia rotunda. Next base: position 127,722 of record JAGFNQ010004823.1, read on the forward strand.
AAGTCAGTGCATCAAGAGCAGTTGGGGCGATAAATACATTTGAATATCAATCAAGTTAAGTATTCAAGCTTAGAAATTCTAACTTAATCAGACTACTTAACTTGACTAACTCTAGTGAAAGCTGCTGTTACATAACGTTAGTAAGTAGCTAACTGGGTTAGACTGGGACTGAATGAGTTTAATTTAGTTATTTTCTTTATGAAAAGGTTTTTTCATGTTTGGACTCAATAGGATGTTAACTGGGTTCACAATTTGTTACTTGGGTCAAACTTAGATTAATTACTTCCAGCAATTGCCTTCATCATTTTTATATCAAATGGGCTCTGATACAAGCAAGTAGGCTATGATATGTTAAACTATTTTTTTCTCATGCAAATATTTTTTATTATTTTTTTGATATATGGCAAAGGGGGAGAGAAAAGAAAAAGCCAAGTTAAAATTTTTTTTCAAAGTCAAGTTAAAAAAGAAAAGAAAAAGCCAAGTTAAAATTTTTTTTCAAAGTCAAGTTTAAAAAAAAATTCAAAGTCAAGCGAAATTTTTTTTTCCAAGTCAAGATATTTTTTTCAAGTTAATAATGTTTCCAAGTCAAGTAATTTTTTCCTTAGTTTCGAAAAAATCAAAGTTCAAAATTATTGTTCGAAAAAAATCGAGTCTCAAAATTATTTTGAAAATTATTCTTTGAAAATCAAGTTAAGTTAAAATTATTTATTTGATACTCAAATTCTTTTCTAAAAAGGTACATTTAGAAAATTCAATTCGATTCAGAAATTTCTATTTTTTAAAAAAACATGTTTTTCTCAAAGTTTTCAAAATCTTTTTGGAAAAACTTTCAAAAATTGCATATTTTCAAAAGTTTCAGGGGGAGATGTTCAAATTAAAAGGAAGCCTTATGCAATGTTTCGAATTTTTGCCAAGTTTTCAAAAATAAATTCCAAAGAAAAAGGGGGAGAGAACTGATTAAGGGGGAGATAGAAAATCTACCTGTTCTTTCTATTCTAGTACATAGTTATTATGTTTTCTCTATTTTTTTAACTTAACTTTTAAACGGTGTTGCCATAAATCAAAAAGAGGGAGATTGTTGGTGCTGGAAGCACCAGATCGAACCTGGTTTTGATAATGGCAAAGGGTTTAAAGTTAAGTATGTGTTGTTATCTAACGGATTTACCAAGTGTGCAAGAATGTCCTAGTTCACCTAGGCACGAAGTCTTGACCTGCAGGGTTGAGCAAGAAATCCTGGTCGAGGACTGGGTAAGAAGACCTGGCCGAGGGTTGGGAAAGAAGTCCTGGTCGTGGACTAGGCAACAAAGTCCTGATCCGGAAGATTGGGCAGAAGTGTTAGCCAAGCGAGAGTTGCGGACAGAAGTAGAGGCGGGTCGAGGAATGGACGTCTCGAGATCCGGCAGTCTCGGAGGTCTAGCACAAGTCCAACCGGAGAAGCCGGTTGGCAAAAGGTAACTTCTCCTGAGAGTAGTAGGTGAGGACGTGTTTCCCGGAAGAGGGAATAGTAGGCGTCGGTTCGACCTAGGGTTTCATTTTGAAATCCAAAGTCAGAACCAAGATAGTTCCGGCTATGATTTATTTCAATTATTTATATTATATATTATTTTTGGACTAACCTTGGTTGCAAGAGTGAAGTGGTCTTTACCACTGCATCCCAGGCACCTGAGAGGAGTTAGGAGCCCGAGAAGCCAAGCGTCTGATAGGTATCGGGCGCCCCAGATGGCTATTTTCGAGCGAGGAGTTCAGCTAAGCTGGCAAGCTGCCACGCCAGCAACTCAGGCACCCGTGAGCCATCAGGCACCCCAGGGAACCCAGACGCCCAAGAACAAAAGATAGGAGTTTGGCCGAGTCTGCGGATAGGGACGCGCCGGATCCGCGACACGTGTCAGGCGCCCAATAAGCATCAGGCGCCCGAGAACCCCATATAAAAGGGGCTTTACCCCTTGCTATCCAGCAATGAATTCATTCCAATGAAAAGAAGTTTTCTCGCAACTCAAGCATGCCAACGCTCTTCAGAACTCTTTCATGCTCGAGATCATCTGCGCCGCAAACGATTAAGATCGTCGACACGCCGTCCAAGATAGTCTACAATCCTTTTTGGTGTCGTCGGTATTGTTTATTTCGTTGTTCAAATTCTGTACTAAATCTCTGTAATACTTTTTGCGACTTATAGAATTGCACAATGAAAACGGTCAAGGACAGTGGGCCTTAGAGTAGGAGCCGTCAAAGACTCTGAACCAAGTAAAAAATAAAACTTGTTAGCGTTGTGATTTTTGTTTCTTCCGCTGCGTTCTGATTAGTTTTCCGAAAATTTGACATAGTCGCTATTCACCCCCCCCCCCTCTACTGATTACAACGATCTCACATCATCATTCTAATTGACTCAAGTCTAGCTACAGGGGCATAAGTTTCATCATAGTCTAACCCCTCAACTTGACTAAAACCTTTAGCTAGCCACTAAGCGAGCTTTGTTTCTCACTATTTCACCTTGGTCATTCAACTTATTCCTAAACACCCACTTAGTGTCTATAATGGACTTACCTTTAGGTTTAGGTACTAAGTCCCAGACTTGGTTTCTATCAAATTGGCCTAGTTCTTCTTGCATAGCAATGATCCAGTCTGGGTCAGGTAAGACCTCTTCTATGGTCTTAGGTTGAATCATTGAAATCAATACAATCTGACTTAGGTTTCTATAGGAGGACCTTGTTCTGACCCCTAAGGTTGGATCACCCATAATTTGGTAAGTTGGGTGATTTAGTCTAGGTTTCTTAAGTCTCCTAGAACTTCGTTCAACTTCAAGTCCAGTTGGTAGGTATGGGTTGGTTCAGGGACCGATTTAGTAGGTAATATTAAATTTGGTTCAAGGACCGGTTTAGTAGTTAAGTCTAAGACTGGTTCAGAAATTGATTCAATTGGTGAGTTAGTAATTTGGTCTGGTCTAGACTCATCATCTTTTAGATTAGTTAAGTTGGGTAGATTTGAGTTAGATTTATTGGGTTAGATTGGTTTTCTTCATTAAATATTATATTAGTAGTTTCTTCAATCTTAAGGGTTTATTTGTTATAAACTCTGTAGGCCCTACTTGAGGTTGAGTACCCTAAAAATATACCAAAGGTAGACTTGGATTGGAATTTACCTAAGTAGTCTTTTATGTTTATGATGTAGACTTTACTGCCAAAGACCCTTAGATAATGTAGATTGGGTGGTTTATAATAATAAATTTCGTAGGGGGTCTTATTATGTATTTTATTGATTAGGACCCTATCTTGAATATAGAAGGCAGTGCTAACTGCTTCTGCCCAAAAATGGTTAGCCAAGTAATATTCATTAAGCCTGATCTGAGCAGCTTCTTGGAGGGTCTTGTTTCGTCTTTCAACTAGGCTATTTTATTGGGGGGTCCTAGGGCAGGAAAATTCATTAAAATATCCATTTGTGTTGCAAATTTTAGTAAATTTTAAGTTTTCAAATTCGCCCCCGTGATCACTTTGAATTCTTTTAATTTTGGTATCTTTTTGATTTTCAAGGATTTTTGTTAAAGCTCTAAAGGATTCAAGACATTGATCTTTGGTTTTAAGAAATTAGACCCAAGTGAATTTAGAATAGTCATCAATTATAACTAAGTAGTACCGGTTTTCACTTAGTGACTTGACTTCGTGAGAATCAAATAGGTCCAGGTGTAGGAGCTCAAGTACAGATTGGATCAGGTTAGGCTGGTAAGTTTGTGGGTAGACTTGGTCTATTTACCCTGTTGACATGGACCGCAAACTAAATTTTCAAGATTTCTAAGTTTGGGTATACCTTTAACTAGTCCTTTTTGGCTGAGTCTGGAGATTAGCTTCAGGTTGGCATGTCCTAATCTCCTATGCCAGAGTTTAGTTTCTTCTACTTGAGTTAGATAACATTTTGTTGGTGCAAGTTGCATCAATGATGTTCTCCTCTAAGTGTTTTAATGTTTGACAATACACTTAAGTCAGTGATACATTGAACAGACAAAAGGGAGCAAAGGAGAAGTAACCTAAGTAGAAGAAAAGTCCTAGCGAAGGGCTGCTAGGCATCGAAACCCTAAGACCTGGCGAAGGGTTGCTGGGCACCTAGCGAAGGGTTGCTAGGCATAGAAACCCTAAGACCTGGCGAAGGGCTGCTAGGCATCGAAACCCTAAGACATGGTGAAGGGCTGCTGGGCACCTGGCGAAGGGCTGCTAGGAATCTAAGTCCAAGCGAAGGGCTGCTAGGCACCTAGCGAAAGACTGCTAGGCATCAAAGACCTAGCGAAGGGCTGCTAGGCACCTGGCGAAGGACTGCTAGGCATTGAAGACCTGGCGAAGGGATGCTAGTAACCTGGCGAAGGGCTGCTGGGCAAAAGTCCACCCCGAAGGACTGGGTGGCAACAGTCTCCTGAGAGGAGTAGGTGAAAGGCGTGTTCTTAGGGGTGGGAACTTACGTCGGTTCAACCTAGGGTTTTGTGCAAATCCGAATTCAGAACCAAGTCCTTAAGGCTAATATTGGATGTATATGTGCTTTGTGTTTGTGTATCTTGCAGGTACCAAGATTGGAAGACAAAGCAGGCAAAAAACAGAGCTGGAGGCTTTGAAGCCAGGCACCCCCATCAGTGGGCGCGCCCCCAAGCATCCAGGGCGCCCCCAGTGTTCCGGGCGCCCAAGCTAAAGAAGGAAAAAGCAATTCTCGTGTGGTAAGCAGAATAGGATTCAAGAGGGGCGCCCGGGAGGTCCGGGGCACCCAAGTTGAAAGCTGTATTTGCTGTTTCGAGTTCGAAACATAGATAAGCCTTCACGCGGGTGCCTGGGAGGTTCGGGGCGCCCTGGTCAAAGGTTTTATCAGCTGCGGCGAGGTCGGCGCGGGGATAAGGTTTGACCAAGTTTATAGGGGCGCCCTCGACGTCCAGGGCGCCCCCACAAGCACTATATAAGGGGCTTCGACCCCTCTGCTTCAAACACAACTGCTAAGAGCAATTCTGATCATTCTGACCGACGACAACGCACTAAAGATGAGGCTCTACGACCGGGAGGCTCCAGGAGGAAGTGCGCGACACTTCGGAGGTCCAGATCGGCCGAGTTTCAGATTCTTGTTCGGTTTGCTTTTATTTGTTCCGTACTTAACTTTCAATATTGTTGCTTGTAACTATACACTGTAAGACGGGTTTTCTCCGCCTCCGGAAATTTCGGAAAGGAGACCAATAGTGGACTCACGCCGAGTACATAGGCCTTGGACGTACTGACCCTGGGGGGTTGGGAACCAAGTAAATAAATCCCGCTATGTCCTTGTGTTCTTTCTATTTTATTTTCTGCTGCACTAACGCTCTAAGTCCAGTACGAACTAAAGTCTTACGAAGTTTGCGAGAATTTTCAACGGTCGATATTCACCCCCCCCCCCCTCTATCGACGGCACCGGTCCAACACATTTAAGTGAGGTAGGTAGGTTTATGACATAGATGTTATTTTTCCTAAGTCATTTTAGGATAACCTCTGGGTCTTTTAAGTTCCTAATTAGGCAGTTTTGGTTGGTAAAAGTGACTAAGTATCCAATATCACAGAGTTGACTAATACTGAGTAAATTAAATTCAAAACTATCAATCAAAAGGACCTTTTTGATAGTAAAGTTGGAGCTCAGTTTAATGCTACCTGAACTGATTATCTTAAGTGTAGTGTTGTTATCAAACACCACTATTCCTAGGTCCATGTATTTTAGTTTGGTGAACTTTGACTCGTCACCAGTCATATGTCTGGAGCACCCACTATCCAACATCCACTGGTCCAAATCTTTATGTTCCTACACATAAAGTGGCTTACTTTGGATCCAGTTTAGTAGAAGTACATGATAGATTGTTCAAGTTCACTTGCCTAATCTGTCTCACTCAATTTAAGTGATCAAGCATGTTAAGCCTATGATGATTTTGTGAGACAAAGTGCAGTCTAATCAGTTTGATCTGATTAGCTGGATTGAACGAAAATAAAATTGAAGAAGGGTTTTTAAGACCAACTTTTGACAAAGATTAAGAAAAGTTTGAAAAAGATTAAGAAAATTTTAAAAACGAATTTTTGAAAGAGATAAAGAAAATTTGAAAAAGAATTTATGTGAGGAGGAAAAATTAACAGAATTTGGGTTGATCTAACATTATTTATCCTAACCATCTCACCCATTTCTAAGTGACAAAATAAGGATCCTTATTTGCTTTGTGAGATGCTTTCAATTTTATCTTAAAATTAAGTTAAGTCTAAGATATGATTGAGCCTTGAGTTAGATTCAGATTTAAGAATTAGTAATTTAAAAATAAATTTCAATATTTGGCTTCTAGGTTTTGGCTAGGCACAGGGGCCTTCTTTGTCCTTAGCCTTATTAGATCAACAACCCGTTCCTAGACAAATCCGCATAAAGAAATAGTATTTTTAAATTCCTCGTTCAGAAACTTTGGTCTAACTAGTCGAGGATATGGCGAGGTAATTTCGGCTAGTTCCACCGGACTAAGAAGACCAAATAGGAGTCGCCTTCCCCTACTTGACTCCTTAGATGGTTTTCCTAACGTACTATTAGCTCGCCCCACCCTAATACTAGGTTGTGCAAGTTTCAATCAGATCTAGTCCTTAACTAACCATTTCTAATCCTAAGCATGATAATTTGCAAAATAAAATAAACAAGCATCAAGTAAGGTATTCAATAAAAAAACTATATAATCACATAAATAATCTTTTTATTGGCTTCCCCTAGAACATATCCTCGATATGGTCTATCTAAGTAATGAATATGATCCTTGGAAATCCAATATTGATTTGGTCCGGCTTGATTAGTCAAGCTTAGTTTGGGGACCCATGCTTGTGTTGGATCGGGTTGGTCCGGCTAGAGGGGGATGAATAGACGGCTAATAAAAGAAAAGTGGTGGAAACTCGTCTATTAAAAAAAATTTGGTTGTAACTTAATCGTTGCTTCCAAGATGGTTAAAACTCAAAAAAATCTCCTTGTAGCGGAGAAGCCTTACAACTGAAGATCGCTAGACTTTAGAGAGAATTACAAGAATGAATTGTTGAATCTAAATCTCTAAGCCTATTTATAAGTTGAGTGATACGATCTTGACCGTTGATACAAGATTGAGTTTCATCTTGATCGTGGATAAAATTTTATCTCAACCTTTGATTTAAAGGTTCGGCGTGCGTACAAACTACGTACAAGAAGCTTTATCAAAAATCTTTTCTTTGACCATCCGAATTCCTCGCCTCCACTTGTAGCGGTAAGAAGAAGAAGCTTTATCAAAAATCTTTGACCATCTGATCTTTGACCATCCGAATTCCTCGCCTCCACTTGTAGCGGTAAGAAGCTTCAATAAAACAGCTTTAATCAAAAGCACGTTCATGTAGGAAGCTTTAATAAAATAATTTTAATTTAAAGAACGTTTACTTAAAAACAATAATTAAATTGAAACTTTAATTAAAGTTTTAGTATAATTAAAGCTTTATTTTAATTGCAAGTCAAGTGTTGACTTGATAAAAGTCAACTTAATTGACTTTTCATCAAACCGTCAATTGGGTGATTTCCGCCAACCGGAGTTAGGTTCACCCGAACCCGATTTTGGCCTTTCGCCCCTTGAACGTGCTTCCGCCAGGTTTCTTGTCCCTCGGACATCGCGCACGTCCTTCTTGGTCCACCGGCGTACTCTTCCGTAACTTCCGCGTCCCTCGGATTGCACCGAGCCCGTCAGCTCACTTCCCCGCGCAATCCTTCTCGTCCGTTGCGTCTTACGCTCGACTTTCTCCGTACCTAAGTTCCTGCACACTTAGCAGAGGGATTAGAACCAACAGGACCTAACCTAACTTGGTTGATCACATCAAAACCAACCGGGGCACCAACAATCTCCCCCTTTTTGATGTGTATCAACCCAAGTTTAGTTAGGGATAAACAACAAACAATAAAAATATTGTAACAGTATTGATACCACATAAAAAATTTTGCAATCATGTACCTAACCTCCCCCTGAACATAAACTACTCTCCCCCTTTGATCACAGCAAAAATGGGACCAAAAATAGGGAAGGGAAAATATAAATAGGGAAGAAGAAAATTTTTTGAGTGCGATAAAAAATATTCTAAGTGAAAAAATCGCGTTGCCATAGATTTTTTCAAATATTAAAATGGCATATTTTTTCAAAGTTAATTCCATTTTTTTTAAAATGACTTAAATAAAATCTAAATTTTGCAAAAATGACTTATATTTGAAAGATTCTTAGAAATTTTGTAGACATCAACCATAGATGCCCACAACAAGTTTCTAGGAAATGAATTTAGCATATACCTGATTAAGTCCCTATTCACGATCTTGTGCCTAATGATGTGGAGTCTATTCATGATTTCTTGAATCCGGGCGTGCAGTTAGGAAGCAGTTTCACCGTCCTGCATTTTTAGATTATAAAGCTTATTTAACAACAGATTGTGACGGCTCGTCTTAGTGTCGAAGGTTCCTTCGTGAAGTTCTATCAGCTTGTTCCAGAGTTCTTTGGCGCTACTGAGGGGGGGGGCAACGTGGTTATGCTCCTCCTTTGTAAGTCCACATTGGAGAATCTGTGACTTCATTGCATCAACTTCGATTCTCTTTTTGGCAACGACATCCCATTTGTCATAGCTCAGTACCACCCCTTGCTCGTCTCTTGGAAGGTCGAATCCAGTTTGAATTATTATCCACATGTCCACTTGAGTTTTCAGGTGGACTTTCATCCGGCTCTTCCAATACCCGAAGTCTTCTCCAGAGAAGACAGGGGGCGAACGATATTGTATTCCTCTTGCAAGGCCATAAGGATAGAAGAGAGAACTTCGAACTTGCAAAAACAAAAAATAAAAGAATGTTCCAAGACTTTTGTCTTGGATTAGCAGTGTGGGATAAAATGAAATGCACTCAAGTAGTGATTACACCGTTCTCAAGTAAAAAAAACATGACGAAGAAAACTTCAAAAAGATGGCAAAATTGCCCTTTTTTTAAAAAAAACTACAAAAAATCCTAATAGTGCTCAAGTGGTGGTTTCACTAAAATTGAGAAGCCCCTGCTCTAATACCAATTGTAGGATCGAGATTGAGCGATAGAGGGGGGTGAATATCGCTTAACAAAATTTCGAATTTTAAAACTTAACGATAATAGAGTACACAGCGGAAACTTAAGGTTAGAGTAAGCGTCGGAGTTAGAGAGAGATAAGAAGCAACGGAAAATAAAACACAACATGATCGCTAACTTAGGTTGATTTTAAATGCTTCGGAGTATTTACCGGCTTCTATTGCAAGGCCCACAATCCTTGATCGTTTACTTTGGATAATACTATTAATCGTTACAAATTACAGAACTGAAGTGTGTAATAAAAGAAAAATAATTATACCAACTCCTGAAATGAAAGGAAGATCTTCATTCGGAGAGACGGACGGCGTTTTAGCGTTTATCGAAACTTCGGTCACGCAGCACACAGAAGAAGAAACTGATTGTAGTCTTTGAATTATTGTCATGAACTGCTACACTCAACCCCTTTTATAGTACTTACTGTTGGGGCAATCGGCCCAAGTATGATCGGGAGGATCATGAGTTTTGATGTGTGTGTCAATATGATTAAGTTAGGGTTTCATGTTGATCTAATATGTGTATGTGAGTGTGCAGGATACACATAGACTTGATTTGATGTCTTTGGGTACGGTGAAGGGTGGAATGGAGGTAAGTTGTGGGCTTGTGTGCGCATCCGAGGGACCATGTACAAAGCAGGGACGATGAGCCGAGGGGAGTGGACTTCGAGGCGTATGTGAATGATGGCATGGAAGCAAGCCGAGGGCTTGTGTGCGCATCTGAGGGACGAGGATCAAAGTCGAAGAGGGCTTGAAGGCAACAGGTCGGGGTTGCTGGAGCAGGGATGATGAGCTGAGGGAAGCGAACTTTGAGACATGCGTGAAGGATGGCATGTGTTGATGCAGTTTGACCCTATTGTTGTTTTGGTGTTAACACCGATTTAAGTTTAGTTGAGTAAGATGAGTTCGAATGAAGTCTTGGTCGAGGGCTGGGCACGAAATCCTGGTGAGTGAAGCCGGGTCCTAGCGAGGAAAGCTAGGTGAAGAAAATCCTGGTGAGTGAAACCGGGTCCTAGTGAGTGAAGCTAGGTAAAGAAAATCCTGGTGAGTGAAGTCGGGTCCTAGCAAGGGAGGCTAGGTGAAGAAAATCCTGGTGAGTGAAGTCGGGTCCTAGCAAGGGAAGCTAGGTGAAGAAAACCCTGGTGAGTGAAGCCGGATCCTAGCGAGGGAAGCTAGGTGAAGGAAATCCTGGTGAGTGAAGTCGGGTCCTAGCAAGGGAAGCCAGGTGAAGGAATCCTAGTGAGTGAAGCTAGGTAAAGTAAATCCTGGTGAGTGAAGCTGGGTCCTAGTGAGTGAAGCTAGGTTGGACTAAGTCCCGGTGAGTGAAGCTGGGCACGAAGTCTTGGTCCGGGGACTGAGCATAAGTCGGAGAGTGGCTGGATCGGTCTGGAGTCTAATCAGGGAGTTGGCATGAACTCTCTTGATAGTAGATCAGTCTGGTGACCGATCCCGGATGTCTGATCGGTCTGATGACCGATCAAAAATAAATCAGAAACATTCTGTGTGGTGGCTGATCGGTTTGGTGACCGATCAGAAACAGATCAGAAAGTCACAGAGAGGTATCTGGTCGGTCAGTGCGATCGATTAGAATTAGGCTGGACCGATCAGGAGGGACCCTGATCGGTCAGTCACCTGCTGATCGGTCAACTGGACCGAGCAGCCACCTTGGCTGATCGGTCACTGAACCGGTCAGCCAATCAACCATTTTGGTTGATCGGCTAGCTGAACCGATCAACCCTTGGCTGATCGATCAGCTGGACCGATCAACCACCTGGTTGATCGGTCAGTTGACCGATCAGCCAAGGCCTGAACTTGAGAGCACCTAAAGTTGCAGTAAGGTCTAGGATCGGTCTGGTGATCGATCCTTGATCTCTGATCGGTCAGTGAGACCGAACAGACCATTACTGGATCGATCAGAATAGAGTTTGATCGGTCAGGAGGATGCCTGATCAGTCAGGGTGACCGATCAGCGCCTCAGAACTTTAATTTGAATTACTGTCAGACTTCTAATTGCCTTTTGATTTCCTTCTGATATGTTTTGATTTGCTTCGTAATCAGTTTGTTGAGTGTGCAGATGATACAGAGACAATACAAGCCAAGAAGGAGGGGCAATGGTGACTTTCGCTGTGGCAGGTTTGTTTGTTCTCTGTTTGCAGGTTTCAACAGCTTCTAGCGGCTGGCGACTGACCTGAGGCTCCAGCTGAAGAGGTCTTCAGTGAACTGAGAGCTCAGAGGAGGTCAGTGGGTGACGAAGCTGTGGGTCAGTGGCTGACGAAGCCTGTTGATATGCAAAAGGAAGGCTTAAGAAGAGGCTGGCAAAATAGAGAAGATAACAACGAAACGAGGAACAACAGAGCAAGGTGTTTGGCTGTTGTGTTGAGTTGTGAGAATTCTCTGTATATTCTTCTTGCTTGAGCTTACTATGTGAGCGATCCCTCTTGTGGTCTCCTGTACTCAACTTGATACATTTCTGAGATCTATGGAGAGGTTACTCTGCCGAGAAGGAGATGACTTTAGCCGGAGTTCCGGGGCTTGATCTGTCGACGATCAAGGGATCGACCACCTCACGGGCACGCCAAGGAGTAGGGGAAAGTTATCCCCGAACCTTGTAAATCCATCTGTTAGCGTCTGGTTTGTTTTCTACTTGTGTTCTTTCTGTTCTATTTTTCTTCCGCTGCTAACCTAAGTGCAGAAAGAATCAAAAGAAGCCAAAAGTTTTTGTGGCTGACTATTCACACCCCCCTGTCTAGCCATCCCAGATCCAACAGCATGGAGGCAAGCCGAGGGCTTGTGTGCACATCTAAGGGACGGGAGCTAAAGTCGAAGAAGGCCTAAAAGCAACAGATTGAGGTTGCTAGATGAAGAGTCAACCAGGTCGTGAGGTTTCGAGTGTTGAGGGAATTGTACTCGGGGGTTAAGTCGTAAGGGTTCGAGTGATGAGAGAAATATACTCGGGAAGGGTAACCCTAGACTTAGGGAGTGGACCAGTCAACTGGTGAGGGACCAGTCGACTGATAGGGTCCACAGAAAGATCAGCCAATTGGTCCAGGACCAGTCGACTGATGGTGACCAGAATTTGAAATGTTGGGCTATGACATTCGAATTCGAGAGGACCAGTCGACTGGTGTTGGACCAGTCGACTGGTAATGGTCATATCAGCTTCGAGCTCTATTTAAGAGGGTTCATTTATGGCTGTTTCTTTTGGCGAAACAAGCTTGGTAAGAGCCTGTTAGTAGCCTGTACGTGCTCAAGTGTTGTCGAAGTGTTGTGGTGACGTTTCTCCACCCACAAGGAGCGACAAGAGCTAGCCGGAGGTGCTCCGAGGAATCATCCACCGAAGGATTGGGATCATCCACCTTATGGATAGCCTTCGAGTAGGAGTTTCATCTCCGAACCACGTAAATCGGTGTGTCGTTCTTACTTGTTAGTTTTAGTTTTTGTTATTCCACTTCCGCACTAACATTTGTAGGAAGACAAGATCGAAAAAAAGCTATTCACCCCCCTCTAGCTTAACGGAAAGGTCCTAACAAGTGGTATCAAAGCGAAGGTTCGCTCATCTACGGACTAACCACCGAGAGAGCAATAAGCTAGAGGAGATGACGACTCAAGAAAAATTGGGTGATGGCATCAATGTTCCACCTCCCTATGATCGCGAGGATTTCGAGTATTGGAGGATGCGGATAAATATTTGGTTTGGTATGGATTGGAACAACATGATCGTTCTAGAAGAGTCATTTGAAGTTCCAAGAGATAAACATGGGAAAAAGCTCCGACCATGATATTGGAACAAGGAGCAACAAGCTCAATCAAAGGCAAACGAAAAGATAATTTCAATGTTAATTGATATTTTGCCTAATGATATAATTAGTGGTGTAGGTGAATACAAAATGCACATGAGTTGTGGAACAAGATGGTAGTATTTCATGAAAATCCTACACAAGCTCAATTAGTGGAAATGCCTAAGGAAATGAGCTCAATGGTCCAAGAAGAGGAGAAGAACAACTCAGATGAAGAAAGAAGCTCAACATCCGAAGAGGAGGAGAAAGTAGAAGAAGATTCATCCATCTTATCAAGTGAAGTGGCACAAGAGAGTGAAAGATCATCCACTTCATCACAGGAAGAAGAGGAGGTCTCCAATTCAAGGATTGAGGGGGAGGAGAGACCTCCCTCAATACTGGAGCAAGAAGAAGCCACCACCTCTGCCAAAGCGAGATCCAAAGACCACATCATTTGCTTTGGGTGCAACAAGAAGGGACACTACAAGGACAAGTGTTCATTAGGTAAAAAGGAGGTAAACCCTAAACCCAGGTCAATTCATTTAAACTCTAACATGGGCTGTAGGGAAAAGAAGGAGAAAAGGCATATTTGGTGCTATACATGTGGTGAGCTAGGCCACTACCACACCAAATGCTCAAGGAAAAAAATTCAAGAAATTGGAGTATTTGAGGAAGTGGAAAAAGGAGGAAAAGAAGAAAAACTCATATCAAGGGGGAGCTACAAGGGTAAGGGAGGTAATTCCTAACTTTAAGCATTTTCAAACTCCTCCATGAATGTTAGAAGTAATGAAAATTATTTGCCTGTGCATAACTTTGATTTTAAATATTGTGATAGAAATAGGATCAATGTTGTATCTCAACACCCTAAGGAATCTATGTATCATGATAAATCTAGGATTTTTCAACCTAAGGACCAAGGCATTAATCCAAAGAAAGGTAGACACATGCCTAGATAAATTGGTAGATCTAGAAATGTCCAAAGTTGACATGGTGATATTAAGGTGAAGAACCTAGAAAGGGAAAATCAAGCATTGAGGGCAAAACTTGATAAATTAGAGAAAACCCTAGATAGACTCACTGGTGGATCTAGGGGCTTAGGCATGCTGTCAAGGAGTCAAAACCCCGAAACGATAAACCGGGTCTAGGATATCGATCTACAAGATCAAATGTTATTGAAAAATCATATGCAAGGATATCATATGACTATAGCAAGGGGAAGACCAAAAATGGCAAGGGGAAGCTATTTAGAGAAGAGAAGAGGAATTTGACCAAGGGCAAGGTGTATAGAGTTAAGATAGTTAGGGTTGAAGGTCAAAAAGTCACGGAGTACACATGTGTGGCTTTGTCATGGTAGATGAGTCACCCAGGGAGGTGACTAAGGCTAAGAGCTCAAAGAAGAGCTCTAGGAGTCAAGATGGGATCCATGGCCAATGGATCTCGGGAGGATTTCTCCTAGGGGACTAGATGGATTGTGGAATGTGCCAAAGGATTTGGAAGACTAACCTGAGTCTTAATTCTAGGGATTTGACACATCAAAAGTGAGTTTTATGGATCAAAAGATGGCAATAAGACTATATTGCATGAAAATTAGTTTTCAATGTGTAGATGTCATATAATCAATGCTAGGGATGCATTGTGGTTGGGTATGAGAAGATACATTAAGAAGAGATCAAAATTAGGACTTTAGCTCAAGGATAAATTGAACCAATTAGATAGTTTTAAATTTCGTGTCAAACTTGGGATGGGCAATAGATTTACTTGTAAGCGTATTTTTCCCAAGTAGACATAGGTGCCACAAATCTCTCCACGAAATTTCAGATTTTTTTGGAGATTTGTGGAATTAGGTATGCATTTCTGAAATTAGCACAGAAAAGCTGAAAATAGGGTACCAGTCGACTGATTCAAGATCAGTCGACTGGCCAAGTTCAATTCAGAAACTAGGATTTCTAAGGCATCAGTCGACTGACCCCCAGTCAGTAGACTAATCTTTCTATATGGTTTATCAGTCGACTGACACAGGGGCAGTCGACTGATCTGCGATTATTTTAAAAGGAACAGCCACATGGGGGGGGGGGTGGCCGAACCTAGAGTTTCAGCGCCACCCCCTACGATTTTTCATCTCCCTCGACCTCCCCTGCTGCTCCAAGTCTCCCCAAGGCCCTAGAATCACATTTCTAGCCTCCCTCCACCTTCGATGCAAGTCTAGGGCTAAAAGAACATCCCTCCTTGAGTCAATCTTCATCAACATTCATCATGCAACGCGCGGGAAAACGGTAACAACTTGTGTAGTTTATTTTTCACGATCAGTTCATGATTCATGACTAACTTGTCTCATTTTACATGTTTTTCTTTGTTTTCCATCTTCATGGGGTAATTTTTGGTACATGCATGGGTAAATTGTATCTTAGAGTTATACAAAAGAGAAGGATGGGTGAGGGACCATCCCAACAGCGTTCTGCAGATCCTGAGGCACCTCGGTTCCTTTCCGAGGCCTGCCGACGGAGATTTGCAAGTGCTGATTTTGTGTTAATGAACTGTAGGTATCTTAACCGGTCATATTTCCAGGAAAATACCCCTCACATTGTTGGGATGATCACCGATTTTGGGTTAGAGCGGGTAGTCTATTGTCAACATTATGCCAACATTGACATGTGCAAGGAATTTTATGCAAACCTTACATGTAGTGATCCCGATGATGGGACATATGAGTCCATGGTGCAGGGAGTCACCATTCCTTTTTCACCTGTAGTATTAAGATCATTTCTAGGTTGTCGGGTTTCTGAAAACACATTTACATGTTTTCCTAAAGTCATTGAGCCTTTGACCTTGCCAAATGTCACCGTGGATCAAGTTCATCGTTATTACTTCAATAATCCTCGCCCTCTTATTGATCATATATTCGAAGCTAAGCGCATGAGTCCAGTCAGTAACATACTGTATAAAGTTGTCCTAGATTGTATTCTACCCATTGTCACTAAGCGGAGGTCGAAGATTCGGCTCCCTCACTTGGTGATGATGTATGCATTGGAGAGGAGACTAGATATTGACATTGCTTTGTATGTGTTCACATCCATTGTACATTTCTCGCATAGTGTCAATAGGAAAGTCTACATGCCCTTCGGTCATATTTTGACCGAATTCTTTAAATCTAGGGGTACTAATGTTGTTAAAGGCCAGATACATAGTTTGTCCAAGGATTACGACCAGATAGGGTCTCGACAGCTTTCCTTGGTGGGTATTGAGAGGCATCAGGGGGAGATGGTCTGGCGACGTCGTCCTGCCGCTTCCAATTCTGATGATGATGAGGAGGAGGAGGTTGCTCCTGTTGCTGCTCCTACTGGGATCACAGAGGAGCGATTCTCCCGATTGGAGGCGGAGGTTCATGGACTCAAGGAGGATTTTTAGACTTTTCAACAGCACCAGGAGGGTCTCAAAGGCGACTTTTAGAGGTTCCAGCAGTGCCAGGACGAGATGTATGAGATGATGTAGCACTGGAACCTCGTGTATCAGGCCCCTCCTCCTCCTCCTCCTCCTCCTCCAGGCGATGACATGTAGACTCAGCTTGACTTGGACGTAGTGGTGTTGAGAGTATATTCAGCTTTAGCATTCATTTATCTCTCAAACACTATATTTCACATTGTAATATTTGGATATTTTTGTAGCACGTACTTATGGTTTCCTATGAAGTTCATTTCTTGAATTTGCGTATATGAAATGGGTTTGCTTTAATTTTGAATTATGCATGATATACATGATGAATTTCAAATTATCCTATTTTTATAGTTGTATAAGAAATTTTTCATATATGTAGCTTCTATCAAGGGATTAGGATAAAAGATGGAGCTTTTATCACCTTGTGATGTCTTGAATGTTTATACAAGACAAAGGGGGAGGTTTGAAAACAATTCTATGATTCAAATGGTATAGGATAGGCTTGGCAAACACATAGATTCAAAGTTCAGATAGAAAATTGATACAAAATGAAGCATTTTCAAAGAATTGGAATTTGTGTCAAAAAGTCAAGCATATTTGATATTTTCATGAAACTATATTTTTCTGAGTTACCAAACCAGTCGACTGATGGTTACCAGAATTTGAAATGTTGGGTTGTGACATTCGAATATGAGAGGACCAGTCGACTAGTGCTGGACCAATCGACTGGTAACGGTCATATCATCTTCGAGCTCTATTTAAGAGGGCTCGTTTATGGCTGTTTCTTCTTGGCGAAACAAGCTTGGTAAGAGCCTGTTAGTAGCCTGTACGTGCTCAGGTGTTGTCGAAGTGTTATGGTGAGGTTTCTCTACCCACAAGGAGTGACAAGAGCTAGTCAGAGGTGCTCCAGGGAATCATCCACCGAAGGATCGGGATCATCCACCTTACGGACAATCGTGGAGTAGGAGTTTCATCTCCAAACCATGTAAATCGGAGTGTCGTTCTTGCTTGTTAGTTTTAGTTTTTGTTATTCTACTTGCGCACTAACATTTGTAGGAAGATAAGATCGAAAAGAAGCTATTCACCCCCCCCCCTGTAGCTTAACAGAAAGGTCCTAAAACTTACTCAGACGCCTGAATGACCTCTCAAGCACCCTCACTGCAGCGTACTGGGCAGAAACTCTAGCCGCTATTCGATCAAACTTTATCCTGGCCAGGCGCCTGAGTCCCTTTCAGGCGCCTGAGTGCCGACATGAATCCTCCACTCAGCACTCGCCAAGTAAGCCAGACCGTTGTGCCAGCTCAGCCGCCCGCTGCCAGCTCTTAGGCACCTGAGTCCCATTCAGGCACTCAGTTAACTGCTTTCTCTTTTTAGATGCAATAAGGGTCGATTCCAAACATACAATAATATAATATAAAATTAAGACATGTATGAATTGCAGCCAGTGTTGTCTTGGTCCTAACATTTAAGTTTCACTCGAAACCCTAGGTCAGACCGACGCCTACTGTTCCCTCACCGGGGAACGCATCCTCACCTACTCCTCTCAGAAGAGTTTCCCTGTTGCCACTCGGAACTCATCTGCAGCGTATTTTTATTGCTAGACGCATGAGTGTAGTTAGCAACATCCTGTATAAAATTGTCCGAGACTGCATTCTGCCCATTGTCACCAAGGGGAGGTCAAAGATTCGGCTACCTCACCTAGTGATGATGTATGCTTTAGAGGGGAGGCTGGACATTGACATCGCCCGCCATATATTCACATCTATTATGCATTTTTATCATAACGTCAATAGGATGATATACATGTGATTCAGTCATATTTTGACTGAATTCTTTGCATCTAGAGGTATTAGAGTTGCTAGAGGTCAGTTGCATCCACTGTCTAAGGACTACGACCAGATAGGTTCTCGGCAGCTCTCCTTGGCTGGGATTGAGAGACAGCAGGGAGTGATGGTCTGGTGATGTCGTCATGCATCTTCCAGCTCTGATGATGATGAGGATGAGGAGGCTGCTCCTGCTGCTGCTGGGATTACAGAGGAGCGGTTCTCCCGATTAGAAGCAGAGGTTCACGGACTCCGGGAGGACTTTCAGAGTTTCCAATAGCGACAGGCTGACATGTATGAGATGATGCAGTGCTGGGATCAGATGTACTAGGCCCCTCCTCCTCCTCATCCTGGCGATGATGCGTAGTTTCAGCGTGACTTGGATCCGATGGCGTTGAGAGGGTGTGGGTGTTTTAGCTTGAGCATGTTCTTTTATCTCTCAAACACAATATTTTATATTGTAATATTTGGAGATTCTTGTAGCACTTATGCCCATGAACTTTTAATTCATATCTTAATATTGTCTATGTGAAGTGTTGTTACCTTGCTATTATTTTATGGTTATATGATAAATTTCAATATACATTCTATCAAAGATTATGGTATAAAGGGGGAGCTTTCATTACTTTTTCTTTCTTTAATGTTGATATGAGGAAAAGGGGGAGGATTGGGAACATTTTTATGTTTTAATTAGTATAGGATAGACTTAGAAAACACATGGTTTCAAATCTAGGATAGAAGATTGATACAAAGTGGAGTGTTTTCAAAGAATTTGAATTTTGGTCAAAAGCTAAGAACATTTGGTATTTTCATGAAAATGTATTTTTCTAAGTTAGAATACATCATAGGAAATATATTTGCAAAATTTTAGAATTTTTTGAATTTTATGAAATTTATAGGGAGTTTCTGAATTTCGGCTCAGGGGCTGAAAGGTTTCAGACTGCTCTGTATCAGTCGATTGCCCCCTGGGGTAGTCGATTGATCTTTTTGAGGGTTTGAAGTGTGAAGGCACCAGTCAACTGGTAACTGACGCAGTCAACTAGTGCATATGGTTTCTGATTTTTGGGAGTTTTCATAGAACAAAACTTATCCTAAATTGATACTAGGGATAATATTGCTTGGGGTAATCCTTTTGATGTGTCAAAGGGGTAGAATTGAGAGGTTTAAGTTAGTTTTAACTTAACTTGTGGAGTTAGTTTTTAACTTAACTTGTGGTTATGCAAAATTGAAAATTATGTGTGAAGGCATAGGTTCAGGGGGAGGATGCATGTTTATGCTTCTTAATTTGCGATGTCTTTAATTTTCAATTGTTATTGTTGTACCTAACTTAAACATATTGTCACACATCAAAAAGGGGGAGATTGTTGGTGCAATCGACCCATGTTTGATCGGGTAGATCATGGGTTTTGATGTGTATGTCAATATGATTAAGTTAGGGTTTCATGTTGATCTAATATGTGTATGTGAGTGTGCAGGTTGGCAGGATACATATAGACTTAGTTGGACGTCTTCGGGTCCGGTGAAGGATGGCATGGGGAGATGAGCCATGGGTTTGCATGCATCCAAGGGACCGTGGACGAAGCAGGGACGATGAGCCGAGGGAAGCGCACTTCGAGGCATACGTGAAGGTTGGCATGTGGAGACGAGCCATGGGCTTGCATGCATCCGAGGGACGATAGCCGAAGTCGAAGAAAGCTTAAAGGCAACATGTCGAGGTTGCTGGAAGCAGGAACGATGAGTAGAGGGAAGTACACTTCGAGGCATACGCAAAGGATGGCATGGGAGACGAGCCGTGGGCTTGCATGCATCCGAGGGACGAGAGTCGAAATCGAAGAAGGCTTGAAGGTAACAGGTCGAGGCTGCTGGATTAGGAGTCAGCTAAATCGTGAGGATTCGAGTGCTAAGAGAATTATACTCGGGAAGGAAAATCCTAGGGTTCGAGTCTTGAGAGAATTGTACACGGGAAAGGAAACCTTAGGTAGCAGTCGACTGGTGCTTGGATCAGTTGATTGATGAAGAGCACAGAAAGATCAGTCGACTGATCTTTATATTAGTCGACTGGTGTCGACCTGAAGTTGAATCATCAGACTGTGACATTCATATTCATGAGAACCAGTCGACTGGTGTTAGCACCAGTCGATTGGTAATGGTCAGAACATTGTCGAGCACTATTTAAGAGGGCTCATTTTTTGCTGTTTCTTCTTGGTGAAACAAGCTTGGTTAAAGCCTGTTAGTAGCCTACAAGTGCTCAAGAGTTGTCAAGGGATTGTAGCGAGGTTTCTCCACCCATAATGAGCGACAAGAGCTAGCCGGAGGTGCTTCGGGGAGTCATCCACCGACGTATTGAGATCGTTCACCTTACGGATAGCTATGGAGTAGGAGCTTTATCTCCAAACCATGTAAATGGTTTGTGTTAGCGATTGTTTTAGTTTATTGTTTTAGTTTTCCGCTTGCGCACGCTAACATTGTAGGAAGGAAAATCGAAAAGTAGCTATTCACCCCCCCCCCTCTAGCTAAACGTAAAGGTTCCAACAAGTGGTATCATAGCGAGGTTCGCTCGTCTACGAACTAACCGCCGAGTGAGCAAAAGGCTAGACGAAATGGCGTGTGAAGAACGCTTAGGGGACGACATCAACGTTCCACCCCCTTACGACCGAGAATGTTTCGAGTATTGGAGGATGCGGATAAAGATATGGTTCGACATGGATTGGAATTTTATGATCGCGCTAGAAGAGTCATTCGAAGTACCAAAAGATAAATATAGGAAAAAACTCCGACCACGATATTGGAATAAGGAGCAACAAACACAATCGAAGGCAAATAATAAGGTAATTTCAATTTTACTTAATATTTTGCCTAACAATGTGATTAGCGGTGTAGGTCAATATAAAAATGCACACGAATTATGGAGCAAGATGTTAGCGCTTCATGAAAACCCTACACAAGCTCAAGTAGTGGAAGAGGCCCATAAGATGGGCTTAATGGTCCAAGAAGAGGAGAGGGACCAATCAGATGAGGAAAGAAGCTCAACATCCGAAGTGGAGGAGAAAGAAGAAAAAGATTCATCCATATCCTCAACTGAAGTGGCACGAGAATTCGAAGAACCATCCACTTCATCAAAGGAAGAAGAAGAGGTCTCCACTTCAAGGATTGAGGGGGAGGAGAGATCATTCTCGATATCGGAGCAAGAAGAAGCATCTATCTCCACCAAAGCAAAGTCAAAAGATCACATCATTTGCTTTGGGTGCATCAAGAAGAGACACTACAAGGACAACTGTCCATTAGGGAGGTAAACTCTAAACCCACGTCAATTTATTTAAAATCAAACATGGGTTGTATGGAAAAGAATGAGAATAAGGACATTAGGTGTTACACGTGTGGTGAGTTAGGAGACTACCACACCAAATGCTCAAGGAAAGGAGAATTCAAGAAATTAGAGCATTTGAGGAAGTGGAAGAAGAAGGAGAAGAAGAGAAGCTCACATCAAGGGGGAGCAATAAGGGTAACAGAGGTAATCCCTAACTTTAAGTATTTTTCAAATTCCTCCATGCATGTTAGAAATAATGAGAATTATTTACCTATGCATAATTTTGGTTTTAGATATTGTGATAAAAATAGGGCTAATATTGTATCTCAAAACCCTAAGGAATTTATGTATCATGATAAACCTAAAATTTTTAGATCTAAGGACCAAGGCATTAATCCAAAGAAGGAGAGACACATGCCTAGACAAATGGATAGATCTAGAAATGTCCAAGATAGACATGGTAATGCTAAAGATAAGAACCTAGAGAGGGAAAATCAAGCCTTGAGGGCAAACCTTGATAAATTAAAGAAAATCCTAGAGAAATTCATTAATGGATCTAAGGGTTTAGGTATGGTGTTGAGTGGTCAAAACCCCAACTATGATAGATCGGATCTAGGATACCAATCTATGAGATCAAATGGTATAGAAAAGTCATATGCAAGGATATCATATGATTATAGCAAAGGGAAGACCAAAAATGGCAAGGGAAAGACATTTAAAGGGAAGAAGAAGAACCTAATCAAGGACAAGGTATACAAAGTTAAGAAGGTTAGGGTTGTAGGTACCGGAGGTACACCGGTGCGGTCTTACCATTATAGATGAGTCACCTAGGGAGGTGACTAAGGTTAAGAGCCCAAGGGGGAGCTCTAGGAGTCAAGATGGAGTCCATGGTCAATGGATCTCAGGAAGATTTCTCCAAGAAAACTAGATGGACTATGGAGTGTGCCAAAGGATTTGGAGACAAATTTGAGTCTTAATCCTAGGGATTTGGCACATCAAAAGTAAGACTCATGCATGAAAATATGACAATGGAACCATATTACATGAAAATTAGTTTTCAATGTATGGATATCATATAAATCAACGCTAGGGATGCATTATGGTTGGGTATGAGAAGATACATCAAGAAGAGATCAAAACTAGGACTTTAGGTCAAGGTTCAATTGAACCATATAGATAGTTTTGAGTTTTGTGTCAATCTTGAGATTGATAATAGATACATGTGTGAATGTATTTTTCCCAAGTAGACACGGGTACCAAAAATCTCTCCACAAAATTTGGAAAATTTTGGAGATTTGTGGAATTTCTGGCGCATTTCTGAAGTTGGGTCAGAAATGTTGAAAATATAGGGTACCAGTCGACTGATGCAGAAGGCAGTCGACTGGTACAGTTCGATCCAGGAACTAAGGTTTTCTACGCATCAGTCGACTGATCCTCCATCAGTCGACTAGGCCAAGGGCAGTCGATTGATGTTGTGAATCTTTAAAAGAATACCCCGCGTAAGGGCAGCCGAACCTAGGGTTTCAAGCGCCGTCCCTTGTTGCCACTCCTCTCCCCCGACCTCTCTAGCTACTCCAAGTCTTCCCAAGGTCCTGGAATCGTGTTTCTAGCCTTCCTTCACCTTAAGATTCGAATCTAGGACAAGAAAAGCACCCTCCTTGAGTCAAACTTGATCATTATCCATCATGCAACCAATGGAGAGACGGTAATGAATTATTTGCCTTATTTTTCCCATTTAATCCGTGATTTATGACTAACTCTTCATTTTTTGCATGTTTACCTTGTTTTTCTTCTTAATTGGGCCATTCATGGTGCATGCATATGGTAATTGCATTTTAGGGCTAGGCAAAAGCAAAGGGTTGGTGAGGGACCATCCCGACAGCCTCCCATAGATCCCACAGCACCTCGGTTCTGTTCCGAGGCCTGCCGGCGGGTATTTGAAAATGCAGACTTCATTTTAATGAACTATCGATATCTCAATCAATCATATTTTCAGGAGAATACTCCTCATATAATTGAGATTATCACTCATTTTGGATTGGAAAAGTTAGTATACTGTCAATATTATGTAAACTTTGACCTCTGTATGGAGTTTTATACAAATCTCACATGTAGTATTCCTGATGACAGGACGTATGAGTTTATGGTAGGGGGAGTTATCATTCCTTTTACACCTGCATTATTAGGATCATTTCTAGGGTGTCGGGTTTCGGAAAGCCCATTTATATGTTTCCTCAATGTCACTGAGCCATTAACCTTGTCTAATGTAACCATTGATCAAATTCACCATCATTATTTTGATAATCCTTTACCTCCTCTGCAACGTATTTTTATAACTAGGCGCAAGAGTGCAGTTAGCAACATCCTATATAAAATTATCCTAGACTGCATTCTGTCCATTGTCACCAAGGGGAGGTAAAAGATTCGGCTATCTCACCTAGTGATGATATATGTTTTAGAGAGGAGGCTAGACATTGACATCACCTGCTAGATATTTGCATCTATTGTGCATTTTTCGCATGATGTCAATAGGAAGATTTACATGTCATTCGGTCATATTTTGACTGAATTCTTTGGATCTAAAGGTATTAGAGTTTCTAGAGGTCAGTTGCATTAGCTGTCCATGGACTACGACCAGATAGGTTCTCGACAACTCTCCTTGGCTAGGATTGAGAGACAACAGGGAGTGATGGTCTGGCCACGTCATCATGCATCTTCCAGCTCTGATGATGATGAGGAAGAGGAGGCTGCTCCTGCTACTGCTCCTGCTGCTACTGGGATTACAGAGGAGCGGTTCTCCCGATTAGAGGTAGAGGTTTATGGACTCTGGGAGGACTTTCAGAGTTTCCAGCTGCGACAGGCTGACATGTATGAGATGATGCAGTGCTGGGATCAGATGTACTAGGGCCCTCCTCCTCCTTCTCCTGGCGATGATGCGTAGTTTCAGCGTGACTTGGATTCGATGGCGTTGAGAGGGTGTGGGTGTTTTAGCTTGAGCATGTTCTTTTATCTCTCAAACACAATATTTTATATTGTAATATTTGGAGATTCTTGTAGCACTTACTTATGGTCCCCCATGAACTTTTAATTCATATCTTAATACTGCCTATGTGAAGTGTTGTTACCTTGCTATTATTTTATGGTTATATGATGAATTTCAATATACTTTCTATCAAAGATTATGGTATTAAGGGGGAGCTTTCATTACTTTTTCTTTCTTTAATGTTGATATGAGGAAAAGGGGGAGGATTGAAAATATTTCTATGTTTTAAATAGTATAGGATAGACTTGAAAAACACATGGTTTCAAATCTAGGATAGAAGATTGATACAAAGTGGAGTGTTTTCAAAGAATCTGAATTTTAGTCAAAAAGTCAAGCATATTTGGTATTTTCATGAAAATATATTTTTCTAGGTTAGAATACATCATAAGAAATATGCTTGCAAAATGTTAGAATTTTTTGAATTTTATGGAATTTATGGGGAGTTTCTGAATTTCAGCTCAGGAGCTGAAAGGTTTCAGACTGCTCTGTATCAGTCGACTGCCCCCTAGGGCAGTCGATTGATCTTTCTGTCGGTTTGAAGTGTGAAAGCACCAGTCGATTGGTAATTGACGCAGTCGACTGGTGCGTATTGTTTCTGATTTCTGGGAGTTTTTAGAGAACAAAACTTAACCTAAATTGATACTAGGGATAATATTGCTTAAGATAATCCTTTTAATGGTGTCAAAGGGAGAGAATTGAGAGGTTTAAGTTAGTTTTAACTTAACTTGTGGAGTTAGTTTTTAACTTAACTGTGGTTATGTAAAATTGAAAATTGTGTGTGAAGGCATAGGTTAAGGAGGAGGATGCATGTTTATGCTTCTTAATTTGCAATGTCTTTAATTTTCAATTGTTATTGTTGTACCTAACTTAAACATATTACCACACATCAAAAAGGGGGAGATTGTTGGTGCAATCAACCCAAGTTTGATCGGGTAGATCATGGGTTTTGATGTGTGTGTCAATATGATTAAGTTAGGGTTTCATGTTGATCTAATATGTGTATGTGAGTGTGCAGGTTTGCAGGATACACATAGACTTAGTTGGACGTCTTCGGGTCCGGTGAAGGATGGCATGGGGAGATGAGTCGTGGGCTTGCATGCATCCGAGGGACCGTGGACAAAGCAGGGACGATGAGCTGAGGGAAACGCACTTCGAGGCATACGTGAAGGGTGACATGGGGAGACGAGTCGTGGGCTTGCATGCATCCGAGGGACGAGAGCCGAAGTCGAAGAAGGCTTAAAGGCAATAGGTCGAGACTGCTGGAAGCAGGAACGATGGGTCGAGTGAAGCTCACTTCGAGGCATATGCGAAGGATGGCATGGGAGACAAGCTGTGGCCTTGCATGCATCCGAGGGACGAGAGCCGAAGTCGAAGAAGGCTTGAAGGCAACAGGTAGAGGTTGCTTGATGAAGAGTCAGCTAAGTCGTGAGGATTCAAGTGCTGAGAGAATTGTACTCGGGAAGGAAAAATCCTAAGGTTTGAGTGTTTAGAGGATTGTACTAGGGAAGGGAAACCTTAGGTAGCAGTCGACTGGCGCTTGGATCAGTCGACTAATGAAATGCACAGAAAGATCAGTCGACTGATCCTTGAATCAGTCGATTGGTGTCGACCAGAAGTTGAATCGTCAGGTTATGACATTCAAACTCACGAGGACCAGTCGACTGGTGTTAGTACCAGTCGACTGGTAACGGTTAGAACAGTATCCAACACTATTTAAGAGGGCTCAGTTTTTGCTGTTTCTTCTTGGCGAAACAAGCTTGGTTAAAGCCTATTAGTAGCCTACAAGTTCTCAGGAGTTGTCAAGGGATTGTGGCGAGGTTTCTCCACCCACAAGGAGCGAGAAGAGCTAGCCGAAGGTGCTCCGGGGAGTCATCCACTGACGGATCGAAATCGTCCACCTTACTGACAACTGTGGAGTAGAAGCTTTATCTCCGAACCACGTAAATGGTTTGTGTTAGCGATTGTTTAGTTTATTGTTTTAGTTTTCCGCTTGCGCACGCTAACATTGTAGGAAGGAAAATCGAAAAGTAGCTATTCACCCCCCCCCCTCTCATCTAACTAAACGTAAAGGTTCCAACAAAGTCTGACTGGACGAGATTGTGGGTTGATTTTGTTTGTTTTCCTTGTTGACATGGGTTACAGATTAAATTCTCAAAGTTTCTAAGTTTAGGGATACCCCTAACTTGAATTCTCAAAGTTTCTAAGTTTAGGGATAGCCTTAACTAGTATGTTTTGACTTAGTTTTGAAATTAATTTCATGTGAGTATGACCTAGTCTTCTATGCCATAAATTAGTTTCTTCTAGTTGGGTTAGAAATTATTTAGGTGTGAATGGTAGGTTAATAGTGTAAACATTATTTTTTTCTAATTCCCTTAAGCGTGTTTTTGGTTCTTGTATGCTTCTAATAAGGCAGTCTGAGTTAGTGAAGGTTACATATCCAGTATCAAATAGTTGACTGATACTAAATAAGTTAAACTTAAAATTATCAATTAATAGCACCTTCTTAATAATGAAATCAGAGTTTAGTTCAATATTACCTGAACCAATTACTTTAAGTGTGGCATTGTTGCCAAATGTCACTAAACCTAAATTCTTGTACTTGATTTTGGTGAACTTCAATTTATCTCCAATCATATGTATGGAGCATCCACTATACAACATCTATTAGTCCAAACATTTATGTTCCTACACATAAAGTATCCTGATTTGATCCATTTATGTAGAAGTATAAGGATAGATTAATTGAGGAATTTTCATGCATGCACGATAAACATATAAACTAAAAGCAATAAACAAGAAAAAAACTAATTTTTCCAACTATTATGGCTATAGTCTTCAATATGCCTCCAGTCGTGTCGTCACCTCGTCTCCACCTCCTATCACCATGCGCAAGCTCCATGAAGGGGTTCTCCGAGCCGAGATAAAATGTTATTTATTTACATCCATCAATCCTATGTTGGATCGAGAAAACCGATAGAGGGGGGGTGAATATCGGAAAACTTTCGGATTTACGTAAAGAGCAGTTGCACAGCGGAAGTTAAAAACACACAACGCAAACACGGGAGGTTTTACTTGGTTCGGAGCCTGTGTCGACTCCTACTCCAAGGCCCACGGTCGTTGACCGTTTACTTTGGGCAATTCTATATACGGCGCAAACAGTTTACAAAAGAAAGTATTACACAATAAGTGCAGTAAATAAAACGAACGCTCTTCTTTACCGACGTCCGGAGTAGATCGACTTTTTCGGAGCAGCGGGACGTCGTCGGCTCGAGTTGGAAGGTTTCCGGAGCAAAGCGCGAGAGCAGAAGAGCTTTTGAGGCGTTGAGTGAATTGATGTTTGAAGCTTGGGGTCGAGGGCCCTTTATATAGGGCCTGGGTGCGCCCGGGACGTCGGGGGCGCCCCCCCCCCCACGTGGCGGTCGATCCGGCTCGGTCTCGGTCAGCGTCTGATCCCTTTGACTTCGGGATCCGCTTTGACCAGGGCGCCCGGGTTGACCGGGTCAAACTTTTATCCCTTCGCTTCGCTGGCTTCTGGTTCGAGGCTTGCGCATGGGGGCGCCCGGGACGCTGGGGGCGCCCGGGAGCAGCGGGGGCGCCCGGGAGCACGGGGGCGCCCAGGAGATGAGCTGCGAAGCCTGCTCTTTGGGTTTTGTGTTTTGTGTTCACCTTGGGGGCGCCCGGGACACTCCGGGCGCCCTGGTCAGCTATTGCCTCATTCCTTTGAGGCTCTCTGAGCTGCAGACACACGTTCCTTCGGTCCTGCATCCAGGGTTAGTCCAAAACACAATGAAATAATAAAATATTTATTTATACAGCCTTAGCTGTCTTGGTTCTGACTTTGGATCTCCAAAATGGAGCCCTAGGTCGAACCGACGCCTACTGTTCCCTCGACGGGGAACGCGTCCTCACCTACTCCTCTCGGGAGAATTTACCTGATGTCAACCGTTCCTCTGGTTGGACTTTTGCCTGACGGTCCTTTGTCAGGTCTTGGATGCCGAGCTGCCCTTCGCTCGGTGCCTAGCATTCCTTCGCTAGGGCTTCAGTCTCAAGCTGTCCTTCGCCTGACGCCTAGCAGTCCTTCGCTAGGTCTTGGATGCTGGCAGTCCTTCGCCAGTTGCCTAGAAGTCCTTCGCTAGGGCTTGGATGCTGGCAGTCCTTCGCCAATTGCCTAGCAGTCCTTCGCTAGGGCTTGGATACTGGCAGTCCTTCGCCAGGTGCCTAGCAGTCCTTCGCTAGGGCTTGGATACTGGCAGTCCTTCGCCATGTGCCTAGCAGTCCTTCGCTAGGGCTTGGATACTGGCAGTCCTTCGCCAGGTGCCTAGCAGTTCTTCGCTAGGGCTTTTTCTGCACACTCAGTGAACAACGTTAGATCACAAATAAACTTAACTTTGAATCCTTTGCCAATATCAAAACCAGGTTCGATATGGTGCTTCCTGCACCAACATCCTATACTCCATAAAGGAGTGTACATCAAATCTAGATCGAAAATAAATAAAAAGCGTAGCTAAACAAGTGTCGTATTTAATTACAAAAATCAAATACCATATTTAGTCTCGTCAACCCCGAGAATTCAAATAAATTTACAACCATGCACAAGCAATCACATACACATATTATTTTAGCCATAATAGTCGGAATCTCGTGCCTGCAACCAAAGAGTTAGCCTACGCGCATCCTACTATTATCCGGCAAAATAAAATACATGATAAAGTGCAAAATGTAACCGAATCAATAACACACAAAATCGGAAACCATTGGCTCTGATACCAATTGATGGTTCCGTTGATTCCGAGTCGCGCATGGGAAACCTCTCCATGTCCGCGGATTAAAATTTTCAATCCCAATGGAGACTTATTTCCCAAACGACTGTCTCATCGTCGTACTAATTTATTCGAGTTACTACTTGACTAAACTTGTTGTTCAAGCCTTGTAACTCGCCTAACCAATTAGTCGCGGAATAGACGATGAGTGGATCGTCGATTTTTGTATTTATCATCGGGGTCCAAGATAATTAATTATCATAATTAAATAACAAATAATTATCATCCAATGATAATTAATTAAACAAGAAATAATGATAAGATCAAAGAGCCATAAGAGAAGATATACCGTCCGAGGTTGGAAAAACCTCGTTAATCGTCATAAGAGAAGATACACCTCTCGTTACCTCGCGATCTTCTACTGTATAACATATCCCCTCTTTGGACGTCGTGTGCGGGACGGTTTACCAAGAAAAAAAGCCACCAAACAAAACTCAAACACCTCCTCTTCCTTCCTACTTGTGCTGGCCGACAATACCCTAGGTTCTTGTTGCCGTCGGCCACAAAGGAAGAATTCCTTTCCTTCTCGCCACCACCACCTTCTCCTCCTTCCAACAGCTGCTGCCAACCAAGGAAAGGAGAGAAAGAAATTGTCTTCTCCTCAAGTTGCCGCCGGAAAGGTTTTCGGCGCTGCAACCCTAAAGTGAAGAAGGTGTCACCGCCGGCCACTCCCTCACCTACCCGTGCTTGCTTGTGCCAAGAAGATGATGAGCACACCTCCCTTCTTCCTACTGTCGTGCCTCAAGTGGAGAGAAAAGGGAGAGAAGAGTTTTCTTCCTCTTCCAAGCCGCCGACCACCTCTAACGATGCCCTTGTTACTCGGAAGATGGTGCAAATGTGGCCCAGTGGATCATACTTGCGTTGCCTGGCGGATCACATTCTGATTGTTCAAAAGAAGTTAGTAATATCGCTCGGAGGATTGCACTTACATTGTCTAGTGGATCACATTCATATGGTTTGGAAGACTAAGGGTATATTACTCGAAGGATCATATTTATATCGCTCGGAAGACCAAGTACATATTGCTTGGAAGATTTTACTTTGGTTGCTTAGCTGATGTCAATAATATTGCCTGGAGGATGATGACCTACTACTCGGGGGATCATACTCCTATTGTTCGAAAGACCAAGTACATATTGCCCAGTGAATCTTAGCATAGCCCCCCAACGAAGCTTCAATATTAATGCTTTGAGGAGAGCCTTCGTCATCCTATTCTATACAACTTTGTAACTACACTC
This sequence comes from Boesenbergia rotunda, assembly GCA_024364735.1. Classification (NCBI taxonomy): domain Eukaryota; kingdom Viridiplantae; phylum Streptophyta; class Magnoliopsida; order Zingiberales; family Zingiberaceae; genus Boesenbergia; species Boesenbergia rotunda. Next base: position 158,262 of record JAGFNQ010004823.1, read on the forward strand.
AACAGTATCTATTTTTCTCTGAGCTGCATTGTTTAGGAGAATCTCGTCGCTCAACCATATTGCTCAAGAGATGCCTGTCGTTCCTTTATATTGCTCGGGATAAATCCGGCTATCATTAATGCTCCTTCTTCAAGTCAGACTGAAGAACTAAGTTAAAGGAAGTATGATGAAGTATGTGTGCTCCAAGATAATATCTCCCAGGAACAAAGAGAAAAAAAAATCAAAAAACCGAACAATGAGAAAGATAATATCTTCCTGCATATGTGATAATGGAAGATGTGACTCTGTATAGGCTTCAAGTTGAGCGAAGTGATGCAAAGCTGTTGTTGTTCAATGTGCTAAAGAACAAATACTTTTGTGCATTCTTATATTAGGTAGAGTTTGTTTTCCTAAAACTATCTCATGTATACGCAGGGAAGAGGAGCTATTCTAACAATTGTTACGGGACCCACAATCGCCGATACTAAATTATTTTGGAGGGACGATCTCCTAGGAATTTAATGGGGTCGTAAATTGTAAGGTGCTCTAGTTTTTCCTTGCCTCTAGGGCTATCGTACAAGATGTTAATTGTTATTTTAATATTTACGGTTCGATTTTTAATTACGGTATATTTTATAGAAATATTTTTTCTCAATAAGACATGAACCCTGGGATAGTTGACTTTTGGACCGTCTACCACGAATGCTTCTCGATTTATCTTGACGACTGATGAGAAATTTTCATAGAATTAAATCGGTTGTCCGAGATTAATTTTTTCTTCTAATGAGACATGAATCTTAGAAAGTTGGATTTTTGGATCATCCGTCATGAGCACTTTTCAAATTATCTTGACGATTAATAAAATATTTTTAATAAGATTAAATCGTCCAAGATTAAAAAAAATTCATTAATTATTTTTATTTTTCTTTGGACTACGTGTTAGGGTTTGCTTTATGATCCTGTTACTAAGTAATTTTATATTGTTTTGTTTTAGAGTCATGTTGATGTGACAATTACAAAGCGCAAAAAAGATCTCCGGGACCATGTTAAATTTGATATTCGATTTGTCACATTTTTCACTTGGGTGCAATATTTTGTCTTCGTGCAATCTTACCATACAACTTGTTACACACTCAAATTATTATTGACACTTTGAATTAAGTTATGAATTTTCATAAGAAGTTTCAGTCATCTATTCTTCTCCGCATGGTTGACCATTTGGGTCTAACAGATGGTACGATAACAAGATTTATATTTGGTAATGTTATTGATGCAATCAGACCCTAAGAAAAATTATTGATGTAATCATATTCCAATTTGGTTTTGTACTTAGACCAAGGATTGATGTTTTGAAGTGATTTGATGTTTATACAATATCTTGGGTACAATGTATTGGCGCAGTTATCATGTTGTGGACAATATAATTAAGTCAGTCTATAAATCAAATGTCGATTGAATGTCAAGCAACTAAATGTCCAAGAGGAGTTACCTTTAGGCACCCGGAAGCTTTGACGATCAAAGTAAATGGGCATAGGGTTGGACAAGTGAAAGTCTTGATAGGTCAAAATGGACATAAGTCTAAGCAAGTGAAAAAGTTCTATAAATCAGGTTGACTGAGGAAGTCCTAGAGACATGATCTCTAAGCACGGAAAGTCTTGGATGTGAGCTCTTTTAGCAATATTAGGAAGTTTGAGAGGTACAGACCTCATGGCAGTGAACCTAAGTTAGACTAGAGTCTTTGAGTGACCTGGAGTATGAGTTCGGATTAATTTAGGCGAGACCCCACCTTATAGTTTTCTGAAATTAAGATTACAATCTACTAATATATGTTTTCAATTGACTAATGGTTAGGTCGATTAAGTAGTCGACTCAAGTTTGATTGCAGCAAACAAAGGGTCCATATTCTCGAATCAGTTGGCTAGACAATTAGTGAATTGATAGGTGCTGGAAGAAGTCATTTGATGACTCAGATGCTATAATAGATTAATCAAGATGTGGGATTAATCAACTTAAGTAGTTGTTGCAAGCCAAGCAATCGGATACATTAAGTTTAGTCGACTCAGCCTATGCAATCAATCGATCTAATGATCAGGTAGATTTAAGTAGGTAGTTGTTGGCAGTAAAAAAAAATGATTAACAAGGCTGAGTAATATCAAATCTCGAATGATCGGTCCAATCCTACAGAAATTTCCCTCCAGTAACGGGTCCATCTGACAGCTCTATCCAGAAGTTCATCGTCCCAAGTTCACGCTCTATTTGGAGAAAATATCCTGCAAAATACGTCATAGATAAGGATCAAATCGTAAATATTTGAGATAATAATTAGTTACCCTTCTACTACACTATAATCCTATGGGCAGTTCTTGCCAGTAAGAAAAAAAATGATAAACTAAATAATAGATAAATTGAACCTGGGATGACCGACTAATTCTTGCCGGCTAATTCTTGCCAGTAAGAGATCTATAAGAAGTGTGCCATTTGGAAAATCTAGCAACACTTGCATGCACATAAATAAGATAGAAAGCAATAATAAGCTAAAGCAAACTAAGAGAGAAGCTCCATTGTATAATCATTATTGTCTTGTATTTGTTTTATCCAACAATTGTATTCTTTTATTGTATTGTAAAACCTTACAATTGTTAGAGATTTCTCTACTTCTAGATGGTAACATTCTCTTCATTTAACTCTAATTTACATAATTTAGTGCTTAATTTATCCATGCAATTAGAGGATTTAGGAAAGACCAAGACCTTAAAATATGAATTGAAGAAAATTAAACATAAGGTTGACTCTTTTCATGCTCGATAGGCATGATAACTTTAGAGTTAGAAACTTTGAATTAGAAAATCAAAGTTTTGATGAATTTACTAATACCTCTAGCTACCTTAACATGATCCTAGAGAGTGAAAGACCAAATGGTTGATTCATGCTAAGATGTCATGTTCATATGTCATGAATGCAGATTGTATGCCTTGGTGCAAATTTTTGAATTGATGAAGAAAAAAAATGTATGATAGGCACACCCTTATGCATAGTTGATACATTTAAGCATAAATTTGGTGCATTAAATTGATGCATGCATTATTGGTACGTGAGTGTAAGAAAAAAAACAACTATTGATCATACAACTATACTTCCACCAATATGAAACTTCCATCAATATGAATCTCATAGAATGATCTATTATATATTGTCTTACTCTGCATCCGTAACGTTCAAGTCACACGGCAATAATCTTATCATTATGCCAAGACTCTCTTTCTAAAAACCAAAATATTACATTTAAAAAGTAATAATAAATTAAATTAGTTAACATGTGAATCAAATTGAAATAAGCAAAGTTAACCATTTAAATAACGAATGAATCAAATTTGTTGATGCAGGAAGCCACTGTCGATTTACTTCATCAGCCGATCTTTGTCAGCTCAGAGAATTAATACCAGCAAAAGAATGATGTTATTTCGTGTTAACCATGATAGAGTAAAACCAAAGGTGCTCTGGGAAAATGTATTGCTCCTTAACAATGCAGTAAAACGAGGGATTATATGATTCTTTAACTTTGCCCACCATTGAATCCTACCTACATCCTTGTATCAGTTATTTACAGCTTATCTGCAAATTTTCCGAGAACATCAGCCACTTTGTCAAGGATGGTGAGTAGTTTGTCAGCTTGTTCCCTCCTTTGATCTCTGTCCAGCTGAATGTTAAGCTTTTGCGCTTCAAGTTGTGCCATAATCACTGTGTTGTTCCTCTCTAAGACTTCAATTAGTTTCCGGTAAGGATTGTTGTTTATTACTTCATCTTGTGAAGTTCGATGACGCTTTCTTCCCTGCTGTGGTGATATATTTTCAGAATCATTAGTTGGCTGCTCATGCTTTGTAATTCCTGAGATCCAAAATTCAACCATATCGTTAGTTCCTTATTTATTGTTTATTGCAGAGCCATAGATTACTACTTTTCCAGTGAATACATAAACGTAATATTTAGGGTTGGGAAAAGAAAGAATTAGATGGATGTGAAGTTGGTTTTTTACAATTGGTAATACAAAGAGAACAGTTAAGTAGGATGTGTGGTTTCGTTTCACAAAATGAGGAGCCTCATGCCTTCAAGATTATAAGGCTGACCTCCCTGTGAATAAACACAACCATCTTAACTGCAGTGTTACATACGTTTAGAGGTTTTACTGCTTAACCAAGGTGATAATACCCTCTTCGTCCAAAATAGTAGGAAACCCCATCCTCCCTGTGAGTAATAAGGCCGACCTAAAGTCATCAAGTACAGCACAGTTGAAATAGTCCCTGGTCAACTGATATTTTCACATTAGTCATGATTCAATTCTTCAAGAATTCCTCCTAGCTCCATCAAAGTTGCTACTAGTATCAAAGCATAGTCCAAGTAGAATTGAGTTTTGATTAATTCAAAGCAAAAGCATGTTGAAACCTTCACCAAACAAATCTAGAGGAATTTCCCTCCAAACTATAGTTGCAGTGCATCCAAGAACCTTCCCCAACTTGAAGTTCAAGACAGTACATTTGAGTTTCTGTGAAAATTGAAGGTTAAATACCAAAAAAAAATAGTGATTTTGTATCCTTACTAATTAGAAGAATTGAAGAAGCTCGCATACTCACAAACAATATATAAGCAACTAGACAACCTATCAGATCAAAAGAATTTCTTGGACTACAATTCTAACTTAGGCTTGGTATGAAGTTTAATGAAGATGCAAACTAAATTTCGCTACATTTCTGTTTTTCAACCATGTGCCTATGAAGAAGATGACGAAGAGAAGGTATACACCTTCTAGTGAAATCCACGGAAGACAGAGAAATATGCAACATTGCTAATCCACCAAAAGCCAAAGAATGATTGGTAAAAGTATCAGATCAAACTTTAACTTGGTTGGCTTGGTGAAGAAGCACAAATCTGGCATTGTTTTTTTAGTTGTTATTCAATGAGGTAAGTCAAACTGTGAAAATGAACCTGCCTTATAAATGAAAAACTTTTATAATATCCTAAGCATCTGTCTACATGCAAATCTTATCTTTATAGGAAACAAATGAGAGATGAATAGAAGAAACATGATGAAAATGTTCGAGGATTGATCTTGACTTTTTTTTTTGAGAATCCAAGTGATCCAAGGATTAAAGAATGTTCATCTCTTTAAGAACACTAGGCGTTTGGTTTGTGGTAATAGAGAATAGGGAATGAGAATCGATGGTAATCATTCCTATTGGCACTGTTTGGTAAGTATCAATGGGAATGAAAATAAGGGAATCATTCCCTCATGATCCTGTCGACAAGCGGAGAGGGCTCTCACTCAGATGACACAGTGAAACAGACGAGTTGCGATGGCGCTTGAGGTCGAACCCAAGACCAACGGGAAGAGCAAACAGACAAGAGGCAGGAGACGGAGCAGAGTAGGGTTTAGAGGGGAATCGCAAGAAGGTGGTGTGAAGCACTCAAGCCAAAAGAATCCTCTTCTTTGAAGCACTGGGGGACCTTATATAGGAGAGGGGGATGAGCCCTGTCTTGTCTTGGCTATCTTGTCTCATAAAAGTCAATCTCCTGTCAGACGATCTTGTGGCAGTTTTACTTTCCCGAGGGCCGGGCATGGCCGCCAAAAGGTCATTCGTCCATCTTTTAATGTCATTTCTCCATCAATCCTTAATGCTTGATATCCTGGGCAAACCTGATTATGGCAGAAGTCTTTTCTTCATAATGAGGGGATCTATGGTATCTCGGTATCTGATAGAGTCTAATCATAACTAAACGACCATGCGGTCATCCTGGCATGTCTTATTATGCAACTTTGCAAATTTGTCCGGACTTGGCCGATCGGCCGCTAAGAGTCATCCGGAGGGGTTTGGTTGCTCGGTCGTCCACGACTTTTGGGTGGCGACTATGAGTGGGTTCAGCCGCCCTTGGCGACCGCCAGTCCAGTCGGCCGGTTGGGTGTGCTCGATCGGACCGTCAGTCACAGACTGTGAATCGCTTCCTAAAATAGGACGGGTCAGTAGCAAGACGAACAAGTCGTCCGGTCGGACACGGCCGACCGGGACCGTCCGCCCGGAACCCAAATACATGTTCAATACCCCTACTTTAAGGGAGTCAGGTACGTGTTTTCCCGTCCGCCTGACTGAACCCTCCCGGTCGGATACTGCCGACCGGGCTCATCCGGCCGGCGACCGCCGACCGGATCCTGAACACTATGAAGCCCCGAGCGCATTCATTTGGCTAAGTCAACACCCTGTGCTCTCGAATGTCCCTACCCGACCGGGCCACCTACCCAATCGGACTTCCTATCGGGTCGGATCACATACCCGACCGGATCACCTCATTTTCATTCCCTACTCTTCCCTCATCAATCAAACTCCTCAATCATTCCTTCATTTTCATATATCCAAAACACTTCTTTTTTATTTTATATTTTTCATTTTACTATTTTCTTTTGCATTCTCTCATTTTATTTTCTCTCTCGACATTTTAAAATTTCACTCTGCATATTTATTCTTTTCTCTCTCTACATTTTCTATCACTTTCTCTCTTTACCTTTCTCATCTCATTTTCTCTCTATATATTTTCAATATCATTTTCTCTCTCTACCTCTCTTATTATCATTTATCTATCTTTATTTTTCACTTTTTCTCTATATTTTCTATATCACTTTCTCTCTCTACCTTTCTCATCTCATTTTCTCTCTATATATTTTCAATATCACTTTCTCTTTCTACCTCTCTTATCATAATTTATTTATCTTTATTTTTTATTTTTTCTGTATATTGTATGTATCACTTTCTCTCTATATATTTTCTATATCACCTTTTCTCTCTACCCTCTCTCATCTCAATTTCTCTCTGTATATTTTCAATATCACTTTCTCTCTCTAACTCTCTTATTATAATTTATCTATCTTTATTTTTCACTTTTTCTCTATATTTTTTATATCACTTTCTCTCTCTACATTTTCTATATCACTCTCTCTCTACCTCTGTCATCTCATTTTCTCTTTATATATTTTCAATATTACTTTCTCTCTCTATCTTTCTTATCATAATTTTTCTATTTTTATTTTTCATTTTTCTCTATATCTTTTATCACTTTCTCTCTCTACATTTTCTATATCATTCTCTCTCTATCTCTCTCATCTCATTTTCTCTCTATATATTTTTTTAATGATTCCTCCCTCTATTTTTATCACATCTATCTTATCTTACTTTCTCTCTCTATTTTTTATCATTATTTTCTCTATTATTGTATTATTTTTCTTTTTTTTCTTCTAATTTCTTTTTTATCATACTTCTCATAATTTCTCTCTCTATTTTTTTCTACTTTATTTCTCAATTTATTTTATTTCACTTTCTCTATTTTGAAATAATTCTATTATTTTAGGTAACTTTGAATTTTTTTATAGATTCCTATTACTAAAGTTGAACTGAATCAAATATCATCAATGACAATAATTTTATTCCAGGATTTGAACCAAACACTACCAATGGAATCATGATTCCCATTACCATTGACCCCTCAATGAATCTCATTATCATTCCAATTAATAAATTTGAACCAAACGCCCCCTAAATCATTTCTGAGAATATTCGAAGTGTTCAAAGTTCAAGATATTGAACTTTAAGCATTAATTTGGGAATCAAAATAGTCCAAAGATTAAAGAACTTTTGTCTCAATAAAGACTAAATGGTTTGTGTGAAAATTCAAAATGTCTGAATGTGAGCCTACTGAATGCCCAATAACAACAAAAATTACAGAAAGTTTTGATGAGACCATTGTAATGCTAAGAGACACCAGGGAGATACCTACTGTACCTGGTAGTGACTGACAAACATCATCTACATTGTCAACTTACAATCCAGATACATGCAACCAAACTCACATCCACCATGGAGCAGCCAAAAGAATGCCAACACATTCGTAGATTACAATTTACATGAAGAACCAATTAATATTTTATTTTAGTTGCACAGTGATTGGGCAATTTACTGAGCAGTGTGAAGATTAACACAAGTTACATCTAACTAGAGGTGCAATTTCCAGTTGGCACTAGAGAAAAAATTGGCTTGGTGACATATACTAACATGTGAATACAGAAGCAATTTCCGTGTATCTAGTGGAAAACAGAAGCACGCTGCCAATATCCTCACACAACTTGTCACGCACAAGGCTTAAGGCAATTTGTTTTTAGATTAGTATTAATATTTATTGTGTGATTGTGGCATTAAATACCCGTTCACAGGGTTGTCAAAATTTAGGTATTTTACTAAGATTTAACAAACAATAAAAAGAAGATAAATTTTAGATCTAATAAAATGAATATTTATAAAATTGCACCAAATAAAATTGACCTTGTATGCAGAGGAGCGCCCTAGAATCCAAAGGTACAAACCAAATATGGCTTCACCAGTAACATACAAAGATGAAACCCTCTTAGACCATGTTTCAAACTTTATCCAAAAATAAAGAAAAAGGATAAATTTATAGAACAAGACTCGTGCATATTCCCCTTACATATTCTCTGCACATCGAATGTGATTTATATAGAGATCTATGACGAAGCAAGAAATGTTGACACCATTTACAACATTGATTATTTAAAATTAATGCATTGAGAAAACTTGGTGCTAATGTATTGAGAAAATGTTATGACACCTTTTCTTGGCTTGCATTTGGTGCAGACGTACACTGACATTCTTAGTTACCATCCATGGTCTCTTCCTTTTCAATCTCTAAGTTCCAAGAACACTAGTGTTCTAAATGGAGGTCGAGGCTGCCGCCTAGGCGGGAAGCGGGTCTTAACTGCACCGCCTTAGCCTGAGGCGATGTTTTAGGCGATAACTCATCTTCTTCCATCACTATGGCGCCTGGAACCGCCGCTGCCGCCATTTCGCCACCACGACACGTCCGAATGCATCACCTACGGTCCTGCGACATGTCCGAACGCGTCACCCAAGCTTGGCAATCCGTCTGGACGAGTCGCACAAGCCGGACATGTCGCCCGAGCCCAGCAAAGGGCCTAGAGGCATCACCCGAGCCTGGCGACAAGCCCAGAGGAGTCGCCTGATGGGCCCGGAGACTTTGCCCGAGCCCAGCGACAGGCTCGGAGGCGTCATCCTGACATAGTGACGCGCCCGAACTTGTCGCCCGACTGAAACAAGGTACGCGACTAAGTTGTATGTTAGGATTTAATTCAATTACTTTAAGTTAATAATTTTAATCAACTTCTATCTATGATTGAGATAATTTAAATAAACTTAATTAAAGCCTAATAAAATTATCATATATATATATATATAGATTAAATTTTTAATTTTTAATTAATATATTTTATTAAAAGTAAATATTATAAAGAATAATGATTATTTATAATTTTGTATAAAAAATAATAAAAAAATTCAACCACCTAGGTGGTCGAGACGGTAGGCTGTCACTGACCGCCCCGCCACCACCTACCGTCATTTACAACATTGAAGAACACTAACTAGTTGTGGCGATGACATTGTCGCTACAACATTTGTTTGGGTTACTCTCCTCCACATATCTATATGGGACAATCTTCTTTATATCCCTAGTTTAGTACTAGCATGCTCTTCTGCAACCAGCACCAACTATCCTTTCTAGGATTTCAAGGGCATTTATAATTTTTCTCTATCTCCAAGGCAAATTTGCAGCTTGATATCTTTCCCAAAGCACTTCAACAACTAAAATTCATACAATTGTGTGGCATAATCAGAGTCTTAGGAAAGCTCATTAATTGCGTAACAACATATAATGATCTTTTAACTCATTGAGAGGTAGGCGTGAGCAGGAAAGCCTATAATAAGAATGTGTTGGCAATTTTGAGCTATAAGTCATTATGTAAACGATACTTCCTTGTCAGAATTACTCACTTAAAATTAGAGTTCCTTTTGCAACTAAGTTATTGGATGGCTTGGTATCTCTCAAGTTAATAAACCTCCATCTCTTTCAGTTCTTTCTACCTCAATCCCAACAATTACCTCCATAACTTCTCCCGACTCACCAACAACTTTTAATCAACAAGATGCCAGGATAGTACAACAGAGCCTTAAATGAGAACAAAGGGCATACCAGGATCAGCGAATTCCTGTTGAGATGGCTCAAATTTTCTCACTGCATGCAACACAGGAACAATATATGAGCAATCTAGTTGACAATCATTTTAAGAAAAAACCAAAGCATTTCGAATTCAACAAGCACAGAAGTTGCAGCTTTGCTGAGAGATTAAATTTGTATTCTTGAAATTAAAAAAAAAGGTCTTTAAATACGAGCCAGATGTAGCTAATTACTTGATATTGGGGTGGCAGCAATTGGCGACGGCAGGTCCTTTATCAGATTCGCCTGATTGGCATAGGAGAAAGATCCACTCTCTGTTGCATCTTGATGGCTAGAGAAGGACGCCTCCGCCCCATCCTCGTTATCTTCCTCTTCGTCTTCTTCCATCCTCTCTCCAACATCACCGACCCTGCCGTCAGACTCCTCGTCTGCCGCAAGAATGCGATATAACATGTCCTCGAATATCCCTGGCAGCCGCCGCTCCTTCCTTTCTTCGCTTCCCATTGTCCAGTAGGACTCGCCGGCGACCGCACCGTCCCTCGTCTCCCACGCCCGTATCTTCCTGTAACCGCACATCAGTGTACCCCACCGCCTACGACACTGTTCCGAGCTCCGGTACACCCCCTTTTGGCTGCAGTAGGATGACACAGCCTCCCATTTCGTTTCCGCCGGCACGGTGACAAAGGGATCCCTGTCCCGCGCCTCCACCGCTCGCTTACCTTCTAACATAACAAGGATCTCGCGGTTCCACCAGCGTAGCCGCGGCGGCCGGAGGCCCACGGCGCCGCCATTTCCTCCGGTGCGCCCCCGGCCCATCCTGCTCGACCATGGCTGCGCCGTTCGACATTTAACGGTTGGATGATGGACCCATCCACCCTAATACAATATCATTTAAACCCTTTACAGTTATGGGCAAAGAAGGGATTTTGTTAATAAGACCCTAAATTAACTTAAATTAAACAGATGCGGGATGCATTAAAGACAAAAAGGAAAGTTGCACCAAAAAAACAAATAAAATAATCATCCTTTCAATTTCACGTAGTCCTGCATATTATTATTTTTATTCTTGTGAATTTTATAAAACGCACGTTAAAAAATTTATTAAAAAACGTCTTGTGTGTTTTATTTTATTTTATTTTTCTCTTGAAAGAGCATTTGGTCGGTGGACTAGTAGAATAACATTCCGATAGAAAATCTTATATTTATTTTTTACACGCACGCACGTGTATAAAAAAAAATAATTAACGAGATTTTTCAATCTTAGACGACACACGTGTATACAAGACGAGCCTTGGTGGCGTAAAAATTTATCATTATTATATTTAAAATCTAATTATGGTGTACTAAAATCTTCATACTATTTCTTTAGAATATGGAACAAAACATATTACAGGTATAGAAACAACAAGATCATCAAAAGTCAATGATTTAGGTTAGAAAATATTTAAATGTATGAAAATCATCTTGTTATAGATGTAATTGGCCTTTTTAAATATTCCTGAAACTGGCCTTTTTAAATATTCTGAAACTGCCCAAGTGGTTAAGTCATAATTTTTAGATGTTATCTGCTAAGGTTAAGTTAGGCTTGGTTGTATTTGATGTATATGTTTAAGCATGCATAGACTTAAGAAAATAAGTAGGTACTCAATGAATCAAGTTTTAGAGACGTGTTATGAAAAGTGGTATAGCTAGGACACCTAAGGGTGTATGAGGAGCATCGGAGATGACAAACCTTGAAAAAAGATGCGAGTGAGAGTGAATGATTGGAAGGGAGCCAATGGATTCGATGCATCCGAATGTATGATCGGTGAGATCAATAGGGGTGAATATCAATCGTCACTTTCTCGTTTTTGTCGTTCGTTCATCTTGTTTACAGAGTTAGTACTTGTAGCAGAATATGATAAATAATTTAAAGAAAGAACGCTCAAGGATTTACTTAGTTCTTAACCTCACAGTTAATTTATCTAAGGCCTATGTAGGAGAAGCGTCCGCCCACTAGCGTATCTCCTTTCCAGAACTTTTCTAAAGGCTTAGAAACTTCTTATAAATTTAATAACATAAGCACAAATAGTTTGAATTAAAGCACAACTTATATATACAAACAAACTTAGTTGATGATTGATTTGGAGGCTCTGAGCATCTCGCACTCCTCCTGATGCTTCCCTAGTTGCACGGGCATAGTCTTATCATCTTTTGAGCACAAGTCACAGAGATAAATAGGAGAATTGTTGTTTTGAACGTCATGCTTGGGTTTCTATTATAACACTTTTTCAGTCTATCGATCCTTGAGATCGATCAAACATTTTCTTGATCAAACTTGATCACCATGACCGAGTTTATTGTGATTTGCAATCTTGTCATTATCAAGCTTTGGTCGATCAAAAATCTTTTTCGATTTACCGAACCAGGTCACATCATCAATTCGAGTCCAGACTCAAACTAGGTCAACCAACCTGATGGGTCTACTGATCTTTAGGATCGGTTGGCTGAACCGGCTTGGGTCTGATTCAACTCGAGCCAAGTCCTTCGATTCACCCCAAACTTGGTTCAACTACTTTCAATTGTGTTTGTTTGCTTTGTTTTACTTAGCTCCAAGTTCCTGCAAAACAATATTCAAACACAACAAAGCATTCAAACCTAATCCTGTAAATCTACATGACCTACAAGCTTATCTTTTACTTAGAATTTATTCCTCCAAGACTTTGTCACCTAAGGGTCACTCCCTTGGATCAAATCTAACCACTAAGCTTCTTGCTTAGAGTTTCTCCAAGATTTCACCACTTAACGATCACTCTCTTAGGATCAAGCCTTGGGGGCATAAAAATGATTAACGAGGTTTTTTCAATCTCGGACAATCGGCCTAAATGTTGGACCAGGTAGCAGACAAACCTGGGGTGACCGTTCGGCCCCAGGAAGTTTCCCACTGGTCATCAGGGTAAATCGAGAAGTGCTCGCGATTAGGCATCTTGATGTGAGTTCCTCCAAGACTTCACCACCTAATGCTCACTCCCTTAGGATTTCCTTTTGCCAAGCATCTAGTCACTTTAACTTGCTTGGACTTGCCACTTACCAGGCATTCGGTCATCCTTGACCTACTTGGACTTTCCCTTACCTAATATTCTGTTCTCTCTTAACTTGCTAGGACTTTCCTTTACCAAACATCCGATCACCCTTGACCTACTTGGACTTTTTCTCTAGTTTACTTGATTAGACTTTATCTTTGCTAGTCATTAGTCAACCTTTGACTTGACTAGACTTAGCTCACTTCAAATATCAGGTCATGTTTGGATTAATTCTTGGTTAAAATTGACCAAACATAGATATATTGTCAAAAATCAAAACTCTAGAAGTTGATTGCACCAATAATTTTCCCTTTTAATGTTTGACAAAACTCTTAAGTTAGGCTTAGGTCTTAAGGGTCTTATGCCAAACTGAGAGGTATTAGATGTTATGTTTGATAGGTGTCCGGCAATTGCCTTTAACATTATATTATTTATTTGATAAATAAAATTCACTATTTGAGTGCGCATTTTATATGTATATAATTCGATCTTAAACTTAATTAATGAATTCCACAATAAAATGCATAGTATGAGAGAAACTATGATTGGATCACAATTAATGGGTATCTCATCATATGTAATTATGTATGTATTAAAATCTTCCTTAATTAATAAATTAATAAAATTGGGCGTCGCCAATTCTATGAGACTACACGTTATACTTCTTATTTATCCAAGCAGTTGATCCTCGCTGGTTGAAAATATTGAGATGTTGAGAGTTAACATGTGGATGCTAGTTATGGGTAATTAGTTAATTGGATGTGACCTATTATGAGACGTAATATGATTCATTACATGTCGATGAAGATCTCATTGCATCTCGGATGCAAGTTCCCTTAAACTTAAGATATTCAAGTCATTTTGATCATAAAGGTTTATGCTTTGACATCTTGGCAAACATCTTCTAGGAGGTGTAAATCTAGGATAATTGAGTATAAGTTAAAGGGCGCTTGGTATAAATTTGGCAATGGGAATGGTAATGGGTTTGATTGAGGGGTTTATGGGTTTGGTGATAACCTAGTGGGGGTGGGTTATGAAATCAAGGGTATCATATCCTTATTTTGATTTCGATTCCCGTATACCAAGCATCATCAATGGGAATGAAATCTATTTCATTCTCATTCCCACCTTCTAAACCCGCTTATCAAGCGCCCCCTTAATATGTCCAAAAGTGTTTGAATAACCAAAAGAAAATTCACCACTCTTTCTATAAAGAGATGTATACACTATGACTTCTTGTCAAAATATTAGTTATAAGTCTTCAACCGAAGCAAACACGTCAAGAGGATGATCTTATTGGACATGTATTTTTGAGTAATTAAAATCCATAAGACAAGAAACTACAATTTAATCTAGGTGTAACATAATCAACCTAGTGGGGACTAACACAAAGACCATGCCCTTAATCAAATGGGTATAAGATAAGTGAAAGGAATAGACATACTGATAACTATAGCTGTTGAAGGTTTCAAAAAATATTCTAAAATCAACTATGATTTTTTGGATAATTAGAGATCCTGATGTACTACTAGGTGTCACTCATAATTAATTTATAATTAATTATTAATTATTAAAGACTAACATAATCTAAAACTTATTAAATCGTACGTATCATGAGTATATCTTAAAGACCTAAAAATAAGTTAAAGACTTGGATTTGATTTTGATTCAAACCTCTCATAGATCATGTATTTTCAAAATTTTATCACTTATTCAACACCTTTGACAAAATTTTAAATTTTTTAATCTCTTACATTTTCAAAATCATTGGAATATTTTAAAAAAATCAAGGAAAAATTTCAAAATATTTTTCTAAATTATTTTTTCAAAGAAATTTTTAAAAAAATTTCAAATGAATTTTCAAAGATTTTTTTTAAAAAAACGTTTGCAAGATAAATTTTATAGAACAATTTTGAAAGCATTTTTTAAAAGATTTTTTCAAGTAAAAGATTTTGAAAGTCATTTTCGACAATTTTCAAAATAATGATTTCAAAGTAATGTTTTTCAAAATATTTTTCAGTAATTTTTTAAAATAAATATTAAAATTTTATGGGAAAAAATGTCCATTTGATTTAAATGAAACTTTACTTGGTCTTTAGTTAAGGACCTCACTTTAACCTAAGACTCCCTTAAGACATTCTTATTAATCACAAGGAAGATCTGTTAGGACCTTGACGTACGGCTAGAGGGGGTGAATAGTCGATTACCCACTTTGATCGCAATTTCTTCCTACAATGTTAGTGTGTGCAAGCGGAAATACTAATAACACAAATAAACAAACGCTAACACAAACCGTTTACGTGGTTCGGAGATAAGGCTCCTACTCCACGGTTGTCCGTAAGGTGGATGATATCGATCCGTCGATGGATGAGTCCCCGGAAGACCTCCGGCTAGCTATTGTCGCTCCTTGTGGGTGGAGAAACCTCACCATAAACTCCCGACAACACCTGAGCAGTAGGAGACTACTAATAAGCTCTAACCAAGCTTATTTCGTCAAAGAAACTCAGCCAAAAACGAGCCATCTTAAATAGTGATTGATACTGTTCTGACCGTTACCAGTCGACTGGTGCTAACATCAGTCGACTGGTCTACGTGAATTCGAATATCACAGTCTGACGTTTCGAATTCTAGTCGACACCAGTCGACTGCACCTAGGATTAGTCGACTGATCTTTCTGTGCTCTGCATCAATCAACTGATCCAAGCATCAGTCGACTGCCAACTTCCTAAACCTAGGGTTTCTCTTCCCGAGTACAATTCTCTCAGCACTCGAACTCTTACGACTTAGCTGACTCTTCATCCAGTAGCCTCGACCTGTTTCCTTCAAGCCTTCTTCCACTTTGGCTCTCGTCCCTCGGATGCATGCAAGCCCACGGCTTGTCTCCCCATATCATCCCTCGCGTATGCCTCGAAGTGTGCTTCCCTCGGCTCATCGTTCCTGCTTTCAGCAGCCTCGACCTGTTGCCTTCAAGCCTTCTTCGACTTTGGCTCTCGTCCCTCGGATGCATGCAAGCCCACGGCTCATCTCCCCATGTCATCCTTCGTGTATGCCTCGAAGTGTGCTTCTCTCGACTTATCGTTCTTGCTTTGTCTACGGTCCCTCGGATACATGCAAGCCCACGGCTCGTCTCCCCATGTCATCCTTCACTGGATCCGAAGATATCCAACTAAGTCTATATGTATCCTACAAACCTACACACTCAAATACACATATCAAACACAAGGGTAAACCTAACTTAAACTCTTTGCCCAAACATCAAAATACATGATCACTCCGGACCATAGATTACTCCAATAATATCTACTTATGTCTTAGGGGTCTAGGAGTATAAGTGTTGGCCTAGGGATTTAGACTCTAAGTGTTGGTTAATAAACATGATTTTCGAAGGTGTATAATGTTTTGAAAAAAATATAGATAATTAAAACAGAAAATCATGAAACACAATGAAACATTACTATATTGAATAACTATTTTGAAAATAGTTTTAAGAAAATAATTTTATAAATTTTGAAAAAAAATTCAAAATATTTTCAATTTAATAATCTTTGTCATCTTACTTAGAAAAGTTAAATGTTTCAGTATAATCCATCACGATGACCTTATAAGTTATATGAGATGTTTTCAATTTTACTTGATTTAAAATTTAAGTTTGAATTGGAAGATTATTTGATCTTATATTAGATTTAGGTTTTGCATCCATCAGTTAGATAGATGCACATTTCAAAAATCGACTATCTTGATCGTGGAGAAGCATAGAGATCTTCTTTAATATCGGAACAATGATGATTTTCTTAGGTAAATTTTTTAAAAAAATTATACAATTGACATATTACTTGAAAAATTTTAGTCTAACTATTTTAGGATGTGGCGAGGTAACTTCAGTCAGTTCCTTTTAGCTGAGTGAACCAAGCCGGATACTCCTTATTCAACCCAGACACACTTAAACTAAGTCTCCCTAATGTATTATAACTTACCACATATTGATACTAAGTTGTCCAGGGCTAAATAATCATTTTCCTATCTAATCATTCTAGGTTAAGCAAAAAATTAAAACTAACATATATAACATGCCATTTATATGTATAATAAAAATATAAGTGTGCAACCCCAAGGCCTTACACAGATGGTGGGTGCATGAGATTTCTGACGTAATGGTCAGGGGTCGATCCTCATGAGGTGATGACCTGCATTTTCGGCCCCACCATGCACTTATTATCTGTGTACCTACATGAACCTCCCTCCATATCCGTGGAGCCGGCTCTAGGGGGACCGTTATCCAATATATATATATATATATATATATAAGTGTTCATATTCATGGCAAGTATGTAATGAGTCAAGCAAGTTAATGAATTCATAATTATTGATTTTTAATAATATATTAAAATTTTGATTTGATATATCTCTATGTCAACTCACATTAACACATTTTAATTTTTTTTATTATTTCATTGGATATAATGTTATTAATTAGTTCCATAATTATAAGATACTTTATGACAATTACTTTTAAAAATTGATTTCGGATATTTTAAATTTATATTTGACAAGTTAGAATTTGATGATTTATTTTCTTAAATTTTGGTATTTAATTTTGAATTTTTCATATTTAATTTCGAATTTTTTTCAATTTGTCATTTTTCATAATTAAAGGGTAATTTATTATAATTAATTTTAAATTTTTAATTCATATTTTTTGTATTGAAAGTATCTTTAAGAATTGAACTTTAATTTTCTAAATTTTAAGATTTAATTTTAAATTTTTAGGAATTAATTTTGAATTATTAAGAATTGTTATTTTAAACTTAGAATTTATTTTATTTGAAATTTTATCTTTTGAATTTGTAAAATTTAATTTATCTTTTTGAATTTGAATTTATCTTTTTATAATTTGATAAATTATTTTCTGAATTTGTCTTTTTAAGATTAGTAATTTCTAAATTTTTAAAATTTAATTTAGGATTAAGATTTGAAAGCGAATTTTCTAAATTTAAAATTTTAATATTTAACTTTATCAAATAATTTTTAAATTTTACTTGATTAATTAATTAATTTTTTAATTCTGAATTATTTAAATTTTAAATATTAGAAGTGATCAAATTATTTTTAGAATTATCTTGATTAATTAATTTATTATTTAATTCTTAATTATTTTAATTAATTAATTTTGAGTTATTCAAATTAATTGAATTATATTTATTTTTAATGATTAGGTAAAAAAATTTATTAAGATTTTGGTTAACTTTATCTAGATCTAAGTTGGCTTCATCTTGATTAATTTTATTTTTCAAATAGTTAAATTCAAATTATTAATGATTAATTTTGAATTTTTTGTTATTTTTATTAATTGAATTATTTATCTTGATTAGCCACTTTTTAAATTAAATTCGGATTAATTTTATTAATTAAATTTGAAATTTTCAATTTAATTTATCTTGATTAACCACTTTTTAAATTAAATTTGGATAATTTTATTAATTAAATTTGAAGTTTTCATATAATTTTATCTTGTTTAACTATGTTTTTATTAATGAAATCTAGATATAAATTGATTTAGTCAATATTTTGATTGACGGAATCAAGGTTCTCAATTTGATCGAAGTTCTCAAATGCTAGCTACAACATCTGAGCTAATAAATCTTATGATTTATCTCTTTCGTGTTGATCTTGGGATGAGTTACCAGGGGCGTTGGAGGCCAACGAATAGTTTTTTCCCACCTCAATTTGATCAAAGTTGTCCCTGTGGAATGGACTGATGATTACGATCTGGGTGCTGCCTCCTTGAGATCTGGGCATCAAAACCCGGCAAAGCTAGTGTGCTCGCCCTCCTCACGCACTAGTCATAGCATTCGGGCTACTAGCCCCAATGATTTACCTCCTCTATGTTAGCCCTGGAACGTATTGACGAGACGCTAAGGGCGAACAAATCGTATTTAGCCATCTCAATTTGATCAAAGTTATTATCAAAATCTTAAATTAATCTGATTATTTTTATTTAAATGATTTTTGATTAATATCATTATTAATTAATTTTGGATTAATAATTAATTTTTAATTTTCAAGACTAATTTATCATGTAAATTATCTAATTTATTACAAGAGTACCACGAAATTAAACTAACATGTATTTTAATAGGGGTATTTTAATAAAGAATAATTATTGGAAGTGTGAAAATGGAAGAGTGAAAATCATAATGAATGACGTGTCACTTTGCATGCACGATCTCCGACGGGTTCACCGTGCCCCCCAGGGTATAGTTTGATTCGAGACGGCGGCCAAAGGCCGCCGATGATGTCCAAGCGATAATCGGACGTGTGCATATAAAATATCACATCATACCACATCATTCACTATGATTTTTACTTTTTCATTTTCACTCTCCCAATCATTACTCTTTAATAAATTACAAACTTACTAACCTTGTTCTCTACCTCTAATTCGATGAAAATGTTCTCTCTTATCCGGGCACTAATTCTTGCAGTGGTCTGATTTCTAGCACTTTTACATGATATGCTCTTCGTTCCTCCAACCTCCTGACATCGATTCCTCCTTTATTCCGATTGTATCGTTCTATGTATTTTTTAGTATCTTCTCTTTAAATTTTGAAAATGAAATCTTACATTTTGCTTCCTCTCAATTTTAGCCTCTTTTACTTCTTTGGTTGTTAGTCCAATCAAGAGCCTTTCAAGTTCCGAGACCAATTATAGAATCAATGAGACCAATAAGAGGGTGAATATCGATGGTCGCTTTCTCATTTTTATCGTTCGTTTGTCTTTTCTGTAGAGTTAGTACCTACAACGGAATATAATAAAGAACTTAAAAAAAGAATGACTTAAGAATTTATTTGGTTCCTAACTCTCTAGGATTAATACATCTAAGACCTATGTATAGGAGGCATCCATCTACTAGTGTGTCTTCTTTCCAGAACTTTTCTAGAGGTAAAAATAGCTCTTACATATTTAATAACACAAGCACAAATCAGAATGAATTAATGCAAAACTTGTAAATACAAACAAATTAGTTGACGGTTGGTCCGAAAGCCCTAAGTGTCTTGCACTCATCCTAGTTGTCGCACGAGCAGAGTCTTGTTGTCTTTTGAGCAAAGAGTCGAAGAGTTGAATAGGAGAATTGTTGTTTTGAACTTCGTGCTTGGGTTTCTTTAATAGCACCTTTCGGGTCTACTAATCCCTAGGATTGGTCTACCGATCTTGGTCAAACTTGATCTCGTGACCGAGTTTATCGTGATTTGCAATCTTTTCATTATCGAGTTTATCGGTTGTCGTTATCTGTCATTATCACCTAATTGATCATAATCCAAACTCGAACTGTCACGCTCCGAGACCAACGGAACCGCTGATCCAATATAAAATCGGACAACATCTCCCCTATCCGACAGACAATTTACACATATACACAAACACTCATGCAGTATAAATGACCTCTGACATCAAAACAGATATATATCATAAGGAAATAAACACATCACAGTACCGAAAATAGTAAAACTCACCTGAGCTGCCCCAGGGCAGGGGCGCAGCAAAAACCACAACACAAAGTCCAACAGAAGATTCAAAAATACAATACCGTACGAATGAATCACAAATACAAGTCTACGATATATAAATGAATACAAAGTATAGAACATGCTATAAAAAAACAGAACACGCGGAAGCACCCATCAAATGGAGTCGTGGGGACCCGGGACTGGCAACTGGGCTCCTCTAGCGACATATCAATCTGAAAACAAAAACATTGTGACGGGTGGTGAGTCTAAGTGGTGTCACGCCCCGAGACCATTGGAGTCGCTGATCCATTATAAAATCGGACAGCATCTCCCCTGTCCGACAGACAATTTACACATACATACAACACACGCAATTTATAATTAGGCTTCAGGCCTCAAAACAGATATCTAATATACGGAAAATGAAAATATCGCAATACCAAAAATCCGTAACACTCACCTGAGCTGCCCCCAGGGCAGACGCGCAGCAAAACAACCAACACATAGTCCAACAGAGGACTCAAAAATACAATACCGCAAGAATAAATCCAATACAAGCCCACGGTAACAAAACGAATACAAAACATAAACAATGCTATCAAAAGAAAACAAAACTAGCGGAAGCACCCATCCAAATAGAGTCGTGGGGACCCGGGACCGGCAACTGGGCCCCTCCGGCGAGCTATCAACCTGAAAACAAAATATTGTGACGGGTGGTGAGTCTAAGCGGACTCCGCGGGTATATAGAAAGATATGCATGGCTGAACAAAATAGCTGAGTAAGCTATAAAGAAACAACAGGATACAATCTCAACAGGAATATCAGAATATGCATAACTAAAAATACAACTGACTGTACATACCAGAAATCAGTCTATCCTGACCATAAAAGACTCGTACCAACACGAGCAAATGCAAGGTCATCAAACCACACATAAGTATATCCTGTACGTGCATGTCAAACAAGTGCAGCAAATAAATGCAGCAATCACAATCAAAATGCACAATACATCATATGCACATGATGCATTGACATGGTCACCCCTGACGCCAGTCAAGCCACCGAGACAGGCAATACTGTGTCGGCCGAGTGGGTAAAGTTGTGACACTGTACACACCCTGCTATCACTGCTCCTGAGTGACCGAGTGGACAGGATGCTGGTGGGGGACCACCCCCCTACCCCATGTATATATGAGGGAGTGTCGCTCTCATCTCCTCTGGTCTATGGAAAGAGAAGGGATCTCTGCCTGCTACCACGTTCCGAAACCACTACCCATGAGCGGTCGAGCGGAGCAAAATAGAGCAAATGCACACACCCAACGGTATCCACTAACCCATGAGTGGTCGTGTGTGCATATCATGTACCGGAAGACGATAGGCTCAACCACAAGGGAGTCGCTGATCGCCGGCATGCAACAGTGCAGATATGGTGCATGACTCAAATACATGCAACCCCTACCAGGTTATCATACATAACTCAACATAACATGCACAGGTCGATCACAGGTATAATAACCTAACCATCATGCATCTAAGTGCACATGCAAGTAATAATAGAATCAACCAATGCAGATATCAACTGACATGTCACCATAACCCAATCTGTCTATATCTAGACACACATGCAAGTATGACTATACACGATCAATGCAACCATATAGTGGTCTGCTATTCTATACTACATACTCATGTCATACCCATGCTATACAGAATCAGATAACAAATAAACGAGACTGTATAGAAAGAAAATTTAGATCATATCCAAGGTCAAACATAAGTATCAAGCAGAATAACAAAACGGTAGCAGATAAAAGTCAATAACAGCCTACTGCATAAATAACAACTAGTCATGCATAAAGATAAAGTGGAACTACAGATACAAGCAAGAAGTACTTGCCTCAAAGTAAGTGAAGTCCGTATCAAATGAGATAGAACCACCCGCCAATAATAAGCAGCAATAAATCCAAGTCAGGTCCCTGTATCAAAGGACACATTAAATAACTATTACAAAAACAATAACTAGCTAATATGTCCCTAAATCGTATTAGGGTTAACCTAATCCTCGTATTTCATTTAATTAGAACTAATTAAATGATTAATCCTCATTTGTTTGGGATTAGGTTTTGATTTTAGGTTTAGTCTAAGTTTAACCTAAATCCAACCCACCAATAACAATCCTCTAGACATGGAGTTTCCAATTCTAATTGGGACACGATGCGACCAAATATCAAAGCAACTCAAAATCTCCCACTACTATGCAATCAAAACAATTTAATCCAATACCTAGTGAGTCTCCCATCTAAGTAGCTCACAGTAAAACACACACGCACACATACCCAAATCCTCCTTCTGATCACTGACCGAAAGCTAACTCCAAGAATAGGTAAAGGAAAAAAATAAAACTCAAACACTGAACAAGATTCTTCCTCAACCCATTCCGAATTCCTATTCTCAGATTCTAAAACTATTTCATTACCACATAGAAACTGAGAAGTGTTTAGGAGTTACCTTACACTGCACACGGCAAGGATCTCCGACAGCTCCACAACCGGAAAACTAGCACGTCACTAGATGCTGATTTTTGAAACCTTTCTCTACGAATCTGTTCACGGCAGAGCACAGGAGATCAGCGGATAGAATCAGAGAAGCTATCCCACCACAAGATCCAAAACTAAAAGTAGATTCGATTCCAATCTCCAAGATCGATCACCAAGAACAAATCTATTAGAATTCCAACCCCAATTCACAGCTCTTACCTCAAATTTGTGGTGCCCCATTCGATTTCGATGAAGCCAACCCCTGGGGAAGGAGATCTACCAAATCAGTTCTGCCCCCAACCTAAAACTAAGGACTCACTCCACTATCGAGACCATCCCTCCAAAAGGATGAGAGTAGGCTGTTGTCGGGAGGAAGAAGAACCACCCCTAACACCGATCAACTCTGACGCCACCCTCGCCTGAGGAGAATCGACCGATGTCCGTCGCGGAGCAGGAGAAGAAGATTGAGGAAGTTGCATCGGGTTTGGCCGAAAGGAAAAAGAACGCAATGCAATGGGGGTTTGAGTCGGCTAACCTAGGGCTTGCAAAGAAGGAAGGAAATAGAAGGCTCGAGCCGCTGCGATCAGAGAGAAGAAATCCGACTTCTCCTTAAGCCAAATCGCAGCTTTATGCAAATAGGCCCTTGCAGTTTTATTTCTTACAGTTGAGCCCCTATAATTTGGGTTTTAAGCCATTACACTCTCTTAATTTTAGATTTCTTTGTAACCAGCCCTCAACATGTTTAGTTTAAAATAATTTAAATCCCATAAATTTCGTCTAAGGGCCCAGAACTTCTCGGAAGTTTCCCGAAAATTTTTTTCCGGAGCGAGAAAAAAGTGTCGGATTTAACAAGTGGACTCTGCAAGTATAGAGGAAGATATGCATGATTGAATAAATAGTTGAATAAGCTATATAAAAATAACAGGATATAGTCTCAATAGGTATATCAGAATATGCATAACTGAAAGTAACAACTGAATATACATACCAGAAATCAGCCTATCTTGATCATAAAAAGGAATCGTATCATACGAGCAAGTATAGGGTCATCAAACCAGACAAATGGTATATCTTATATGTGCATGTCAAACATATACAACAAATAAATGCAGCAATCACAATCAAATGCGCAATGCATCATATGCACATGATGCAATGACATAGTCACCCCTAACACCAATCCAGCCACCAAGGCATGTCATATGTGTCGGCCAAGTGGGTAGAGCTATGACACTATCCGCGCTATGTTATCACTGCTCTTGAGTGACCGAGTAGACAGGATGCTGGTAGAGTAAACACTCCGTCCCATATATATATGGGGGAGATATCTCACTCATCTTCTCTGGTCTATAGGAAGAGGAGGGATCCATGTCTGCTATCATGCTCCGAAACTACTACTGATGAGCGATCGAGGGAAGCAGTACAGAGCAAATGCACATACCCAATGGTATCCACTAACTCATGAGTGGTCGTGTGTGTGCATATAATGTGTCAGAAGATGATAGGCTCAACCACAAGGAAGTCGTTGATCATTGGCATGCAACAATGCAGGGATGGTGCATGACTCTAACACATGCAACCCCTGCCAGGTCATCGACACATAACTCAACCTAACATGCACAGGTCGTAAACATGTATCATACCCAAATTATCATATATCTAGATACACATGCAAGTATAACTAGAATCAATTAATGCAACCATACAATGGCATGCTATCCTATATCTACATACTCATGCTCATACGGATGCTATACAGAATCAGATAACAATAAACGAGACTGTATAGAAGGGAATCTAGATCATATTCAAAATCAAGCATAAGTATCAAGCATGATAAGTAGCAGAATTAAGGTAAATAAAACCTACTACATAAATAATAACTAGTCATGTATAAAGGTACAGTGAAACTACATATACAAGCAAGAAGTACCCACCTCCAAATAGTAGAAGTCTGTATCAAATGAGAAGAAAACCACCCGTCAATAGTCAGCAACAATAAATTCAAGTCAAGTCCTTGTATCAATGACATATTTAATTAGCTATTACAAAATAATAGTAACTAGCTAATTAATCTCTAAGTCATACTAGGGTTAACTTAATCATTCCCTTTCCATTTAATTACTTCTAATTAAATGGAAGATTCCTAATTACCCCGCGTAATTAGGATTAGGTTCTTTTTAGGTTCCAAATTCAAATTCATCCAACTTAGATTATTTGGTTTAGATTTCAAATTAAACCTAACCTCCACCCCAACTCCAAGTATCATGTGGCAACATCACACAATCTAATTACAAAGCTAACTAAACTGATCCAAACATATCAACAATAGCAAACCCGATCTACACCTCATGCAAAATCTCACATTAGCAAGTAAACCAACCTACCACTGATCTAACCAATATTCCTCACAGAACAATGCTCCAAACAGAGGTAGCATGTAGAGAAAACAACTCTTTATCTCAAATCCCAAAAGATCCAAAGCACAGTTCTTCCCCAGCTCAAATCTCATACAGCACAGAAGCTACACATAACATGATGATCTAAGCTGCTACCTTAGATTCCAAACATGATCACAATTGGAGCTACACAAGGGATTAAATCTTCACAACCGAATTAACCCTAAGCAATCCAAATTAGAAATCAATTCATCTTCTTACCTGAGCCTGAGCAGGTCTCCATGGTAGGAGCTCCCAATCACATAGTGAGGTGGTGCAAGAAGGAGTAACTGAAACCCAACATCATTAGTTGCTCACAGCAATCCTCACAAATCAAATCTAGACTTACAAGTTCCAAACTGAAATTTGTTAGATGCGATTTTGCAAAGCAAAATTTTGATGCCATCGATCATTGAAAGTCAAGTTTGACTTCAAAATCGAAATCTACATTTCGCGTAGATAAATCTGGACTTTATTTGCTCAAAACCGATTAAGGGTGAATGAGAAATTAATTGTTCAAGATACGCTCAAATGAACATTAAGGAAAAAGATGGGGCTTTAGTCTCACATTGCTAACCAGCGAGAGCCAATGTTTCCTTATATGTGTTCCTATGCTAATGTTGTTAATACAAAAGCACAGGAGGTCTTTACCCTTGGGCGAGCAGGTGCTCGAACCTGCGAGCTCGCCACCCGCCACGAGTGCAATGGGCTCTTTGTTGGCGCACTTTGCACTTCGTATGTACGCATCGTCGCGAGGAGCATTGGGGAGCTTTAATTTATGCTCCATGTGGCGATGACGTGTCGTGATCAGGTGATGCCATGTGGCATGTCGGTGTGACGTGTCGTGATCAGGTGGCCCCATGTGGCATGTCAGTGACGAAGCAGTGCCTATGTAGCACGTGACTGTGTAGAGAACGATGACTGGATTGGGCGAACAAATGGTGGCCGTCGGATCAAAGATCTGGAGCATCGGATTCGAATCTACCTGTGAAGAGGGAGGATGGATCTGAGGCGTCAGATTAAATGTTCTAATCTGGCGGTTGAGATCAAGATGGGATCTGAAGGGTTATAACTCTTCAGATCAAGGGACGAGATTAAAAGACTTTTAAAGGGTTATACCCTTTCATTATGAACGGTCCAGATCTGTCTGAACCAAAGGGTACTTACCTCTTCACTCAATATAAATAGATCCCTCCACTTGATTATTTCATTCATTCAAGCATTGCAATCTAAAAGCATTCGCACTCATCCATCTTATGCATCAAGAGTCCAAAAAGCCTACGGAAAGGTTCGTCGGTCTCGAAATTTGAAGTGCTACTATTCCGAGACGATGTCGTTGTATCTTGGAAATGAATTGCTGCTATTCGTGAGCACTAGTAGCGGAGCAATATCGTTTTACGGAGATAGTGTCGAACACTAGCCTCGACATAAACCAATCAGTTTGCTTCCTCCGAAAGCAACCTCCCGGAAGATCCGACGGTCGTAAATCGACTAAGTCAAATACCGAGGAGATACAAGTCGGAATCCAACAAAATTAACTCAATCCACAAGGTCATCCAAAATAAAAAAATCACACACACGCAATTCATTAGTCAGAGAACCCAAATCCAGAATCTCAAATCTGGAAGCTGAATCACGATTCCAAAGCTACCCATCAACAATGGTAATTCGACTAAATTAGGATGGTTACCTCTCATCAAAACGATCCAATGCATCAAACATAACCAAGATCATAAATAGGATTCCAAACTTAATGTAAGGAAAAATCCTCACCTGACAGCACCGGATCTGTGATCATAGGGGAAACAATCCACCTCTAAACTCCTTTCCGATAACCCTCTTTTGTCCTCACACTCCATCTCCGGTAGAAGTCGGATTGCCTCATAAAACCCCACAAGTCCTATAAGTAGCTCCCCGACTGCGAAACCTTGCGACTGTTGATTGTTGTGGCCTAGGGCAGTCTTCGGTCAGGTGTGATGGGGAGAGTAAGAAGGTGAAGGCCAATGAGGGATGAGCTTTGGTCGGTGTTCGACGGCGTGCC
This sequence comes from Boesenbergia rotunda, assembly GCA_024364735.1. Taxonomy (NCBI): domain Eukaryota; kingdom Viridiplantae; phylum Streptophyta; class Magnoliopsida; order Zingiberales; family Zingiberaceae; genus Boesenbergia; species Boesenbergia rotunda. The sequence continues at coordinate 185,907 of JAGFNQ010004823.1, forward strand.
GGGGATCGGAGCGAGAGAGAACTTGGGTGGAAGATTGATCGCGTGAGAAAGGAAGGAATCGGCTCGTGTGGCTTTCGACAGAGAGGAAGAGACGGAAGGAGACACGAGAAGGGATATAAGTGAGGGAATTTTTCTTTTGAGCCCTCCGAATCCAGCCAATCCACTCTAAGCCCTTAGGTTTGGGATTTTAAGCCATTTGCCCCTCAAGATTTGGGTTTTATGCGGTTTAATCCCTCCAAACTTAAGTTTTAGAGTAACCTAACCCTCCAAAACTCTTCCGGGAACGGTAATCCCTAGGATTGGTCTACTGATCTTGGTCATTATCGAGTTTATCGTGATTTGTGATCTTGTCATTATCAATCGATAGTTTATCGATTGTCGTGTCTTGTCATTATCACCTAATTGATCAGAATCCAAACTTGAACTTAGTCAACCGAACCTAATTGGTCTACCAATCCTTAAGAACGGTCTACTGATCTTTGGGATCGATAAGATAGTAAAATATTGGCTACTGCATTTGGATAGCTGAAGATTTTTAGGCTGCGTTTGGTTAGGGGTAATGTAATCCAGTTTGTAATGTAATTAAGCCTGTAATGTAATTCATATTACATGTTATTAGCCTTGTAATTCAGATTATAATACTTTTAGTAGCTTTTGTAATGCAGATTACATTACATTATAGTTTTAAAATTGTACCAAATAAAGTAATCAATCTTGTAATGTAATCCTGATTACATTACAAGACTGATTATCCCTTACCAAACGTAACCTTAGTTGTTCTGATAACAATAAACTATAAATGTTTTTTGGACACCGAGTATGTTATATATATATATATGCTTGCAACACTCCCTTCCTTCTTTTACATCATGTCCTCTATCTTTTTTTCATTCATCAATTCATTAGCACTTGAATTTACTTAGCTAAACACCAAGAAGATATTTAGGTGGCTGTTCAGTGCATGATTTTCAGTCAAGATGGGCAATATATCATGACAGTTGGAGTTGGTATGAGACATATTGGTAGGCGGAGGCAAAACTTCTAGTTGTATTCTCTTAATGGAGCATCCAGTTGTTTTTCTCAATGTCATTAATGTACAATAGGATGAAAAATTTGGAGAGGGGTATTTTGTTCTAGCCATTTCCGAAGTGGGCATGTGCTATTTTTAGTATGGAAGTAGCCTTGAAGAATTACGCCATAGTCAACCCACAAAGATCTCAATTTTATAGAGCACGAGATAAATGATTTAGGGATATATGGAGCAAAACTTTTAGATATACCTAAAGCTGCTTTAGCATATATTTTCCTTGCTTATGGTTAGTTAGTTAAGCCTTCATTTTAGAAATTATTCATTAATTATGGAACTGACATTAAATTAGATGACTCCAAAGGTGGTATTCTTTTGCCAATTGGCAACTTTCCTAATCCTTAGAAGCCACAAATGAGGGGTATAAAAGATATGATTTACAAAAGAAAAAGAATTCGGCTTTTTACCAAAAGACGTATCCAAGAATTGGTATTTACCAAAAGACGTATCATGGTTTCATTTTTACCAAAGGACGCACTCATTTTAGTGAACTTCCCCTTATACCCTTCCCACTAACTACTGTCTTTCTCTTTCTCTCTCTCATTAACGAATTCTGACACGTCTGAACATACTTTTTCAGACCTTTTATTTTAAAATAATATATTATATAATCGGCTAAAAAACGTTAGATAAAAAACGAAAAAATATTTCAATTAAAAAATATCTCATCAAACCTGATTTAAAAATATAAATACATGATTTTTTATATTTGATTAATATAAATTAATATATTAAATAATATTTAATAAATATATTAATATATATATATATAAATTGAAATCTGTTGATTTCAGGCAGCGTGGGCCTGAAATGAAAAGATTTCAGGCCCACGCTGGGCCTGAAATAAAAAGATTTCAGGCCCAGTGTGGCCTGAAATCAAAATATTTCAAGCCAGCGTGGGCTTGAAATTTTTTATTTCAGGCCTACGCAGGGCCTAAAATCTTTTGATTCAGGCCCATCATGGACTCAAATTTTTTTTTCTATTTTAAAAATATATTAATATATAAAAAAACCTATCAAAACACGTAATTTCAGATTAAAACGCAGGGTCTGAAGTCACGCTAGAAAGGCCTGAAGTCAAATTGGATTTCAGTTTTTGATTTCAGGCCCACGTTGGGCCTGAAATCTTTTGATTTAGGCCTGACGTGGACTCAAATTTTTTTCTATTTTAAAAATATATTAATATATAAAAAAACCTATCAAAACACGTAATTTCAGATTAAAACGCAGGGTCTGAAGTCACGCTAGGAGGACCTAAAGTCAAGTTAGATTTCAATTTTTTGATTTCAGGCCCACATTGGGCTGAAATCTTTTGATTCAGGCCTGACGTGGACTCAAATGTTTTTTCTATTTTAAAAATATATTAATATATTAAAAAACCTATCAAAATACGTAATTTCAAATTAAAACGCAGGGTCTGAAATCACGTTAGGAGGGCCTAAACACAATCTTGGATAAATGTAAGTAAATTAAATTAAAATATCAATTGTTCTAGTTAGAGTTAGACCTAGGAGATGATATTTTTGGTGTCCAAACTTCTAATGATTATAAATTATGTTGCAATAGGAGATTTTTAGGTTTATCAGTGGGTTTTCACCAAAACCCACTGATAGACCTAGGATATTTGGGTTTCTCAAAATTCAATATCAATAGTTAGAGTTGAGCTAGGAGATGGTAATTTTGGTGTTCAAACTTCTAATGATTATAAATTATTTTGCAATAGGAGATTTTTAGGTCTATCAGTGAGTTTTCACCAAAACCCACTGATGGACCTAGGATATTTGGATTTCTCAAAATCCAATATCAATTGTTAGAGTTGAGCTAGGAGATGGTATTTTTGGTGTCCAAACTTCTAATGATTATAAATTATGTTGTAATAGGAGATTTTTAGGTCTATCAGTGGGTTTTCACCAAACCCCACTGATGACCTAGGGTATTTAGATTTCTCAAAATATAATATCAATAGTTAGAGTTGAGCTAGGAGATGGTATTTTTCGTGTCCAAACTTCTAATGATAATAAATTATGTTGCAATAGGAGTTTTCTAGGATGAATCAGTGGGTTTCGGTGAAAACTCACTGATGGACCTAGGATACTTGGATTTCTTGGAGGGCCTGAAGTCAAATAACTTCAGACCCTATAAATAATTAATTTAATAAATAATGATTAAATATTAAAAAAATTAAAATAAAATAATTTTCAGTGCCCTTGGGCCTGAAGTCATCCAACTTCAGGCCCTCCATCAGTGAGTTATTTAATTAAGTGACATTTAGGGATGCAAATAGACAAGCGACATTTTTTCTCTCCCAAAACATTTAATTAAGTGAAGTAGTCTCTGTACGTAGAAAATAATATTACAAATAATGAAGCCACAAGACAATTAAGCTGAAAGTTTATCTTCTTCAACAATTTCCCCCATTTTATAAACCCAATGGGATGGTCCAAACAAGGCTTGGAACACCGCCGCCGCAGTTGATATCCAAATCAGTGAGTAAATAACTCACTGATGGAGGGCCTGAAGTCATCTGACTTCAGGCCCAGCGTGGGCCTGAAGTCAGATGATTTCAGGCCTAAGGGTACTGAAAATTTTTTTATTTTAAAAATATTTTTTTATATTTAATCATTATTTATTAAATTATTTATTTATAGGGTCTGAAGTTATTTGACTTCAGGCCCTTCTAGGATGACTTCAGGCCCTGCGTTTGAATATGAAATTACGTGTTTTGATAGGATTTTTATATATTAATATATTTATTATATTAATTTAGATTAATCAAATATAAAAAATTATCTATTTATATTTTTGAAATCATGTTAAAAGAGATGTTTCTTTTAACTGTGTCCAAGATGCAGTCATATTTATATATCTTTGTGTGCCAATTGATACGGTTAAAGAACATAACTAAAATTATTGGTACTAAGTTTGCACATCAGAAATAACATCTTCTAAGTAAATTCTAAATAGAGATATCAAGTATGGAGAAATTCAAGTATCCTAGGTCCATCAGTGAGTTTTCACTGAAACCCACTGATTCATCCTAGAAAACTCCTATTGCAACATAATTTATAATCATTAGAAGTTTGGACACCAAAAATATCATTTCCTAGCTAAACTCTAACTATTGATATTATATTTTGAGAAATCCAAATATCCTAGGTCCATCAGTGAGTTTTGGTGAAAATCCACTGATAGACCTAAAAAAAAAAAAAAAAAAAAAAAAAAAAAAAAAAAAAAAAATCCATCAGATAGACATAAAAATCTCCTATGCAAAAATAAATCATTAGAAGTTGGACACCAAAAAACCATCTCCTAGCTCAACTCAACTATTGATATTGGATTTTGAGAAATCCAAATATCCTAGATCCATAGGGGTTGGTGAAACCCACTGATAGACCTAAAAATCCTATTGCAAATAATTTATAATCATTAAATTTGGACACCAAAAATATCATCTCCTAGCTCAACTCAACTATTAATTGGAGAGAAATAAATATCTATCCATAGTGGTTTGTGAAAACTGATAGACCTAAAAATCTTATGAACAAAATAATCAAGAAGAACAAAAAATAATCTCACCAACCTAATAAATTGGATTTAGAAATCCAAATATTATCCATATTTTTGTGAAAAACGAAATAAAAAATCCATAAAAAAATAATAAGAAGGACACAAAAATACATTCCAGCACAACTCTAACTATTATATTGAATTTTGAGAAACAAATATCTAGGCATCAGTGGTTTTGGTGAAAACCACTGAAGACTAAAAATTACAACAATAATATATAACAATAAATATTCACAAAGGCAAAAAAAAACACAATATGTCACGACCCCTAAGTGTAACATTGCTTTTTTTTTTTTTTTTTTTAGAATCCATAGGTTGAACAGATCGGTAAGGCTAAAAACAGCATCTCCCCTGTACGTGCGGACAATATGGGGCAATTATACATATATCTCACCAATAAAGCTCAGCCACAGCGGCTGCATCACAATATATAATAAAAGCACTCTCACGCAGTTTATATCGAAACGAAATAATGATGGCTCAGCCAACAATAACATAAGAAAGTCTACATACCAGTGAATACGACCAAATAAACTAATACCTGACAATAAAAATAACTGCAAATAAATCAAATATAAACAAACCAAAACGACCGACACGGTGGAACCGAGGGACTGGGGTGCAACTGGATCATTCCTGGCTCCAAGAAATACGTCTACCTGCTATTTGAAACAACAGAAAGAAAGCAGGGGTGGTGAGTCCGGGCGGACTCTGCGGGTATATGAGTAGACAAATAAGCATGACATAATAAAGATAAATAGAGTAGAGAATCAAAAGTGTACAGTCCATAAAAATATAGATTCACTAAACATGCATAACATATATACAACGACATAGCATAAAATCCGATAAGTACTAAGCATGTATAAAACCAACAACAATATAACCAAGATATACATCATGTCAATCAAGTGCAACAACCATAGCTCATATAAATGCAACAAACACAAGCAAATGCATAAAAGAAATACGTATGCACATGATGCAATGACATGTGTCACCCTGATGCCAGTCAAGCCGTCAACACATCCCATCTGTGTACCGAGTGGTAGGCTGTGACAACTGTACCACTCTAACAACAAATACCACAAAAGGTTGGTTGAGTGGACAGGATGCTGGGAGTCCAACTCAGACCCACGGTACATCGGGGAGCTATCAAGCTACAATATCCCTCAAAAACAAACAACGGTGAGGGTGAGCCACCAACGGCTCATCCCTCTAAAAACAACGGTGAGGGTGTCACTGTTTGGTAAAACAGGACAGATGCTCGCACTCTAATATCTACCACGACAACAAGTGGTTGAGTGAATCGAGCAACAATATGACTAACGACGACTTAACCAAATGTAAGCCCAATAGTCGTTAGTATGCAACGTGCAAGTATAGTGCATGCTATACGATGCACAACAACCGGAGAAACAACGATGCAATAAAATCCAACGAATACACGATGCATCAATATAATCAACCGGAAATCAAAACCAACGATATGCACCTACACTACTGGGTAGGGTATTTCTAATGCCAAAACAACCTATCTGTGTGTAATGGACTTCTAAGTACTCGCGTACAAGCGGCACTTTACAGAATAGAAAACCAATAGAGGACTGTACAGATACGAATTTGGGAACACTCGAAGATCAACGAAGAATAAGTCTCAACGGCGATGTTTTAAATAACGACAAAGAACAAGGTCAAGCAACCTATCGGACATAATATAGTCATGCTTTTAAGGTAAAGAAAACTACTCGAGTACAAAGGAGAAGTACCTACCTTTTATATAAGTTCGTAAACGAAGAGGACCGTCCACGATCAACCAAACGATTCTGAATCAAGGTCCTATATCCATGTGAAAGTTAAGTTACTTACACAATTAATAAAGTAGCTAAATTACATACTAAAATAGATTAGGAAAAATCTCAATTTGATATTTCATTTTATTATTCATAATCAGATGATTATCTCCAAACTACCAAATCGAATTAGGTTCTAGCCCCCAAACTAATTAAAGTCGAGAACTCATTCCTACTTAATGCTAGAAAGATAAATTTAACTTTACTCCTTTCCAACCTAAAACCTGCTCATAAAGTTACTGGTCCAAGCCTATCAAAACTCAAATCTACATCTGAAATGTATTCCAACATCACAGAACCAAAACCAAACGAAATTTTCCTACACCTCAACTTCCACGATCATAATTGTCACCAGGCAGGGACGACAGAGGAAGAAGATAGATTCCCAAACAAAACAGAGTTATATTTTTAAGAGATACAGTGGTATAGTCTTGGACATGCATATGTGTGAACATATAATTAATATATCTAGAAACAACACCATGAGAAATTGGACACATACCAAGTAAAACATAGAAATCCCAACAACAGTTGAAAGCTTCCTAAACAAAAACCTCACCTGCAATCACGCCTGTGAAGAAAGACCAGGAGGCGCTTCCTCAACGCGACGGTGGTGCAACTCAAGGAAAAGACTAAAGAGAAAAGATGATTAAAGGGGATACTTTGGTAGAGGAGAAAGGAAACCTTGATATCAACCTTGTGATTGCAACGAGGAGAAACTGCGGCACGACTGGATTGCACGAGGGCGGCAGTGCACGGGCGTACGACCCGTTTCTTGCGCGCCGGAGAAGACAGAAGAAGAAGGAGAAACGGTTGGAGGGCGGCAGCGTTTAGCTAGGGTTCGGCGTCGGGGAGGAGTCGGGAAACGGCGCAGAGGGGAAGAAACCGCAAGAGGAATGGGAGTTCGGGTGAATGAGGGAATTAGGGCACGGGCTGAGTTTTATTAAGTTTTGGCTTTTTGCAATTAAACCCAACAATTTTAAAAATTGCAACTAGGTCCCTATTTCGAAATTCACCTTTTCAACCCCATAAATTCGGTATTTAACATTCTCCCCCACTAACAAAAATTTGGTCCCCAAATTTCACTAACAAACCCAAACAAATACTAATCAACCACAACAGGTATCAACACCTCAACTATAATATAAATACGAAATGAAAATCAACCATACGGACCTCAAGTAAACAGATGAGGGTAGCGAGCTCTGATCGTATCCTCGAGCTCCCAAGTAGCTTCCTCATCAGAATGGTGCTGCCAACCAACTTTGACCAACCGAACTGTCTTGTTCCTCAACCGATGCTCTTTGCGGTCCAGAATCCGCATAGGCACCTCCTCATAAGTCGCATCTGGCTGAAGTGTGACCGGCACCTCCGATAACACATGTGTAGGATCTGGTACATATTTCCTCAGCATAGAAACATGAAACACGTCGTGAACTCCAGCCAATGACGGTGGTAACGCCAAACGATAAGCGACAGCTCCAATCCGCTCCAAAATCTGGAAAGATCCAATATAGCAGGGAGCTAGCTTACCTCTCAACCCAAACCTCTTCACCCCTTTCGTGGGCGACACTCGTAAGAATACATAATCGCTCACGGAGAACTCCAAGGGTCTGCGTCTCCGATCTGCATAACTCTTTTGACGATCCTGAGCCTCTGATTGCCTGTGTCTGATAGCACGGACTAGCTCTGCGTCATGCTGAATACTCTGAGGACCTAGCAACTGAGATTCCCCAACCTCCTCCCAGAGGGTGGGTGTCCTGCAAGCTCTACCATACAATACCTCAAAAGGTGCCATCTGAATAGCCGAATGATAGCTATTATTATAGGCAAACTCAACCAAATGCAGGTGATCCTCCCAGTTGCCTCTAAAGTCCATAACGCAAGATCTCAACAAATCCTCCAGTGTCTGAATGGTACGCTCAGACTGTCCGTCCGTCTGCGGATGAAAGGCTGTACTAAATCGAAGCTCAGTACCCATGGCCTGCTGCAAACTCTGCCAAAACCGCGAAGTGAAACGCGGGTCTCTATCTGATATGATGCTCAGAGGAACACCATGCAATCGGATAATCTCATGGCAGTACAACTCTGCCAGCTTGTCCAGAGAATCTGTCCTCTGAATCCCCAAGAAATGAGCAGATTTGGTTAATCGATCAACGATCACCCAAATCGCATCGTGTCTTCTACAAGACCTCGGTAGACCAACAACGAAATCCATCGTGATGTGCTCCCATTTCCACTCAGGAATAGGGATCTTCTGTAGTAATCCAGCAGGTCTCTGATGCTCGGCCTTCACCTGCTGGCACACTAGACATCTAGCAACAAAATCCGCGATGTCTTTCTTCATACCGTCCCACCAATAGGAACGTCTCAAATCTCGGTACATACGGGTTCCGCCAGGATGTATCGCAAACTGAGATCGATGAGCCTCCTGAAGCAACTCCTCCATGACTGGATGTGACTTAGGTACGCACAATCTCCCGCGGAAATATAGAATACCCTCGTCGTCTCGTGTAAAGGCAGTGTGCTGCTCTGAGGCTATACGGCTGCCTAGGAACTGCAGATGCTAATCACTACCCTGAGCCTCTCTGATCTTCATCCTGATCGAAGACTGAGCAACCATAGTTACCAACAACCCTTTATCTGTTTGACCCTGCTCCTCCAGTCCCAACTCTGAGAAGCTCTGAATTAAATCAGTGACCATAACCCGGTGACAAGCCAGAACACTCCGAGATTTTCTGCTCAGTGCATCTGCCACTACATTAGCTTTCCCTGGATGGTAGCTAATAGTACAGTCATAGTCTTTCAAAAATTCCATCCATCTTCTCTGACGAAGATTTAACTCCTTCTGAGTGAATAAATACTTGAGACTCTTGTGATCTGTGAAAATCTCAAACGTGACGCCATAGAGATGATGTCTCCATATCTTCAGGGCAAAAATAATGGCTGCAAACTCTAAGTCATGTACTGGATAATTCTTCTCATGCTCCTTCAGCTGACGAGAAGCATAAGAGACTACCCGTCCATGCTGCATCAAAACTGCACCCAAACCCTGATGTGAAGCGTCAGTGTAGAGTACAAATCCGTCCTCGCCTGAAGGTAACACCAATACAGGCGCAGACACCAATCGCCGCTTGAGCTCCTGAAAACTAGTCTCGCAAGCTTCTGTCCAAACAAATTTCACGCCTTTTCTGGTCAGACGTGTCAACGGTGAAGCGATGCTGGAAAACCCCTCAACAAATCGACGATAATAACCAGCTAATCCGAGAAAACTGCGCACCTCCTGAACTGACTTAGGCTGTTCCCAACTGGTGACAGCCTCGATCTTCTGGGGATCTACGGAAATACCTCTACTGGAAACAACGTGTCCGAGAAAACCCACAGAAGACAACCAGAAAGCACACTTGCTAAACTTTGCATACAACTGCTCCTGTCGGAGCGTCTCCAGAACGATACGAAGGTGGCGCGCATGTTCCTCCTCGGAACGGGAGTAAATCAGAATATCGTCAATGAAAACAATAACAAACTGATCCAAATACTCCATAAAAACCCGATTCATCAGATCCATAAATACTGCAGGAGCATTGGTAAGCCCAAATGGCATTACCAAAAACTCATAATGTCCGTACCAGGTGCGGAAAGCTGTCTTCTGGATATCTGAATCCCTAACCCTCAACTGATGATATCCGGATCGTAAATCAATTTTGGAATACACTGATGTATCCTTCAACTGATCAAACAAATCTTCAATACGAGGTAGGGGATACTTATTCTTGATGTCACGACATTCAACTGCCTGTAGTCGATGCATAACCGCATAGAACCATCCTTCTTGACGAATAAAACTGGTGAACCCCATGGGGATACACTAGGATGAATAAATCCCCTGTCATGCAACTCTTGAAGTTGGACCTTTAGCTCGTCCAACTCCTTAGGCGCCATACGATACGGAGCCTTTGATGCCGGCGCAGTCCCCGGAATCAACTCAATCACAAACTCAACTTGCCTTCTGGGAGGCAAACCAGGTAGCTCCTCTGGAAATACGTCTGGAAACTCTTGGACCACTAGAACATCCGAGAGTTGAGGGCTACTGCTACCATCAGTGCTGATCAATGATAATAGAAAACCCTGACATCCATGCGACATAAGCTTCTGAGCTTGAAGTGCAGAGATAATAGAAATCCCATCATCTCTGGTGCCAATGAATTTCCACAAGGGTTGGTTCGGCGGCCGAAACGTGACCACCCTCGTTTAGCAATCAACAGTGGCATGATAAGCTGCCAATGAATCCATGCCCAGAATGATATCAAATTCTACCATCTCGAGAACTGCCAGATCCACGGTGAGGGCATAATTGTCGAAGTCCAATGGACATGCCTTGACTTCCTGTGTGATATCCAATACCTCACCGGACGGTAGAGACACTGATAAACTTTGTGATCTAAAGGTAGGCAATCTACTAATTTTTCCCATAAATAGTCGTGATATGAAAGAATTAGAACTACCAGTATCAACAAGTAATTCAGCAGGAAATGCATAAACTGAAATCATACCACGAAAGACCGATCCATCGGCCCGCTGTGCCTCCTCTCTGGTGACTGCATAAACTCAGCCTGTCTCTGTAGCTGAAGGTGGCAACGCTAAAATCGGCTGCGGCTGAGAAGATGAAGGTCCAGCAGTCTGATGGGGCTGATATCCAGAAGGCCCAACCGACTGCTGGGGTTGATAACCCGAAGCTCCAGCCGACGGCTGATGCTGATAAACTGCAAGCTGGTATGCTGGACGTGACTGCTGATAGTACGATCCTGTCCCAGAATATTGAGACCCCACTGGTGAGGAGTACTCATGCCCAGGCATACCATACATCTGAGCTGGTGGTGGCACTGCCTGCTGACGTCCTGTCTGCTGCGGTCGGAATGATGCCTGAGTATAACGGCCGCCTCAATATGACCTCTGCTGTCCTGATCGGCCACCCCGATGAGTAAATGCTGCAGACTTATGCTGAGCCTTCAAAGGACAGCCTCGACTCTCGTGACCCGGAAGTTTACAATAATAACAGATAGGGTGCTCGTGGGGACAATTTGATTTTTCGTGGTCCTTAGAACCACACTGAAAACAATGAGTCACATCATTAGTAAACCTCCGAGTCTGGTGAGAACCTGCGACGATCCTGCTGAAAACCGTCCAAACTTCTGGAGTCGAGATCGAGGCACATGAGTCTCCTGCGTACTCTGACTCCTGCTACTGCGTTTCTGTCCAACTGTCTGCTGTCTCTATGTCGTAGCTGAAACCTGAGTTGTCTGCTTTCCTTTGTTCTTATCACCATACAACTGATGCTGAATCATCTCGGCATGTAAAGCCCGATCCAAAGCCTCTCGATATGAAGTAGGAATCCATCCAGACAATCGCATTTGGATATATCCAGCTAAGCCCATCATAAACTGTGTCGTCCGCTCCGCCTCCGTAGCAACCAACTGAGGACAAAACTCTGCTAGGCGATTGAATTCCGCCTCATACTCCATAACTGAACGGTCTCCCTGATGAAGAGCAAGAAACTCCTGTCGTCGGCTGTACGAAACGCAACAGGATAATACTTGCCCTCAAAAGCCTCGCGAAAAGAAACCCAAGAAATCAACCATCCACCAATAAGAGTCTTCTGCATATTCCACCAAGTGACGGCCTGATTTCGAAGATGATACGTAGCCAACTCCACCTTCTCTACGTCTGTGAGGGTCATATAACTGAAGGTGTCCTCCAATGTCTCCAACCAGGCACGAGCAGCATAGGGATCTGGTTCCCCATGGAATAGTGTGAAGTGACCCTTCACAGACGCTGCCAGCAACGGAATCCGAGCTCTGTCCATAAGCCAACTTGCTTGGGCAGGGGGTACCCCTAATGGCACTCCAGGAACTGCCATTGGTGGTACTGATGGACCTGCCTCTGATGGAATGACTGGAACAGCTGTCGGATATACAGGAGAAGATACTCTCCGTGGTGGAGATCTCAGCTCACCCGAAGGGTCCTGGTGAGCTGATCCTTGACCAGTCGGCTCCACTCTGGTGGGCCTATCACCCTCCTGATTTGTATCTCCCTCGGCCTCCTCTGGCCTCCCCTGTGATCGTCGTCCACGACCACGAGCACGGGGTGGAGATAACTCAATACGACGAGGCATATCTGTTAACAAAAGCAGCATATATTATTTAGATACAAATTTAACCAAATTTAAACCAACTTACTTCTTATTTGCCGGGAGAGATCTCGTCGCTGCCAAGTCCCATCACAACCATAACCAGAAAATGACTCCGGAAAATAAATCCGAAAAATACAGCTAGACCTCGTAAAACAAAACAACATCGTCAACTCTCAAGAAAATAACTCTGCAAAAATTAGCAAATCTGTAACATACAGATTGACCTCGTAAAACAACTCCGTAAAACCCACAGACACTAAAACATCGCAAAACCTCGCTCTGATACCAAAAATTGTCACGACCCTAGAGGTACATGCTTGCTCGAAAATCGGGCAGCATCTCCCCTGTACGACGGACAATATAAGGCAATTATACATGACATCTCACCAATAAAGCTCAGCCACAAGCGGCTGGCATCACAATATATAAATAAAAGGCACTCTCACGCAGTTTATATCGAAACGAAATAAATGGATGGCTCAGCCAATAATAACATAAAGAAAGTCTACATACCAGTGAATACGACAAAATCAAACTAATACCTGACAAATAAAAATAACTGCGAAATAAATCAAATACTAAATCAAACCAAAACGACCGACACGGTGGAACCGAGGGACTGGGGGCTGGCAATCTGGATCATCTCCTGGCTCCAAGAAATACGTCTACCTGCTATTTGAAACAACAGAAAGGAAAGCAGGGGTGGTGAGTCCGGGCGGACTCTGCGGGTATATGAGTAGACAAATAAGCATGACATAATAAAGATAAACAGAGTAGAGAATCAAAAGTGTACAGTTCATAAAAAAATATAGATTCACCTAAACATGCATAACATATAGTACAACGACATAGCATAAAATCCGGATAAGCACTAAGCATGTATAAAACCATACAACAATAGTAAAACCAAGATATACATGCATGTCAATCAAGTGCAACAACCATAGCTCATATAAATGCAACAAACACAAGCAAATGCATTAAAGAAATACGTATGCACATGATGCAATGACATGTGTCACCCCTGACGCTAGTCAAGCCGCCAACACATCCCATCTGTGTGACCAAGTGGGTAGGGCTGTGACAACTGTACCACTCTAACAACAAATACCACAAAAGGTGTGGTTGAGTGGACAGGATGCTGGGGAGTCCACACTTCAGACCCATGGTACATCGGGGGAGCTATCACAGCTACAATATCCCTCAAAAACAAACAACGGTGAGGGTGAGCCACCAACGGCTCATCCCTCTAAAAACAACGGTGAGGGTGTCACTGTTTGGTAAAACAGGACAGATGCTCGCACTCTAATATCTACCACGACAACAAGTGGTTGAGTGAATCGAGCAACAATATGACTAACGACGACTTAACCAAATGTAAGCCCAACAGTCGTTAGTATGCAACGTGCAAGTATAGTGCATGCTATACGATGCACAAACAACCGGAGAAACAACGATGCAATAAAATCCAACGAATACACGATGCATCAATATAATCAACCGGAAATCAAAACCAACGATTATGCACCTACACTACTGGGTAGGGTATTTCTAATGCCAAAACAACCTATCTGTGTGTAATGGACTTCTAAGTACTCGCGTACAAGCGGCACTTTACAGAATAGAAAACCAATAGAGGACTGTACAGATACGAATTTGGGAACACTCGAAGATCAACGAAGAATAAGTCTCAACGGCGATGTTTTAAATAACGACAAAGAACAAGGTCAAGCAACCTATCGGACATAATATAGCCATGCTTTTAAGGTAAAGAAAACTACTCGAGTACAAAGGAGAAGTACCTGCCTTTTATAGAAGTTCGTAAACGAAGAGGACCGTCCACGATCAACCAAACGATTCTAAATCAAGTTCCTATATCCATGTGAAAGTTAAGTTTCTTACACAATTAATAAAGTAGCTAAATTACATACTAAAATAGATTAGGAAAAATCTCAATTTGATATTTCATTTTATTATTCATAATCAGATGATTATCTCCAAACTACCAAATCGAATTAGGTTCTAGTCCCCAAACTAATTAAAGTCGAGAACTCATTCCTACTTAACGCTAGAAAGATAAATTTAACTTTACTCCTTTCCAACCTAAAACCTGCTCACAAGTTACTGGTCCAAGCCTATCAAAACTCAAATCTACATCTGAAATGTATTCCAACATCACAGAACCAAAACCAAACGAAATTTTCCTACACCTCAACTTCCACGATCATAATTGTCACCAGGCAGGGACGGCAGAGGAAGAAGATAGATTCCCAAACAAAACAGAGTTATATTTTTAAGAGATACAGTGGTATAGTCTTGGACATGCAAATATGTGAACATATAATTAATGTATCTAGAAACAGCACCATGAGAAATTGGACACATACCAAGTAAAACATAGAAATCCCAACAACAGTTGAAAGCTTCCTAAACAAAAACCTCACTGCAATCATGCCTACGATGAAAGACCAGGAGGCGCTTCCTCAACGCGACGGTGGTGCAACTCAAGGAAAAGACTAAAGAGAAAAGATGATTAAAGGGGATACTTTGGTAGAGGAGAAAGGAAACCTTGATATCAACCTTGTGATTGCAATGAGGAGAAACTGCGGCGCGACTGGATTGCACGAGGGCGGTGGTGCACGGGCGTACGACCCTGTTCTTGCGCGCCGGAGAAGACAGAAGAAGAAGGAGAAACGGTTGGAGGGCGGTAGCGTTCGGCTAGGGTTCGGCGTCGGGGACGAGTCGGGAAACGGCGCAGAGGGGAAGAAACCGCAAGAGGAATTGGGAGTTCGGGTGAATGAGGGGAAATTAGGGCACAGGCTGAGTTTTATTACGGTTTTGGCTTTTTGCAATTAAACCTAACAATTTTGAAAAATTACAACTAGGTCCCTATTTCGAAATTCACCTTTTCAACCCCATAAATTCGGTATTTAACAGTATAAGCATAAAAAAATATATTTAAAAATAATGCATTGTACAAACATAGAC
The DNA here is from genome assembly GCA_024364735.1 of Boesenbergia rotunda. Classification (NCBI taxonomy): domain Eukaryota; kingdom Viridiplantae; phylum Streptophyta; class Magnoliopsida; order Zingiberales; family Zingiberaceae; genus Boesenbergia; species Boesenbergia rotunda. The sequence goes on from JAGFNQ010004823.1 coordinate 201,592, forward strand.
AGAATATCTAAGAAATAATAAATAAATTTTCTAAACAGTGTCTAATCAGATGTGGGAGGGAGGTAGTGCTCGCATGGCAGGATTTGATAAGTTCATCATCTTCGGATATCTTGCCTATATAATCTATTGACTCTTTCTTCTACTGTTCTGGTGTATCCATTTTGTTGGTGCAATTTTTCTCGAGGCAATATTGACCAATTTCAGTAATTTCAAGTTTGTTTATGTTTGAATTTCAATATTTGACAATGTGTAAGAGAGAAGTCAAATAGGTCCAGGTGGACCAAATACTTAACTTGAAAAGTTCTAACTGGAAGTTAGACAACGAAACATCCTGGCAGAGCTGGGTGGTGGAAGACTTAATTGGGAACCAGGCAATGAAAGTCCTAGCTTAGCTAGATGGTGGAAGACTTAGTTGAGAACTAGACAATAGATGTCCTAGCTGGCTAGACAGTAGAAAAATCCAAGTAAATAAAGGGTGATCGGACACTTGGTGATTGAAAGTCTAATGGAAAATTAGTAATAGAAAAGTCTAAATGGGTCAAAGGTTGACAAGATACATGACGATCAAAAATCCAATGGAGAAGTTGGCAAGGAAAGTCCAATGATTGACAAGTGGGTCAAATGTTGATCGGAAACTTGGTGGAGAATCTTAGGTAGGTCAAGATTGACTGGATGCTAGATAACTGGAAGTTCCAACGAGTCATAAATGATTTTAGGGTTGGGCAAAGGAACCGTAAACTCTGGTTTAGATGTTAGGGTTGGGCAATCGATTACATTGGTCCTTGGCCCAAAGTAATCGATTGGTGTAATTGATTGAGATTTTTTTTTGCAAAGCACAGTAGATTGCTGAATCGATTAGTGTAATTGATTTACCGTGGCCAATCAAATGAGGTAATTAATTGGGAGATTTTCATAAGAGAACACGAAGACTTGGAATAGACTATGGCAATCGATTGGAGGCTTTCACAAGAGCATAGAAGGTGCTGGAATCAATTAGGGCAATCGATTAAGGCTAAGCCAATAGATCAGGCTAATCGATTGGGAGTGTTTTTCTCGACAAACAGAAAGATTTTGAATTGATTGGAGATATTTTCACGAAATGCTTCTGAATCGATTGAGTCAGTAGATTTGAAGTTGTCAATCGATTAGTATGGCTCATTAATCAATTGGATGAGCGAAAAAGAGTCATTCTATAGGTTTTAAATGGTCAATCTAACGTGTCAATCGTTTAGGGATAAGGATAATCTGTTAGGAGGCGCTTGTCAACCCAAAAGCAACCCTAAAAAAGGGGTTCTCTCAAATTTTTGATTCCGTCAATTATTAAGGGTTTAGGGAGAAAAGTGTTGTTGTATTTCCAATAACTGAGAGACATTTACAAGCAACAAGAGAGCAAGCAAGAAAAATTATTCATTGCAAAATCATTTTCAAATGTATTTGTTTGTGTATTTTGTATTTCTTGTTGTATTCTCATGTTCAAGCATGTACAAGGTTTCTCTACCTCCAGAAGATTTCAAGAAAGAGGTTTTCATGGTGGATGCTATGAGTAAAGAGTGGGTCCTTGGATTAGACATCTCAAGGAGGTAGACACCAAGTAAATCCAAGTGTAGCATTGTAGAGTATCTTCACTTCAAGTTTCCACTGCAACATCAAGTTCAAAGAAGTGATCGAAGTTATTCATCCCCTTCTAGCTCATTCATGTCTTAACAAGTGGTATCAAAGTGAAGCCGCTCTTCATTGACTAACCTTTTGAAGAAGCAGGAGCTAGACGAGGAAGAAGAAGTTGAGAGTTTAAGCCCTAATTATCAACAAGTCAAAGAAAAAATCAGCAAGGGAACTCAAGTCCGAAATTGGATCGTGGAGATGGATTCAGATATAACATCTAGGCACCTCCACCTTTTTGAATTGGGAGGATTTGACCAATGGAAGACTAGGGTTGAGAATTTCTTCATGATAAATATAAGGCAATGGTTTACTCTAATAGAGGAATTTGAAGCCCCAGTGGATAGTAATGGAAAACTCCTAAAGAAAAAGAAGTGAACCAAGGAGCAACTCAAAAAATCTAAAATAAATGACAAACTAACCCAAATTTTGGTTAGTTTGATTTCTAATAATATTGTGTGTAAGCTAGTTGAATACAAGGATGACACTGAGTTATGGAGTAAGTTAGCTAAGCTTCATAAAGATCTACCCTCAATGCAAAGTAAAGACAATTTAAAGAGGGAGACTTTTTGGATCAAGAACAAGGGGCTTAAGGAGTTAATAGGTGCTCAACATCTAATGAAGAAATTGAAAAAGTATCCATTTTAAGGATTGAGGGGGAGAGACCACTAACATCAAAACGAAAATAAGTCTCTACATCTAGAACCAATGAAGAAGGAATTTGTGTCACCCCTACAAGTAAAGAAGGTATAGCAATTTCAATTGTTAAAAATAAAAATTATATTATATGCTTTGAATGTAGGAAAAATGGATACTACAAGAGCATCCAAAATTAGTAAAGAAGAAGACTAAGTGACACCTAAGACGAAGGAGAAACTAAGAGAAGGTAGCTCCTTAATACGAAAGGGCAAAGAGCATATTGTGTGATTCTTGTGCAATAACAAGGAACATTATCAAAATCAATGTTCAAAGAGGAAGTCCTCAAGCAAGAATAAGGGAGGAAGCTAAAATCAAGGGGGAGCTTCTGAAAACAAAACTAAGGTGTCATTAGTTAATGGTATTGCTTCATATCATGATAACAAGCATGTTATAAATAAATTTTATGATTTTAATACTTATTATCATGGAGATAGAAAACATGATAATTCTAAAGAGAATTATTGGTCATATTATGCTAGAAAACCCTTACCTAAGGATAGAAATGTAGAAAATGATTTAGGCAAGAACCCTAAGTAAGTTAGATATATGCCTAAAAACAAAAATGTCCAAGGCAATAATGGAAAATCAAAGTTTGAGAATTTAATGATTAAAAATTAAGTTTTAAAGTCAAGACTTGAAAAAGAAGACCCTAGAGAAAATGATAAAAAATGTTAAAGGGCCCAAGAAGCAAAACCTAGGCTTAAATAGACAATAGTCATCTAAAGGCAAGAAAAGTTTGGGATACAATCATAAGTCCAAGGGTAATGTGCCCTTATACCATAGAGTTCCATATAGCTATGAAACTAAATTTAGATCTAAGATTCAAGTCAAGGTTACAAGAGAGGTTATCCTTAGAGTTGACTTTGAGGGACTAGTATGACTAAGGCATTTAAGAAGTCTAGAAAAATCATTAGGAAGCTACCTAGGGAAATTATCCATAGTGAGTACCTAGTACATCCAAGAAGAACTAATTGATATTGGGTTTCTAAGATTATGTTCTCATCATACTAAATGAGTTTAGAGTGTGTCAACTATAATTGGAAGAGTAGTTAACTCAACCATGGTGAGTTTGATACTTTAGAGCATTTTTAAAGTATTGCAATATCTTGAAATGAGAAATTACTCTTGAAGAATTTAAAGTGTGTCAACAAAAATTTCATGTATTGAGATTAATCAAATTGATATAAATAGGATAAAATTTAAAGGTATGCCAGGCTTGGATTTTGGCATTTTCTAGGGAGATGGGGCAACCTATGATTCTTTTAGCATAACAGTTAAAGGATAAAACTTAGAAGGAAAATCTAAGTATTTTCTTTGTGCTATAATTGGTCATATTTTGTAGGCTATATCACATATCATGACATTATATTATACATTCATTTATTATGAAAAATGCTATATAACATACTATACATGCATCTGTTGGTGCAGGGTGCACTATAGTCGAACTTGTGTTTTGATGTTGTAGGATCGAGATTGAGCGATAGAGGGGGGGGGGTGAATATCACTTCGCAAAAACTTCTTCGGATCTTCGTTGTGTTCGTTTAATGTCAGAGTTGTTAGTAGCAGTGGAATAATAAAAGTAAAAACGAACACAACAGGAACACGAGGGATTTACTTGGTTCCCAACCCCCCAGGGTCAGTACGTCCAAGGCCTAATTACGGGTAGCGCCCGTCCACAAGTGGTCTCCTTTTCGAAATTTCCAAAGGCAGAGAAACCAGTCTTACAGTTGAGAGTACAAGCAAAATAATGATAAATAATTATAAGTTATAACTAAATGCAAACCAAAATAGAAGACAACGATCCCGACCGATCTGGAACTCTAAAGTATCGCGTACTTCCTCCTGGAGCCTCCTTGGTCGTAGAGTTTCATCTTAGCACTTTGCCTTTGCATAGAATGAGTGACCAGATATGTAAGTTGATGATCTGAACTGCTGCACTTGACCCCTTTCTATTGTACTTATTTAGGCGCTTGAATGGCCTTTCAGGCGTCCTCGTTGCGATTAAAACTTGATCCGAACTAGCGTACTCGGCCCAGAGATAAGGCCTGCATCCCAGGCGCCTGGGAGCTATTCAGGCGCCCGGGAGCTACTCAAACTCCTGTGAGCTATTCAGGCACCTGGAAGAGTCGGGGGGACTGTCTCGTGCGATGGAAGCTTCGGGGGCGATGGAGGCGTCGGGGGCGATGGAGACGTTGGGGGGGGGGGGGGGTTTAGGGTTTTTACGGGGGTGATGGAGACGTCGCAAGAGAGAAGTGCATTTTTCGCATGAGAGAGGGCACTATCCTTTTGGCTTCTAGGAGCGCACGTGCCACACACGTGAGTGGGGTTTTTATAAACTTGGTGTGCTCCAGGGGGGACCAGGGATTTAGGGACCAGAGGATCCGAACCAGCTTTGCAGGAATTTAAAAAGCATATTGGCAGAAATTAAATTTCCATACCTCTTTTACCTTTGTACCATTTTTTGGCATTGTGGGTCCGCTTATCCTCCAGTCTGGACACTGATTTCCCATGCTTTTGGTACTTAAAGCATTTGATGTGGCTTTTATCCCTCCGGACTTCTGGCATTGGTACCTCCGTTGCCACCAGTGGTATTCGAATCTTACGAGTAGGACACTGGTTTTTATAGTGTCCTCTCTCACTACACTTGAAACAAATTATATGAAACTTAAAATTAGACATTACAAAATAAAAATACCTCTTTCACCCTTGGCTTCCCCTCAATTTCAGGCCTACTTACTCCTTCGGCGGTGAGTCTGATCAGAGCCACCTGCTTTGATACCAATTGTAGGAACGAAATTGAGCGATAGAGGGGGGGTGAATATTGCTTCGCAAAAACTTCGTCGGATCTTCGTTGATTATTCACTTAATGTCAGAGTTGTTAGTAGCAGCAGAATAATAAAAGTAAAAATGAACACAACAGGAACACGCGAGATTTACTGGGCTCCCAACCCCCCAGGGTAAGTACGTCCAAGGCCTAATTACGAGTAGCGCCGTCCACTAGTGGTCTCATTTTTGAAATTTTCAGAGGCGAAGAAACTCGTCTTATAGTTGAGAGTACAAGCAAAATAATGATAAATAATTACAAGTTTTAACTAAATGCAAACCAATATAGAAGATGACGATCCCGACCGATCTGGAACTCTGAAGTGTCGCGCACTTACTCCTGGAGCCTCCGTGGTCGCAGAGCTTCATCTCAACACTTTTCCTGTGCACATAATGAGTGAGCAGATATGTAGGTTGATGATTTGAACTGCTACACTTGACCCTTTTATATAGTACTTATTCAAGCGCCTGAATGACCTTTCCGGCGCCCTTGTTCTGGTCAAAACTTGATCAGAACTGGCGTACTTGTCGTAGAAATTGTTGGTGCAGACGGCACCCAAGTCGAACCTGTGTTTTGATAAATGGCAAAGGGTTCAAAAGTTAAGTCTTATTTGTTATCTAACATGTTGCTTGAGTGTACAGATTGAAGTCCTAGCGAAGGAATGCTAGGCACCTAGCGAAGGAATGCTAGGCACCTAGCGAAGGAATGCAAGGCACTAAAACCCTAAGTCCTAGCGAAGGACTGCTAGGCACCTGGCGAAGGACTGCTAGGATCCGAAGACCTAGCGAAGGACTGCTAGACACCGGGCGAAGGACAGCCTGGGATCCAAGACCTAGCGAAGGACTGCTAGGCACCTGGCGAAGGACTGCCAGGATCCAAAGACCTGGCGAAGGACTGCTAGGCACTGGGCGAAGGACAGCCTGGTATCCAAGACCTGGCAAAGGACCGCTAGGCAAAAGTCCAACCGGAGGAGCCGGTTGGCAACAGGTAAATTCTCCTGAGAGGAGTAGGTGAGGATGTGTTCCCCGTCGAGGGAACAGTAGGCGTCGGTTCGACCTAGGGCTCCATTTTGGAGACCCAAAGTCAGAACCAAGACAGCTAAGGCTGTATAAAACTAATACATTATTGCTCTGTGTTGTTTTGGACTAACCCTGGATGCAGGACTGAAGGAACGAGTGTCTGCATCTCAGAAAGCCTCAAAGGAGTGAGGCAGAAGCTGAGTAGGGCGCCCGCAGTGTCCCGGGCGCCCCCAAGGTGAATACAAAACAAGAAGAGCAAAGTACACTTCGGAAGCTCACTAGGCGGGGCGCCCCCATGATCCCGGGTGCCCCCAGTGCCCAAGGCGCCCCGCACCCAAGCCACCGTAGCGGATAACTCTGATCCAGTCGAGAAGCTCGCTGAAAAGGTCAACCAGGGTGCCCCCAGCGTCCCGGGCGCCCCCAGAGTCAATCCTCAGCCCTATTCGAGTGAGATAAGGGCTGACCGAGGTAATTTCGGATCGGTTGACACGTGGGGGGGGGGGGGGGCGCCCCCAACGTTCAGGGCGCCCCGAAGTGCTATAAATAGCACCCAACACCAAGGCTTCTCAACAATCAATTCTTCCAACGCATTCATGCTCTTCTACTCCCGCGCTCTGCTCCGGAAACCTCCCGACTCGAGATACAAGCGCCGACGACGTCCCTCTGCTCCGAAAATATATTCTACACCGGACGTTGGTAACGAAGAGCTGCTTTTAAGTTTACTGTACTATTCTTGTAATACATTTTGTAAACTGTTTTTGCGCACATATAGAATTGCCTGCAGTAAACGATCAACGACCGTGGGCCTTGGAGTAGGAGCCGACCGCGACTCCGAACCAAGTAAAATCTTGGTGTTCGCGTGTGTTTTACTTTACTTATTTCCGCTGCTAATTCTCTTTTACAAATCCGAACGTTTTACGATATTCACCCCCCCTCTATCGTTCTTCTCGATCCAACAAGTGGTATCAGAGCGGGGAATCTCAAATTTGGTGCAACCACCAGTTTGAGAATTTTTCAGATTTTTTTGAAATCTTTTTAATTTTTTTTCTTTCGTTCGAAATTTTTTTCGTTAATCGAGGTTGGTGCAACACCTCTGGACAAATATTTTTCTTTTACTTCCCGCACTACTAATCCAAGACCAAATCTTGGGACAGATTTTTTTCTTTCTTTTCTCTCTTTTACAGATAAAATCCTTAATGGCCATGCAAGAAGGATTCAACACAGCCAGACCTCCACTTTTCAGTGGAGAAGACTTTTCCTATTGGAAAAGTCGAATGGAGGTCCACCTGAAAACTCAGGTGGACATGTGGATAATCATCCAGTCTGGACTGGAGATTCCAAAGAACGCTGAAGGAGTACCACAGCCATACACTGAGTGAGATACTACTCTGAAAAGAAGGATTGAAGTTGATGCGAAAGCGACCCAGACCCTTCAATGCGGCCTGACCAAGGAAGAGTTGAATCGGGTAGGACCATTCAATAGCGCCAAGGAGCTGTGGGGCAAGCTGATCGAGCTGCACGAAGGAACTTCCGACACTTGAATCAGCAAGAGATATCTCCTCCTGAACAAACTGTACACGATCAAGATGAATGACAATAAAACAGCAGACCAGCTCCATGCCAGAATTCAGGAGTTAATGAACGGACTACACACATCGGTCACAAGGTAGAAAACCGTGACTTGATAATGTACGCTCTTAACGCTTTCCCAAGAAACACCTTGTGGGCATCTATGGTAGATGCATACAAGGTTTCGAGGACCTTTCAAAAATAAAGTTAGATGAACTATTTTCTGAATTAGAGTTGCATGAGCAGACTAACTGCAATCTGGCCGAGAAAGGCATCGCTTTTCTTGCAGGTAAAGCTGGAAAGACAATCAAGAAAAAGCCTCAACCTGCACTCGAGTCTGACTCAGACTCAGACTCAGAAGACACCGAGGAAAATCGACCGAAGCTGGTTCGGCTAGCCCGAGACTACTACAAAGAACTGAAGAACCAGACCAACAGAAGAAAAGCCAACCGAAGAAAGGAAGAACCAGCTGAACCCTCAAATGACAAGAACAAACCAAATGTGACCTGCTACGAGTGCAAGAAGAAGGGTCACTATAAGGCGGAGTGTCCGAACCTAAAGGAGACCAAGAAGACTAGAAGGAAGAAGGCACTTCA
>JAGFNQ010004823.1:238802-279975 GCA_024364735.1 Boesenbergia rotunda
AGCCATTCAAGTTCCAACAAGTGGTATCAGAGCTTGGGGCTTGTTCAAGCGGATTAACAACCGAGAGCTATCAACAATGGCCTTGAGAGAAGGTTTTAGCACCACCCGACCTCCCTTCTTCGATGGAGCAGATTTTCAATATTGGAGATCGAAGATGGGGTACTATCTAAAGATGGACATCAACACATGGTTCATTGTGAAGGAGGGTTTTTCCCCTCCAAAGGATGATGAAGGAAAAGAATTGGAATCTTGGCGTTGGACGGCTGAGCAAATCCAGAAAAGTGAAGCCGATGCGAAGGCGGTGGTGACTTTACAATGTGGGATGAACAAAGATCAACTCATCAAGGTTGGTCCCTTTACGAGTGCGAAAGATTTGTGGAATAAACTCGTTGAACTCCATGAGGGAACCCGAGATTCGAGAATTGCGAAGAGGGACTTGTTCCTCAACCAATTACAAAACCTCTCCATGAAGGAGAGTGAAACGGTGAGTGAACTTCATAGCCGGTTCAAAGAAGTTCATAACGGTCTTCATTCCATTGATGAAAAGGTTGAAAACCGCGACCTTGTAAGGTATGTGCTAAAAGCTTTTCCAAGGAATGCCTTGTGATCATCCATGGTGGATGCCTACAAGGTATCTAAGGATTTATCAATTGTAAAATTAGATGACTTATTTTGTGAAATGGAGCTACATGAGATGGTTAACAAAGGCCCCAAGGAGAAGGGGATTACCTTAGTTGCAGGGGAAAGGACCAACAATAAGATAAAGGAGAAGAAGAAGGAGAAGGAAGTCTCTTCATCTTCATCTTCATCCTCATCCGAGTCCGAGTCTGATTCCGAGGAGGATGGCAGTGGGTCATCTTCCTCCGAGATGGCAAATTTTGTTAGAAAGATGATGAGAAAGAGTCGACGCTTCAAGGGTAAAGGTAACCCTAGTGAAGTTAAGATTGATAAATCTAATATTACTTGCTATGAGTGTAGCAAGAAAGGGCACTTCAAGAAGGACTGCCCAAAGCTTAAGAAGAAGGAGGATAAATCCAAGAAGAAGAAGAAGGCCTTGAAGGCCACATGGGATGAATCCTCCTCAAGTTCATCCGAAGAGGAGAAGGATGAGAAGAGTACACGCCATGTGGCACTCATGGCAATGGGAGAGGAGATCAGTGATGAATCAACGAACTCCTCAAACGTGGCTTCAACATCTTCGGATGATGAAGAGGTAATCACTCCCGAACTAGATAAATGCTATAGGACCATTGCATGTTTAACCGATTTATTTATAAAGTCCAAAAATAAGGTTAAATCATTGAAAATTGAAGTTGAACAATTGAAATCCTCGAGGGATGAGGATGTTGATGATTTACATGTAGAAATGCTAGAAGATGAGAACAAATCATTGAAGAGTGAAGTTGAGAGACTCAAGAGTGTTCTTGAGAAATTCTCAACTAGCTCAAACACTCTAGACATGATCCTAAATGCCCAAAGGGCAGTCTACAATAGGGTCGGTATTGGTTACCGACCCAAAGAATCATCATTTGTGTCCTTAATGTCTAGGACTGATGTTAGACAATTTAAAACTCCTAGGGTTCAAAGGAAAGTAGTCAAGGCATGAGTGTCTATGTCTTGCTTAGTAGGTGCTTTAGGTCCCAAGATTTGGGTACCTAAATCTTCTATTTTTCGAATTGTGTAGGTTGTGATTGAAGGGGAGCATCTATCAACTTGGTTCGTTGATAGTGGGTGCTCCAAACACATGACCGGTGATAGATTCTTATTCACTACATTTCAAAGAAAAAGTAGAGGTAATGTTTCCTTTGGTAACAATGGTAGTCTTAAGGTTATAGGAATAGGAGACATTCAAATATCCGAATGTCTTAGAATTAAGAATGTCCTTCTAGTCAAGGGGATGGCATTTAATCTCCTAAGTGCCAGTCAATTGTGTGATGCGGGTTACACAATTGATTTCAAATCAAGTCAATGTCTAGTTAGACAACATGACACATTTGACACGGTACTAGTAAGCACAAGGATAGATAACATTTACCAAGTTTCATTTAAAAGTGATATTAATGCTTTTGTTAAGTGTTTTATGTCAAGAGAAGATGAGTCTAACCTTTGGCACCGGAGACTAGCACATGTGAACATGAAGAATATCCGGAAATTGGCCAACAAGGGATTAGTACGTGGCTTACCAAGCATCAAGTATGAAAAGGACAAACTTTGTGATGCATGTCAAATGGGTAAGCAAACAAAATATGCACATAAAGGTAAAAGCACTGTAAGTACTTCTACCGCATTAGATTTACTTCACATGGACTTGTTTGATTGTAGTACGATCATATCCTTGAATGGTAGTAGATATTGTTTTGTTATCATTGATGATTTTACTAGATATACATGGACCTATTTTCTAAAGTATAAGGATCAAACTTTAGATGTTTTTATTTCCTTTTGTAGAAGGGTTGAAAATGAAAAATCATCAACCATTAAAACAATAAGGAGTGATCATGGAAGTGAATTCCAAAATCAAAATTTTTTAGAGTTTTGTCAAGATAGAGGGTATAGACATGAGTTCTCCACTCCTAGAACACCACAACAAAATGGTGTTGTAGAGAGGAAGAATCGGGTCTTACAAGAGGCTGCATGAAGCATGCCCAATGAGTACTCATTACCGAGTTACTTGTGGGCTGAAGCTGTGAACACAGCTTGCTATGTGCAAAACCGAGTCCTCATCCATAGATTCTTAGAAAAGACTCCTCATGAACTTTGGTTTGGAAAACCACCTACGGTTAAACATCTTAGAGTGTTTGGTTGTAAGGTGTTTATTCTAAACACCAAGGACCATCTTGGAATGTTCACAGCAAAAGCTGATGAAGGGATACTGGTCGGGTACTCCCTAGTCAGCAAAGCTTACAGAGTCTACAACAAGAAATCTAGATTGGTTGAAGAGTCTTCTGATGTTATTTTTGAGGAAATTCCCAAAGTAAATGATCAATCAGAAGATGTTGAAGGAGCTCAATTCGAACTCAGGCAACTGGGTTTGGCTGAAAGTCCAAATGTTGTAGATGGTGGTGATGAGTCTGATGACGGTGAGCCTAGACAACCCATAGATCAGCCAGATCCTGAGGCTGAGCTTGTGTCTAGTGACACCATTCAAGAAGCACCACCAACACCAAGGACAACTAGGTTAGCCTCTAGCCATCCCCAAGACCAAATTGTTGGAGACATCCATCATGGGGTTAGGACTAGATCTTTCTTTAGGAATGATGCTAATGAAGTTGCCCTAATTTTCGAAATTGAACCTTGAAAAATTGACGAAGCATTAAATGATCTCGATTGGATCATTGCCATGTAAGATGAACTAGGTCAATTCGAAAGAAGTCAAGTTTGGGACTTAGTTCCTAGACCTAAGAAGACCACCATTATTGAAACCAAATGGGTCTTCAAAAATAAATTGAACCATAAGGGAGAAATCATAAGAAACAAGGCACGCTTAGTAGCCAAGGGCTACAGTCAGGTTGAAGGTCTTGATTACGATGAGACCTATGCTCCTGTGGCACGATTAGAATACATCCGATTGATGCTTGCATTTGCAGCACATCGAGGTTTCAAGCTATATCAAATGGATGTCAAATCGGCCTTTCTAAATGGTTTAATAAGAGAAGAGGTCTATGTCGAACAACCTCCGGGGTTTGAGAGTACCGAATTCCCAAACCACGTGTTCAAGCTCAAGAAGGCGCTCTACGGCCTTAAACAAGCACCCCGAGCTTGGTATGAGCGATTGTCGACATTTCTCATTGAAAAAGATTTTGTGAGAGGACAAATAGACCCTACACTATTTCTAAGGAGAGATGGTGATAATATATTTGTGGCCCAAGTATATGTCGATGACATAATTTGTGGCTCAAACAACAAGGGCTATTTAAATGAATTTATTGGACACATGGAGAGTGAATTTGAAATGAGTCTAGTGCGAGAGTTGACTTTCTTCCTTGGACTTGAAATCAAGCAAACTCGTGATGGAATCCATGTGCACCAATCAAAGTACACACAAGAGATGCTCCGTAAATTTAACATGAGTGATTCGAAGGAAGTTACCACTCCCATGGCTACAAACACAAGATTAGACAATGATGAGAGTGGTAAACCTGTTGATCAAACTCAATACCGGAGCATGATAGGTAGTTTGCTATACCTCACAGCTAGTCGACCTGATATATTTTTTGCTGTTGGTATGTGCGCTAGGTATCAAGTCTGTGCCAAGGAATCTCATTTAATTACTGTCAAGAGAATTTTGAGATACCTTAAGGGCAAAATTGGAGTTGGTCTTTGGTACCCTCGTACCGAGTCTTTTGACCTAATTGGCTATACCGATTTCGACTATGTTGGATGCAAGTTGGACCGGAAAAGCACAAGTGGGGGTTGCCAATTCTTAGGTTCATCTCTAGTTAGTTGGTCAAGTCGGAAGCAACATTGTGTTGCTCTCTCCACGACCGAGGCAGAATATATCACCATGGGAGAGAGCGTATCACAATTGTTGTGGATGATTCATACACTTGAGGACTATGGATTAACCTACAAGGGTTTGCAAGTGTTGTGTGACAACATTAGCACAATTAACCTAACAAAGAATCCAGTCCACCATTCTAGGACCAAGCATATTGAAGTGCGTCACCACTTCATTAGAGATCATGTTGCTAGAGGAGACATTGTACTCTCACATGTAGAGTCCAAATCGAACCTAGCGGACATTTTCACTAAACCACTCCCCGAAAATGAGTTTAGTTTCTTACGAAGGGAGTTGGGAATGTGTCGTGCTACATAGAAATTAAAGAGCATTCAAAACCCTTCATGATCAATTCAAATTGTTAAGGGAACAATTATTGGGTAACTTAGGGACATCTCACACAAACTATAAGGTTCAACAAAATATTTTTGTTTGCTAGAAATGGGGTGAGATGCTAGGATCAACTTAATTTCTCAAAATGTCAATGCATCCCTTGAGAAATTAGGTTGACGAGACAATAATCACTAAGTTGACCAAGTATGGGGAAAACCAATGCATAACATATGTGTACTTGGCTCCATGATCATACTTGGACATTCCAATCAAGGAAACTTGATTGGAGACCTTATTTTGATACAAGCTTAGGTCAAATTGATTGAATGTTTGTGATTGCATTTGACTTCACTTTGGTGGAGCAAATTGATTATTAAATCCATAAGGACCTTTGATCCTTGTTAAAGGATCAATTATAGTCAAGGGATCACTTCCAAGATCAATAATTTTCATCTGATCTTATCAGAAATCGATAGGGAGTCTGAAATTGAAATTTCAGATCATATCAGGAAAATTCAGGGAGCATGATCGGTCACCAGACCGATCAGGAGGATGTCTTATCGGTCCAAATGACCGATCAAGCTGCTTCACGAAAAATTGTCCAAACAGTATGTGTTGGCCTGGATCGGTCCACAGACCGATCTGGCACCCTGTGGTGATCGGTCTATAGACCGATCAGGGGGCTCACAGAATACCTTCCGAACCTACTGTTCGCTCTCTGATCAATCAGCCGATCGATCGGGGTCTTGCCTGATCGGTCACCCGACCGATCAGGACCAGGCCAGATCGATCAGGACGGAGCCTGATCAGTCTGGGCGCTTCCAGATCGAAAGGTGATCCGTTCAATCACATTAAATTGCGGTTGGTGGATCGGTCCACCAACCTATTAACTTTGTGTAAACCCTACATTCCCAAGCCCTTGCGCCGAAACCTCTCATCCTCCTCTTGCACGTGAGCTCTTCTCCTTCCCGTGCGCGTGCGATCCTGCTAAGTTTACTGCGAGCTCTTCTCCTTCTTGCATCAAGTTAGGCGAGATCTACGGTGTGAGCTCTCCCTTTTGCGAGTTTTTGAAGTTTCTTTCTCACTCAAGCTCTTGAGCTCATCTCCTGCACAAGTTCTCTTTCAAGCCCTCAAGATTCTCTCGATCAACTTGATGGCACCAAAGTAAGCTTTTTGTGCGATTTTCATTTGGTGTTTATCATTCTTACAGTTATCATGATTCATGGAGCTAACCATGTTTTCATTGTGGTTTCTTTTTGTGTTGTGACCCTACCCTTGCCATGACCCTTCAGCCTACTTTTTGTGTTAGTAATATGAGAGAAGTGTCCTAAGGCAATCGCCTTATAATTGTAATCATTTACTTTAATAAATGAATATTCACTATTTGAGTGTACATGTTCGTGTATTTGATTGAGATCTTAAACTCATTTACTGAATGTCCGCAATACAATTCACAACATGAGAGAATTTGTGATGAATTCACAACTAGTGATTATCTCTACATGTGCAATTGTGAAGTATTGAAATTGTCCCTAGTCGATGAATTGATAAATACGGACACTATCAATTCTGTTGAGACTAGCATGGGTTATTCTCTAATCAGCTGATTCTCATTGGCTGGTGACATTGGGATGTCCGGAGATAAACATGAATACTAGTTAAGGGAACTAGTTCATTGGAGTGACTAGCTGTAAGACTTCATATGGTAACTACATATAGATATGTCAATGAATTTCTTACTGCAGCTTAAGTGCGATGTTCCTTTGACTTGCGGTGTTCAAGTCATCTTGGTCATGGAGACTTATACTTTGACATCTTAAGCAAGCATCTCTAAGGACGTGTGGACCCAGGATGGTTGGGTATAAGCCGAAGTGCCCGAAGATGTTTGAACAGCCTACAAAGGATTCACCACTCCTTGCGAGGAGATGTATACCCAAGGCCTATCGTCGGATTGTTACTCGAAGCCTCTGGCTAGAGCATCACATGTTCAGAGTATGAATCTCTCAGAAACATGAGAGTAACTAGAATCCGTAGGACGATAAAAACATTGCTTGGACTAGGTGTGACGTAGTCAGCCTAGTGGGGACTGACACACATACACCGTGTCCTGAACCAAGTGGGTATAAGATGGTGAAGGGAATGAGGCACGATTCATTAAAGCTGCTGAAGGGTTTCAGAATAGTTTCTGAGGTCAACCGTTGATCTTTCGATTAATTGGGGATCATGATATACTACTAGGTGCCACTCATGATCGTTCTATAATTGGTTAATTATAGACGGCCAATATAAATCGAAAGCCTATTTAGTCACACGCACTACGAGTAGTCCGAGGGATTTAAAACGAGTTGAAAATTGAATTTTCCAATCAAGAGAGATAAGTTGAATCTGAATTTTTCAAAGACGCATCGGAAGCATAAAATGGCTAAGTCTTTTGAATACTTACTGAACGAATTAAATGAGTTTAATTCGTGAGATCGTGGCTTGGGTTTGGTCGGCCAAAGAAGGTCCCCACCCTCTTTGTATGGCCGGCCACAATAAGAGGGAAGAACCAAATTGTTTGGTTCAAATTTATAAAATAAACCGCGCGTGGTTTGTCTTATAAAATTATGGATAAAGAAATTTGTATAAAGAAATTTATATAAAGAGATTTATTTATCATGGAAATTAAAATAAACCTTGGAATGGTTTATTTTATTTTATAAAATCAATAATGGATTGATTTATCATGATAAAGAAATTTATATAAAGAAATTTCTTTCCATAACAAAAGGGGAGACATGGTTGTTTTTATTATAAATAAAGTTATAATAAAAACTTGGCATAACGGAATAATTCATAGAAAAATTTATAAGATAAATTTCTTATGAAAATTTATTCCGTTAAAAGGAGACTTGGCGATTAAGAGGCTACTATATAAAGGTACCAAGGCAAGGCTTGGAAATCAATCCAAGAGATCAAGGATTCTTGCCTAGCCTCTCTTCCTCTCCTTCTCTCCCTCTCCCTCCTCTAGTGGCGCCGGCCCTAGAGGCCCTCCCTTTGGTTGCCGTGAGCTTCCTCCACCAAGAAGCTGTCGAAGAAGAAGAAGAAGCGGGCGCAACTCCTTCCTTCCTCCCGGAATCTTGATTCCGTTCTTCGTTTGGTGGTTAGTTTTCCATCTCTCTCTTGGTATTCTTGTCGTGCCTTTGGAGAATCTAGTAGTTCTTGTCGGCACGAAACTCGTGGCTTTGCGAAGTCATCCCGAAGAAAACTCGGCGTGGACGCGAATAGAGGCGGAGCTCCAAGGGACGCTACGGTTGGATCTCGTCCCTTTCTACGAGTTACGCGAGGTATTAAGTAAATTAGTTTACTTTCTGCAAAATTTTAAATGTATGATCATGTCTCCATAACATAAGGTTGCATGCTAGATACGTGATTAAAATAATTTGAGAAATTATTTATGCTAAACCTTCCACTGCACGTAATTAATTATAAAATTACGAACCCGTATCCATGTCAACATGCACCCGGTCCCAACAGTGGTATCAGAGCCGATTAGTGTTCGACATAATCATATAATTGTTTTGCGGAAAACTTTGTCATGATCTCAATTTTGAAAAATTTTCCAATTATGGAAACTTTCCAATTATGATAAATTTTAGATTTAGGAATTTCAAAGTTTGGAAATCCTCATGAAATTTCGCAAACTTTTGAAATATCCTAGTTTCTGAAATTTTATGATAATTGTGAAAACTTCCCATTTTTGGAAACTTTTCAATTTTGGAAATTTTTTATTTTAGAAATTTTCCAATTTAAGAAATATGTAAGATTTCTTTGTACCAGAAGCTTACAATTATTCTGAAAACCTATTATGAAATCTCGAAATTTTGGGCACTTTCTTTCAAAGAAAGTCTAGACAAATTTATGGATCATTAATTGACAATTAAATTCGAATTGGTTTTAAATTATCAACAAAATTCTTTATTTTGGATTGAGCCTCGAGGAGCCGTCCAATTTAAAGTTAGTTGTTGTAATTTAATTTCCTAATTTTGAATAAAATTGTCATGTTTAATTTGGTTACGCCTCGGGGAGCGGACCAAATTAGATTTACAACAAATTCCTTTTTTTGGGTATCTGAGCCTCGGGGAGCCACCCAAAGAAAATAATTTGTTGAAATTAATAAATCCATAAATAAAATATGTAATCAAATCTTGGAAATTTTGAGGTGATTCTCAAACGATAATTTCCTTATTTGATTTAAGAGGTGATGCTCTTACATATTGTTGTCTCCAAAATTAATTAGGAAAATGGTTTCCTATAGAGTTTTCTTAAATAAGATTTTCATGAAAATAATATGTGATTGAATTAAGGGAATCTGTCTCTTAATTTAATAAGATTTAATTTAGAGAAATCAAAGTCTTAAACATATTATTTCCGAAATTGATTATGACAATTTAGGAAATTGTTTCCCAAAACAATTCCTTGAATAAAGTATGAAATTAGAATTAGGAAATCCGGTTCCTAATTCAATTAATGAGACTTGATAAATTAAGTCACATACATACTTTATTAAGGAAATCGTTAGTACATGACATAATTATATGTCATGAATGTGCTTAGAAAAGAAAGGATGAGACCCAAAACCCCTTACAAAATATTAAGGCCAACACCTTCCATTAATATGGTTAGAACCGAAGTTTTGTTTCTCGTTTGGGTTGATGGACACATCCATGCCCGGCTTGAACCTCAACATGTTCAAACCATGGAATTAGTTTATGATAAATATAGTTGGAGTCAGAGGTCAATCCTTAGTTTTGGTTGTTGGACACATCCAAGCCTGACTAAACGGTTGAATGAGCTCCAACCATATTAAAACTATTTCTTGATTAATGGGTCAGCCTTAAGCTTGGAGCATCGATTTGTTGTGCCACAGCCAAGGTCGATGTAAAGAGAGGTGCAGTTGGGTGCTATGTATAATGTTGCATACTTGTTAATGAGTTAACAACCCAATGATTTATGCAAATATTCAATTAGTTGATAGCATAAAGTGATAGTTACATATATGTGATATGTAATCGGTATAATTACCTACCTTCATAGCTAAGAATAACTTGATGGCCACAGCCATGGTTGTTCTTATCTATGGTTGGATATCAACCTATTTGGAGGTGTTCCTACGATCTCCCGAATTGATAAAAAGGGTTATTCAATTCGAAAAATTAAATAGGATTTAATTAATGTATGTTGATGCATTCTTTATCATTCTTCTCATATAAGCTCAATTTGTATTTCTAGGATAATCACTCGATCATGTCTTCTCTAAATTTGCGTTCCATTTTGAACACCAATAAGCTGACTGGGCCAAACTTCATGGACTGGCTTCGAAACCTGAGGATAGTCCTCAAGGCATAGAAGCTTGCTTATGTCCTTGAAGATCAACTTCCCAACCGTCCTCCAGAAAATGCAACTCCAGACCAGTTAGTGGCCTATCAGAAACATGTAAATGATTCTGAACTTGCGAGTTGTATCATGCTAGCCGCTATGGTACCTGAGCTGCAAAAGCAGCATGAGCATATGGATGCTTATACCATCATCTTCCATCTTCATGAGCTATTTGACGAGCAGGCAAGATCCGAAAGGTTCGAGGTCTCTAGACTCCTCTTCACCTCTAAGATGCAGGAAGGCACTTCTGTCTCACAGTTTGTGTTGAAGATATTGGGGTACATTGAGCGACTGAGCACACTCGGTTTTGCAATGGATCATGAACTAAGTATTGACTTAATTCTGCATTGTTTGCCCAAAAGTTATTCACAATTTGTGATAAACTATCGGATGAACAAACTGGAGACTACCATTCCTGAGTTGCTCAACCTGCTAAAGACTATAGAGTCTTCTGTGAAGCAGGATCAGAAGACGGTACTGTTAGTTGGTTCCTCGAAGAAAGGTTCTAAGAGGAAGGCCAAAGAACAGAATAAAGAAAAGAAGAAAAAGGCCAAAAAGACTGAATAGACACCAAAAGGCACTTGCCATCACTGTGGCAAGGAGGGTCACTGGCGAAGAAACTGCAAGGTTTATCTTGAGTCCTTGAAGAAAAAGGCATCCGATGCCCCATCCTCTTCAGGTATCTTCATTATTGAATGTCACTCTATTTCCTCAACCACCTGGGTACTTGATACTGGGTGTAGCTCACATATATGTAATGACATACAGGGGCTAAGGAATAGAAGAAGACTCGTCAAGGGAGAAGCAAATTTGTGAGTTGGAAATGGAGCAAAGATTGCTGCTGTTGCCATCGGAACATATTTGCTAAAGCTCCCTGCTGGACGTGTCTTAGAATTGGATAATTGTTATTTTGTTCCTTCGTTAATAAAGAACATTGTATCTATTTCATGTTTGAATGAAAAGGGTTATCATTTAACTTTTAGTAACAATTATTGTTACATAACTTTAAATGGTGTTTTTATGGGACCGGAACTTTGTGCAATGGTATCTACACGTTAGATTTATCCGGTGACGTTTTCAATATCGAAGTTAGCAACAAACGTGCTCGAATAGATAATCAAATAGACTCCTATACGTGACATTGTCGTCTTGGCCATGTAAGTAAGAAACGCATGACCAAATTACACCGATGTGGAATTTTGGAATCATTTGAACCCGGTTCATTTGATACATGCGAATCATGCTTGAAAGGCATGATGACCAAATTACCCTTTTTCGGAAAAGGTAATCCAGTGGGAGAATTGCTTGGTCTAATACATACTGATGTATGTGGACCAATGTCAACTCTTGCACAAGGAGGCTATAGCTACTTCATTACCTTTATCGATGATCACTCACGATTCAGGTATGTGTTCTTGATGAAACACAAATCTGAAGCTTTTGAGAAATTCAAAGAGTTTAGAAATGAAGTAGAGAAACAACTTGGCAAAAGTATTAAGATACTGTTGGTGCAGGAAGCATCATATCGAACCTTGTTTTGATATTGGCAAAGGGTTCAAAGTTAAGTATTATTGGTGTTCTAACAATGTTACTCAAGTGTGCAGGAAAAGTCCTAGCGAAGGGCTGCTAGGTACCTGGCGAAGGGCTGTCAGGAAACAAAGTCCTAGCAAAGGGCTGCTAGGCACCTGGCGAAGGGCTGCCAGGAAACAAAGTCCTAGCGAAGGGCTGCTAGGCACCTGGCGAAGGGCTGCCAGGAAACAAAGCCCTAGCGAAGGACTGCTAGGCACTGGCGAAGGAATGCCAGGGTGAAAAGCCCTAGTGAAGGACTGCTAGGCACTGGCGAAGGACTGCTAGGCGCCAGGCGAAGGATAGCTTGGGACTGAAGCCCTAGCGAAGGACTGCTAGGCATCGGGCGAAGGACAGCTCAGTATCCAGGACCTGACAAAGGACCGCTAGGCAAAAGTCCAACCAAAGGAGCGGTTGGCATCAGGTACATTCTCCCGAGAGGAGTAGGTGAGGACGCGTTCCCCGTCAAGAGAGAACAGTAGGCGTCGGTTCGGCCTAGGGCTCCATTTAGGAGCCCCAAAGTCAGAACCAAGATAGCTAAGGCTGTATAAACATAATACTCTAATGCTTTATATTGTTTTGGACTAACCCTGGATGCAGGACCGAAGGAACGTGTGTCTGCAGCTCAGAATGCCCAAAGGAGAGAGGCAAGTAGCTGAGCAGGGCGCCCTAAGTGTCCCGGGCGCCCCCAGGGGCAACACAAAACAAGCGAAGCAACAAAGGCTCAGCTAACCAGTGGCCGGGGCGCCCCCAGCAGCCAGGGCGCCCCCAGCAGCCAGGGCGCCCCAAGCAGCCAGGGCGCCCCGAACGCCCAGGGCGCCCTCAGTGCCCAGGGCGCCCCGCGCATACTGCAGCGAAGCCGATTACCCTTATCCAGCCGAGAAGCCCGCGCTGAAGGAGTCAAGCAGGGCGCCCCCAGCGTCCAGGGCGCCCCTAGTGTCAAACCTCATCCCTATTCGAGTGGGATAGAGGTTGACCGAGCGAAGCTCGGATCACGTGACATGTGGGGGGGTCCCCCGACGTCCAGGGCGCCCCGAGGTGCTATAAATAGCACCCAACGCCCAGGCTTTCAGCAACGACTTCGATTCAACGCTTCTACGCTCTTCTGCTCTCGCGCCTCGCTCCGGAAACCTCCCAACTCGAGCCGACGACGTCCCGCTGCTCCGAAAAAGACAACCTACATCGGACGTCGGTAAAAGAAGAGTTTTCGTTTTATTTTTGTTAAGTTTACTGTGCTATAATTGTAACTCAATACTGTAAACTGATTTGCGAACTTATAGAATTGCCCGCAGAAAACGGTCAACGACCGTGGGCCTTGGAGTAGGAGTCGACTTAGGCTCCGAACCAAGTAAAAAATAACTGTGTTTGCGTTGTGTGTTTTTATCTTCCGCTGTGCAATTTCTCTTATTTTAAATCCGAACATTTTCCGATATTCACCCCCCCTCTATCGGTTCTCTCGATCCAACAGATACTTCGATCCGATCGGGGTGGTGAATACTTAAGTCAAGAGTTTCAAGATTATCTTAGGGACAATGGGATATTGTCTCAATGGACTCTGCTATATACACCACAGCATAATGGTGTATCTGAGAGGCGTAACCGAACCTTGATGGACATGGTTAGATCTATGATGAACCATGCAACTCTTCCAAAATCCTTTTGGGGCTATGCACTTAAGACAGCTGTTTACTTGCTAAACAGAGTCCCGACCAAGGTAGTCTCTACTACTCCATATGAGACGTGGAATAGTAAGAAACCTCATTTAACTCACCTTAAAATATGGGGTTGTCCTGCTTATGTGAAGCGGACTGTATCAGACAAATTGGATGCTAAGTCTGATAAATGTCTATTTATTGGATACCCTAAGGAAACGAAGGGTTACCAATTCTATCATCCCTTGGAACAAAAGGTGTTTGTTTCAAGGCATGCTGCATTTCTGGAAAAAGAATTTCTTTTACAAGAAAACAGTGGGAGTGGCATTGAACTTGATGAAGTTCAAGAAACTCCAATAGACATTACAGAGACACCTAGTCTAGACCCACAACCAATAACTCATAATGATGAGCTATCAGTTGAACCTAAAACAACACCACCTCTTCGTAGGTCTGATAGGACACGCAATATTCCAGAGAGATACGGATTTCTCATAAGTGAATCGAACGACGTGTTACTCATAAGCGATGACGAACCTATCAGTTATGAAGATATTCTGAAAAGTTCAGAAAGGGACAAATGACTTGAAGCCATGAAGTCGGAAATGGATTCCATGTACGAAAATCAAGTATGGGACTTGGTTAACCCACCTGAAGGGATTAAGCCCATAGGGTGCAAGTGGGTTTTCAAGAAGAAAACTGACATGGAAGGTAATGTTGTTACCTTTAAGGCTAGACTAGTGGCAAAAGGATATCGTCAGAAACAAGAAATTGATTATGACGAAACCTATTCGCCAGTAGTTATGCTTAAATCCATTCGGATGCTCCTGGCCATAGCAGCTCATTATGATTATGAGATATGGCAAATGGATGTGAAAACAGCTTTCCTTAATGGAAACCTGCTTGAGGATGTATACATGATACAACCTGAAGGTTTCACATCGGTTGATAAAACCAAAATATGCAAGCTTCGACGATCCATATATGGACTGAAGCAAGCATCCAGGAGCTGGAACATCCGTTTTGATGAGACAATCAAAGAGTTTGATTTCTCACAAAATCCTGATGAACCTTATGTGTACAAGAAGGTTAGTGGGAGTGCAGTCGTATTCCTAGTACTATATGTCGATGACATATTGCTTATAGGAAATGATATATCAGTCTTACAGTCGGTTAAAATTTGGTTGTCCAAAACTTTCTCCATGAAAGACCTGGGAGAAGCAACCTATATCCTTGGGATTAGAATCTATAGAGATAGATCAAAACGGTTGCTTGGTCTTTCGCAGTCTACATATATAGACCGAGTGCTAAAACAGTTTAGCATGTCAGAATCCAAGAAATGTTACTTTCCTATCAGGCATGGGATCAACCTTTCAAAGTCTATGTGTCCGCGCACAGAAGACGAGAGGATTTGCATGAATAAGATTCCTTATGCATCCGCGATAGGATCTATCATGTATGCTATGTTATGTACTAGGCCCGATGTATCGTATGCTCTGAGCATCACGAGCAGATACCAGTTTGATCCAGGAATGGATCATTGGGCGGCTGTCAAGACAATCCTTAAGTACTTAAGAAGAACTAAGGATGTGTTCCTAATATATGGAGAAGGAGATATGGTAATACGTGGGTATACAGATGCCAGTTTCCAGACAGATAAGGATGACTCCAAATCTCAGTCTGGATACGTATTTACTTTGAATGGAGGCGCAATAAGTTGGAAGAGTTCCAAGCAAGACACTGTAGCGGATTCTACCACGGAAGCGGAATATATTGAGGCTTCGGAAGCAGCAAAAGAAGCAGTCTGGATCAAGAAGTTTGTCTCGGAACTTGGTGTGGTTCCAACCATTGATGAAGCAATACCGGTTTACTGCGACAACAATGGAGCTATTGCACAAGCAAAGGAACCAAGGTCTCATCAGCAATCCAAACACGTGTTTCGCCGCTATCATCTGATCAAGAGAGATTATAAGTAGGAATGATATACAAATTGAGAAAATTCCCACTGAAAGGAATTTAGCGGATCCTTTAACTAAGGCCTTGCCTCAAAGCAAGTTTGAGGGTCATGTTAGAGCCTGTGGTATTGGATACCGTAGCGATTGGCATTAGGCCAAGTGGGAGTTTGTTAGTAATATGAGAGAAGTGTCCAAAGGCAATCGCCTTATGATTGTAATCATTTACTTTAATAAATGAATATTCACTATTTGAGTATACATGTTCGTGTATTTGATTGAGATCTTAAACTCATTTACTGAATGTCCGCAATACAATTCACAGCATGAGAGAATTTGTGATGAATTCACAACTAGTGATTATCTCTACATGTGCAATTGTGAAGTATTGAAATTGTCCCTAGTCGATGAATTGATAAATACGGACACTATCAATTCTGTTGAGACTAGCATGGGTTATTCTCTAATCAGCTGATTCTCACTGGCTGGTGACATTGGGATGTCCGGAGATAAACATGAATGCTAGTTAAGGGAACTAGTTCATTGGAGTGACTAGCTGTAAGACTTCATATGGTAATCTACATATAGATATGTCAATGAATTTCTTACTGCAGCTTAAGTGCGATGTTCCTTTGACTTGCGGTGTTCAAGTCATCTTGGTCATGGAGACTTATACTTTGACATCTTAAGCAAGCATCTCTAAGGACGTGTGGACCCAGGATGGTTGGGTATAAGTCGAAGTGCCCGAAGATGTTTGAACAGCCTACAAAGGATTCACCACTCCTTGCGAGGAGATGTATACCCAAGGCCTATCGTCGGATTGTTACTCGAAGCCTCTGGCCAGAGCATCACATGTTCAGAGTATGAATCTCTCAGAAACATGAGAGTAACTAGAATCCGTAGGACGAGAAAAACATTGCTTGGGCTAGGTGTGACGTAGTCAGCCTAGTGGGGACTGACACACATAGACCGTGTCCTGAACCAAGTGGGTATAAGATGGTGAAGGGAATGAGACACGATTCATTAAAGCTGCTGAAGGGTTTCAGAATAGTTTCTGAGGTCAACCGTTGATCTTTCGATTAATTGGGGATCATGATGTACTACTAGGTGCCACTCAAGATCGTTCTATAATTGGTTAATTATAGACGGCCAACATAAATCGAAAGCCTATTTAGTCACACGCACTACGAGTAGTCCGAGGGATTTAAAACGAGTTGAAAATTAGATTTTCCAATCAAGAGAGATAAGTCGAATCTGAATTTTTCAAAGACGCATCGGAAGCATAAAATGGCTAAGTCTTTTGAAGACTTATTGAACGAATTAAATGAGTTTAATTCGTGAGATCGTGGCTTGGGTTTGGCCGGCCAAAGAGGGTCCCCACCCTCTTTGTTTGGCCGGCCACAATAAGAGGGAAGAACCAAATTGTTTGGTTTAAATTTATAAAATAAACCGCGCGTGGTTTGTCTTATAAAATTATGGATAAAGAAATTTATATAAAGAAATTTATATAAAGAAATTTATATAAAGAGATTTATTTATCATTGAAATTAAAATAAACCTTGGAATGGTTTATTTTATTTTATAAAATCAATAATGGATTGATTTACCATGATAAAGAAATTTATATAAAGAAATTTATATAAAGAAATTTCTTTCCATAATAAAAGGGGAGACATGGTCGTTTTTATTATAAATAAAGTTATAATAAAAACTTGGCATAACGGAATAATTCATAGAAAAATTTATAAGATAAATTTCTTATGAAAATTTATTCTGTTAAAAGGAGACTTGGCGATTAAGAGGCTACTATATAAAGGTACCAAGGCAAGGCTTGGAAATCAATCCAAGAGATCAAGGATTCTTGCCTAGCCTCTCTTCCTCTCCTTCTCTCCCTCTCCCTCCTCTAGTGGCGCCGGCCCTAGAGGCCCTCCCTTTGGTTGCCGTGAGCTTCCTCCACCAAGAAGCTGCCGATGAAGAAGAAGAAGCGGGCGCAACTCCTTCCTTCCTCCCGGAATCTTGATTCCGTTCTTCGTTTGGTGGTTAGTTTTCCATCTCTCTCTTGGTCTTCTTGTCGTGCCTTTGGAGAATCTAGTAGTTCTTGTCGGCACGAAACTCGTGGCTTTGCGAAGTCATCCCGAAGAAAACTCGGCATGGACGCGAATAGAGGCGGAGCTTCCAAGGGACGCTACGGTTGGATCTCGTCCCTTTCTACGAGTTACGCGAGGTATTAAGTAAATTAGTTTACTTTCTGCAAAATTTTAAATGTATGATCATGTCTCCACAACATAAGGTTGCATGCTAGATACGTGGTTAAAATAATTTGAGAAATTATTTATGCTAAACCTTCCGCTGCACGTAATTAAATTTTAAAATTACGAACCCGTATCCATGTCAACATGCACCCGGTCCCAACACCTTCACCCTACTGATTAAACCTAATCATTTCCAATCTGTATCATGATCTGATTCTTCCCTTGATCAAATCTTATTTCTTTGATTAAACCTATGTTCATATGATCAATTCCATATTGTGTTATCACTCTTATGATCAACTCATTGTGATTTCTGTCGTGGCATTAATTTCCTTTCCTTGTGTCATCGGTAACATGATCAAACTCTATTGATTATAACCTCCCTTCATTTGATTCAATTTGTTGCCATGATCTATGCCACCCTTTAGAAAATCCACTAAGGGCAAGGAACCCACTGAAGGGTCCTCCAAGGGCAAAGGCCCTTCATCATCTGCCCCCTCTCGAAGGCCTCAGCCTTCGTCAAGTTCCCGATTCCCAGAACGCTGCCTATGAGCAAGCATTCCAGTCCCGAACCTTCAAGTTGCTTTCTTGCCGGTCCATTGATGGACCATTCTTGACTGAGCATTGCCCCTCCATTATGGAGGTGATTACCTTCTACAACCTTGGCTTTCTCCTTTCCCTTGAGCGGACAATCAATTTTGATCTAGTGTCCGAATTCTACAATAACTTGCAACAAGGACCTCAAGGGGATTTGATTTCACGACCTGAGTAGCCATGAGGAACCTTGATTTTTCCTATGACATCTTGGCAGAGTATCTTGGCGCTCGTCGATCGCCGAATTTTTATTCTATCTACCCAGAGCTTCCTGACCCCTTATTGCCTCCATTTGCGGGTGTCACCCCCGATGACATATATCAACACTTCTTTGGCCATCCTCGACTAGCTGGACTTGATGAGTTAGGGTCTGACTTTCCGACTTTTGCGGCCCTCCGTCTTTCCCCTACTGACTACGTCTGTTCAAGATAATCACCAACTGCATTTTGCCGATCACGTCAAAACCCTTAACTGAGATCCGACCTTATCACTGTCTGATGCTTTATGGCATGCATCGTCGCCTTGACTTTGACATTATGGAGAGCATCTTTCAGTCGATTATTTCCTATCGAGAGCCCAGTCGTCACACTGTGTATATGCCGTTCGGTCACGTCATTACTAACTGGCTTATGTCAGTAGGTGTTGATGTAACCAAG
Organism: Boesenbergia rotunda; assembly: GCA_024364735.1. Lineage (NCBI taxonomy): Eukaryota > Viridiplantae > Streptophyta > Magnoliopsida > Zingiberales > Zingiberaceae > Boesenbergia > Boesenbergia rotunda. The sequence continues at coordinate 257,724 of JAGFNQ010004823.1, forward strand.
GGTAGGATAGTGCCCATGGATAGACAGGATTGCCGACTTGGCAGGCGAGCGTTTGCCAAGTCTGGCATCATCATCAGGGATCAAGATATGGCTCTTGTATGGAAGGACGGGTGGGGTCTTGGTGAGCTACCCAGGGGCGCACATTTTCAGGCACCAGCAGATGCTGCTGCACATCAGGAGGGGCCAGCCGCAGCTGATTATGACTATGAGCCAGATCCAGACCTGCGCTGGCAAATTTCAGAGCTTGATCGGACCATCTAGCATGATCTTCATTTGAGAGAGCTCTTGCGAGAGGAGGTCCGGTCTGGGTTTCAGGCTTTCGACCGCAGACTGCTGACGATCGAGTCTGACGTCTCTGGGGTCTGCTCCAGGCAGGAGACTTGGCATGAGGAGTGGCGCAGTTGGGCAGCTGGTCATCCATACCAGCCTTTATCTACTAGAGCTGCGCCCTCCGGCAGTACTACCCCGGGGTCCTTCATTCCTGACGACACGACTGATGACCCGATGCAGGATGATGACCCCCCCGGTTGCGGATTGATGACTCTGGTTTTGGCTCTCATGATTTGTGGTGCATTTGCTTGTTTATTCCTTGGTGATGTACTTGACTGTACTTTGATGCATTGATATGCATCTAACTATTTGTCTGGCTTGGTTGTATGATGTCTTGACTATGCTGTGATGCTGTATGATACATCTGACTTTCTGATTACTTTCTTGTATGGATTGCTATTCTATGTTTATTTCTAGTTCCTGTTCTATTGCTACTCCATGTTCATATGATACATATGATTGTTTTGTCATGCTTTATATTTGTCATATGGCTTCATATGCTTTTAAAATTCAATCATACATTTGTTGTTTTGGGATAACCCCTAGGATTGAGGGGGAGGTTTTATGTTTAAACTTAACAACCCCTCTAGACCCTTTTCGGTGTTTGACAAAGGGGGAGAGTGTGGTTGGTTAAGTTTAGGACGATTACAAGCTTAATTATTGTAGGGGGAGGATCCTAATTCCCCTATGAGTGTGAAATTTTCAACTACGGATTTCAAATCCCTAAACTTAAAATCGGGTTGTCAAATAACAAAAAGGGGGAGATTGTTGATGCAGTCTGACCCTGATTGTTGTTTTGGTGTTGACACCGATTTTAGTTTAGGTTGATGAGATGATTATGATTAAAGTCCTGGTCGTGGACTAGGAATAGCTAGTGGGACTAAGTTTGATGAAACCCTGGCTTGGAGGGCCAGGTCCTAGCGTGGAGGGCTAGGTGGATAAAATCCTAACTTGGAGGGTTAGGTGCGGAAAAGTCCTAGCTTGGAGGGCTAGGTGGATGAAATCCTAACTTGGAGGGTTAGGTGTGGAAAAGTCCTAGCTTGGAGGGCTATGTGGATAAAATCCTAACTTGGAGGGTTAGGTGTGGAAAAGTCCTAGCTTGGAGGGCTAGGTGGATGAAATCCTAACTTGAAGAGTTAGGTGTGGAAAAGTCCTAGCTTGGAGGGCTAGGTGTGGAAATTCCTAACTCGGAGGGTTAGGTGATTGGAAATCCCGGTGAGTGAAGCCGGGTCCTGGTGAGTGAAGCCAGGTTGACTGAAGTCCTGGTGAGTGAAGCTAGGAACGATGTCTTGGTCCGAGGGACTGAGCACGAGTCAGGGGAGGCTGGGAGCCAGTTCTCTTGACTTAGAGTAGGTTTGGCCTGACCTGGATCGGTCTGGTGACCGATCAGGGAAGTTGGCATGGAGTTCCCTCATGGATCGGTCTGGTGACCGATCCAGCGATGTCTGATCGGTCTGATGACCGATCAGGGAACATACGGTGACTTTGGCAAACCTACTGATCGACTCCTGATCGATCTGGTGATCGATCAGGGAGCATACAGTGAGTTTGAAACACTTTCTGTGCGGCTCCTGATTGGTCTGGTGACCGATCAGGGTTACTATTCAGATCGTTCTGGTGAACGATCAAATGTCGCGAGTTCCTCACTATGACCGATCAGGATGGAGCCTAATCGGTCTGAGTATGTCCTGATCGGTCTAGCGGCCGATCAGGAGGTTTGGACTGCAAAGCTGGGAAATCACCCTGCAAAGGGGTGGATCGGTCTGGTGACCATCCACGACTTGGGATCGGTCTGGTGATCGGTCCCGGAGAAGTCGCGATTTCTGATTACGCATTGGGGACTGATCAGGATGGAGCCTGATCGGTCTGAACCCAGCTTGATCGGTTTGCTGACCGATCATGAGTCACTCTGATTGGTCCTGTGACCGATCAGTAGCTGGCAGCTTTAATTCAAAAACGCTGTCAGAGCTCTGATTTCATCTGTTTCTCTGCTGATTCGCTATTGATTTCTGCTCCTAACTACTGATTGTTGATACTCTGTTGATTTGCTGAGCTAATGAGCTGCTAAGTGTGCAGGTTACTCAGGTTTACTTCAAGGGAGTCAAACTGAGGCTTTTGCTACAACAGATTGGGCAGTTTTCCATCTCAGGTTGCAATGGACGCTGGTGACGACTGGCAACTAACAGGGGCTCGACTGGGGCTCGGCTAAGGAGAGCTCAGGGAGTCCAGGAGAGGTCAGTGTAGCTGGGTTGTCTCAGATGAGTAGCTGGGAGCTGCAGAGGAGCGTCTGTGGCAATGCAGGTTATGAGATGAGATGAGAAGTGGTGAAGGTGTAGTTCTCCACGATCGAAAGCTTGACTCCATCACTTGTGCGATTACTCTGATCTGTTGATTCATTGCTCTTGAGCAAGCAACTGTGAATCTTGAGCTGTTACTTGAGCACTTGGGAAGAAGAAACAAGAAGCTTGGCGAGTCCATCAGCAAGAAGACACGAAGAAGGGAGTTCTTGCGTAAGATCTGTGCTGAGTGGATCTCGGTGAGGAGTTTGCTTGTGTTCTTGAGGTTCTAAGCGCTCAGTAAGATTTCTTCTTGTGTTTCCTGTACTTAATACTTCATCATCTTGAAACGCTGTGGAGAGGTTACTCCACCGAGAAGGAGGTTGCATTCTATCCAGATTTTTCGGGGCTTGATCTGCCGACGATCAAGAGATCGCCTACCTCACGGGCATGCCAAGGAGTAGGGGCAAGTTATCCCCGAACCTTGTAAATCCTCTTTGTTAGCGTTTTGTTTTGTTACTTAGTTTCTGCATTTAGTTCTTGCATTTGCTCTGCTTCCGCTGCCTAACCTCTGAGTGCAGAAATACGAAAGTGCTAAGTTTCAAGTGTCTGGCTATATTCACCCCCCCTCTCTAGCCATCCAAGTTCCAACCGTTCTCATTATTGGTTTGATCGAAAGAGAATGAGAACTGGGGGTGTTGGATGCTAGTGTTCTGTTTCCTTTGTATCGTGAGTTTCAATTCTGAATGTTTATCTATAAATATAGATGAATTGATGCTAAATTAATAGTGCTCAGTTTGGATGGTTTAATGGTAAACTTTGATAGAGTTATTTGTTTGAAATTGGTGTTAGTTTAACCTAGATCAAATTGGATGTAATCTAGATTCAAATTTATTTTGGACTTTAGAGCATTTAATTGTTTGGGTTATTGATCTTGGAAACGAATCTAATGGTGATAAATTAGGTTGAGAAGGAAATTATTGTTATTTGGGGATTTATTTAAATATATGTTGTGATTAGGATGTATCCTAATCATGTTTAGTATTTTATTTGGTTAATTAAATTAATTGTATAAATAGCTTAAATCTAGTCCTTGACACAGGACTTTGATTCGGACTCGTTTAGTTGATCGTGGAAGGTTCTTGTTTACGAAATTCTTCAATAAAAGGTGGGTACTTCTCCTTTGTACTCGAGTAGTTTCTTTTACCTTAAAGCATGACTATTTTATGTCTTATACGTTGCTTGACCTTATTCTTTGTTGTTTGATATTTTAACATCGCCGTTGATACTTATTCTTCGTTAATCTTCGAGTATTTCAAATTCGTATCTGTACAGTCCTCTGTTGGTTTTCTGTTCTGTAAAGTGCCGCTTGTATGCGAGTACTTAGAAGCCCATTAAACACAGATAGGATTATTTGACATTAGAAATACCCTACCTAGTAGTGTAGGTGCATAATCGTTGGTTTTCGATTTCCGGTTGGATGTATTGATGCATCGTTTACTTGTTGGATTTTGGTTGCATTGTTGTTTCTTCGGTTGTTCGTGCATCTTGTAGCATGCACCATATCTGCACGTTGCATACTAACGACTATTGGGCTTCCATATGGTTAAGCCGTCATTAGTCATTTTGTTGCTCGATTCACTCAACCACTTGTTGTCGTGGTAGTTGTTAGGGTGCGAGCAACTGTCCTATTATGCCACACATGTTGCAGCTGTAGGCAAATAGTGACACCCCACTGTTGTTTTCGAGGGATATTAGAGCTGTTGGTGGCTCCCCCTATGTATCGGGGGTTTTGGAGTAGTTGGCTCCCAGCATCCTATCCACTCAACCACACCTTCTGTGGTATTTGTTGTTGGAGTGCGTACAGTTGTCACAGCCCTACCCACTCGGTCACACAGATGAGATGTGTTGGCGGCTTGACTGGCGTCAGGGGTGACACATGTCATTGCATCATGTGCATGTTGATGCAGTCTGACCCTGATTGTTGTTTTGGTGATGACACCGATTTTAGTTTAGGTTGATGGTTATGATGATTATGATTAAGTCCTGATCGGGGATCAGGCAGGGTATGGGAAATCCTAGCTTGGAGGGCTAGGTATTGGAAAATCCTAACCTGGAGGGTTAGGTGTGGAAAATCCTAGCTTGGAGGGCTAGGTGTTGAAAAGTCCTAGCTTGGAGGGCTAGGTGAAAAGTCCTAACTTGGAGAGTTAGGCGAAAAGTCCCAACTTGGAGAGTTAGGTTTAAAAGTCCTGGCTTGGAGGGTCAGGTCCTAGCGGAGGGCTAGGTTTGGAAAAGTCCTAATCCGGAAGAGTTGGGTGAAAAGTTCTAGCTTGGAGGGCTAGGTGAAAAGTCCTAACTTGGAGGGTTAGGTGCTAATTCCCAACTTGGAGGGTTAGGTGAAAAATCCTTAGCTTGGAGGGCTAAGGTGAATGAAACCCTAGCTTGGAGGGCTAGGTTGGAGCCCCTAGATCGGTCTGGTGACCGATCAGGGAGTTGGCACGGTGCTCCTTTGTGGATCGGTCTGGTGACCGATCCAGCGATGACTGATCGGTCTGGTGACCGATCAGGGAGTATGCGTTTCACCCATTGCTTAGCTCCTGATCGGTCTGGTGACCGATCAGGGAGCAAACAGTGAGGTTGAGTTCCCTTGCTGAACTACTCCTGATCGGTATGGTGACCGATCAGGATCACTGCGCAGATCGTTCTGGAGAACGATCCAGCGTCACGGGTTCCTCTCTATGATCGATCAGGACGGAGTCTGATCTGTCTGGTCATGACCTGATCGGTCTGGTGACCGATCAGGAGGCTCCCTGATCGGTCCAGTGACCGATCAGGAGGTTTGGACTGTGAAGCCCAGAAATCGCACGATAAAGGGGTGGATCGGTCTAGTGATCGATCCACAACCTGGGATCGGTCTGGTGATCGATCCAGGAGAGTCCCAAAGAAATCGCGATTTCTAATTGAGCGTTGGGGACCGATCAGGACAGAGCCTGATCGGTCTAGACCCAGCCTGATTGGTCTGGTGACCGATCAGGAGGCTCTCTGATCGGTCCGGTGACCGATCACTTTAATTCAAAATGCACTGTCAGACGCTCTGATCGCGTCTGAACGTATCCGATTCTCTGCGCTTAACATCTGATACATGATTTCCTGCTTGATATGTTGTGCTAACACTCTGATTAAGCTGCAGGTGATAGGGGAAGATTCAAACACTCAAGGAGAGTCAATGGTGACCTTTCCTTGGAGTAGGTTTGTCTATTTTTCCATCTCAGGTTGCAACGGGCACTGGCGCTGGCTGGAGCTGCTGTCTGGGGCTCGTCTGAGGGAGGCTCAGGGAGTCCAGAGGAGCTCAGAGGTAGCTGGTGGTTGAAGGTGAGCAGCTGGAGGCTGCAGGGAGATGGTGTCACCTGATGCTTAGTGGAGGAACAAAAGGAGCGGAGAAGAGTTGGCTCTGATACGAGAAAGAGTTCTGCTGCTTGAGTTCTTGCTGCGACTTTGTGTTCTCCACAACTTGCTTGCGTGTTCTGAAGTTCCATCACTTTGAGCAAGCTACTGCAATCTTGAAGCAACCATCCCTTGCTTGAGCACTTGGAGGAAGGAACAAGGAGCTTCGAGTCCAACAACGAGAAGACACGGGGAAAGGGTTCTTGCGTGAGATCGTCGCTGGGTGGAGCTCAGGAGGAAGCTTGCTGTGTTCTTATCTTTGCTAAGTGCTAACTAAGATCTTTCTTGTGTTTCATTGTGCTTAAACCTATATCTGTGATTGAAACGTTGTGGAGAGGTTTCTCCACTGAGAAGGAGGTTGCTTTCTATCCGGTGTTAACCGGGGCTTGATCTGCTGACGATCAAGGGATCGCCCACCTTAAGGGCATGCCAAGGAGTAGGGGCAAGTTATCCCCGAACCTTGTAAACCCTCCTTGTTAGTGATCCCGCTAGTTGTGGTTGTTTGCTTTCGTTTTCTGTTTTTGTTTTCTGCACTTATCTGTTTCCATTGTTTCTTCCGCTGTGCTACTGATAAATTTGAGTGCAGAAATTCTATAAGTCTTTAAGTCCAAGTAATTGGCTATATTCACCCCCCCCCTCTCTAGCCATCCGGGTTCCAACAAGTGGTATCAGAGCTTGGGGCTCTGTTTTTGCGGATTAACAACCGAGAGCTATCATCCATGGCGTTGAGAGAAGGATTTTCCACCACCCGACCTCCTTTCTTTGATGGCGCTGATTTCCAATATTGGAGATCAAAGATGGAGTATTATTTGAAGATGGACATCAACACTTGGTTCGCGGTGAAGGAGGGTTTCACTCCTCCTAAGGATGATGAAGGCAAGGAACTTGAATCATGGCGGTGGACAGCCAAACAAACTCGGATGAGTGAAGCCGACGCGAAGGCGGTTGTCACTCTACAATGCGGCATGAACAAAGACCAACTCATCAAGGTTGGTCCTTTCACAAGTGCAAAGGACTTGTGGAACAAGCTCATCGAACTCCACGAGGTCACCCGAGATTCAAGAATCTCCAAGAGGGATTTGTTTCTCAACCAATTACAAAACCTTTCCATGAAGGAAAATGAATCGGTAAGTGAGCTACATAGCCAGTTCAAAGAAGTCCTCAATGGGCTTCATTCGATTGATGAAAATGTCGAGAATCGCGACCTTATGAGGTATGTACTAAAAGCATTTCCAAGGAAGGCTTTGTGGTCATCCATGGTGGATGCCTATAAAGTATCCAAGGATTTATCCATTGTTAAGTTAGAAGACTTATTTTGTGAGATGAAATTGCATGAAATGGCTAACAAAGGCCCCAAGGAGAAGGGGATTGCCTTAGTTGTAGGGGATCGATCCAATAAGAAGAAGAAGGGGAAGAAGAAGGAGAAGGAAGTCACTTCATCTTCATCCTCTTCCGAATCCGAGTCCGATTCCGAGGAAGATGGCAGCGGCTCCTCATCCTCCGAGATGGCGAATTTTGTAAGAAGGATGATGAGAAGGGGTCGACGCTTCAAGGGTAAAGGTAACTCTAGTGAAGCTAAACTTGATAAGACTAATGCTTCTTGTTTTGAGTGTGGTAGGAAAGAGCATTTCAAGAATGAATGCCCAAAGCTAAAGAAGAAGGAGGAGAAATCCAAAAGGAAAGAAGAAAAATCCAAGAAGAAGAAGAAGGCTTTGAAGGCCACTTGGGATGAATCCTCCTCAAGCTCATCCGATGAAGAGAAGGAGGAGAAGAGCACAAGGCATGTGGCACTCATGGCATTGGGAGATCAAGAGAGCAGTGATGAATCTTCCAACTCCTCAAACGCGGCTTCATCATCTTCGGATGATGAAGAGGTAACTTCTCCCAAACTTGAAAAATGTTATAGAGTAATTGCATGTTTAACCAATATGTTGAAGAAGTCAAAAAATAAGGTTAAAGCATTGCAATTAGAAATTGATCAATTGAAACTATCTAGGGATGATAACATTGATGACTTACATGTTGAATTGTTAGAAGATGAGATTGAATCATTAAAACTTGAGGTTGAACATTTGAAATCCTCTAAGGTTGAGGATGTAGATGATTTGCATGATGATTTGCTAGTAGAAGAAAACCAATCATTAAAAAGTGAAGTTGAGAAACTCAAGAATATTCTTGAGAAGTTCTCAACTAGCTCTAAGACCCTAGACATGATCCTGAATGCCCAAAGGGCAGTCTACAATAGGGCCGGTATTGGTTACCGACCCAAAGAACCTTCATTTGTGTCCTTGATGTCTAGGACTGATATGAGACAATCTAGGACACCCAAGGTTCAAAAAAAAGTTGTCAAGGCATGGGTGCCTAAGTCTTGTTTAGTTGATGCATTAGGTCCCAAGGTTTGGGTACCTAAAACTTCTATTTTTCGAATTGTGTAGGTTATGATTGAGGGGGAGCATCTATCAACTTGGTTCGTTGATAGTGGATGCTCCAAACACATGACCGGGGATAGATCATTGTTTACCACACTTCACAAGAAAAGTAGAGATAATGTTTCATTTGGTAACAATGGTAGTCTTAAGGTCATAGGAATAGGAAACATTCAAATATCCGAATGTCTTAGAATTTCAAATGTCCTTCTAGTCAAGGGGATGACATTTAATCTCCTAAGTGTCAGTCAATTGTGTGACACGGGTTACACAATTGATTTTCAACCAAGTCAATGTCTAGTTAGACAACATGACATATTTGACACGGTACTAGTAAGCACAAGGATAGATAACATTTATCAAGTTTCATTTAAAAGTGCTACTAATGCTTTTGCTAAGTGTCTCATGTCAAAAGACGAAGAGTCCACCCTTTGGCACCGGAGACTTGCACATGTGAACATGAAGAACATCCAGAAGTTGGCCAACAAGGGATTAGTTCGTGGCTTACCAAGCATCAAGTATGAAAAGGACAAACTTTGTGATGCATGTCAAATGGGTAAGCAAACAAAATCTGCACATAAAGGTAAAAGCACTGTAAGTACTTCTACAGCTTTAGATTTACTTCACATGGATCTATTTGATTGTAGTACTATCATATCATTGAATGGAAGTAGATATTGTTTTGTGATCATTGATGATTTCACTAGATATACATGGACCTACTTTTTAAAATATAAGGACCAAACCTTAGATGTTTTCATTTATTTTTGTAGAAGAGTTGAAAATGAAAAATCATCAACAATAAAGACAATTAGAAGTGATCATGGAGGTGAATTTCAAAACCAACGGTTTTTAGAATTTTGTCAAGATAGAGGTTATAGACATGAGTTCTTTATGTTGGATCGAGAGATGCGATAGAGGGGGGGGTGAATGTCGCAAATCGTTCGGATTAAATAAAAAGAGTAAGTGCGCGGCGGAAATAGAGACAAAGCAACACAACGCTAACAAGGTCGTTTTACTTGGTTCGGAGCCTGGGGTCGACTCCTACTCCAAGGCCCACGGTCGTTGACCGTTTACTTTGGGCAATTCTATAATGCGTAGAATGAGTACAGAAGAGAAATACAAATTGCAATAAGAAAGATTACACTTCTGTATTTACCAACTCCCGGGGTAGGCTCGAGTTTCGGTGCAGCAGGAGGTCGACGGCGCTTCGGACTTGAGTCGGGAAGTTCCTGGAGCAGAGCGCGGTCGTCAGAGAGTTTGGATGTGTTGAATGAAAGCGGTGTTCTGAAGAGGAGGGTCGAGGCCCTTTTTATAGTGCCTGGGGGCGCCCCCCCACGTGGCAGCAGATCCACAAGAGGCGCGGTCGTCGACTTATCCCTTAATCCTCGGGATAAGGCCTTGACTAGGGCGCCCTGGACGCTGGGGGCGCCCTGGTTGACCCGGTCAAACCTTATCTGAAGCGCTGAGCTCTCCTCGGTAAGGCTGGGGGCGCCCTGTGCGCTGGGGGCGCCCGGGACAGCGGGGGCGCCCTGGGTGCGCAGTGCAGACGCGGCAGCAGTTTAACTCTTCAGTTGGTTTGCCATGGGGGCGCCCGGGATAGCGGGGGCGCCCTCAGAATGTACTGTCGAGGTTCATTTGCTTTCTTTGTGTTTTGTGTTCACCTTGGGGGCGCCCGGGACACTCCGGGCGCCCTGGTCAGCAGTTGCCTCTTTCCTTTGAGGCATTCTGAGCTGCAGACACACGTTCTTTCGGTCCTGCTTCAAGGGTTAGTCCAAAACACAATAAAACAAATATTTAATTTAATTTCTACAGCTTCAGCTGTCTTGGTTCTGACTTTGGTCTCCAAAATGGAGCCCTAGGTCGAACCGACGCCTAATGTTCCCTCAAGGGGAACGCGTCCTCACCTACTCCTCTCGGGAGAATTTACCTGGTGCCAACCGGATCCTCCAGTTGGACTTTTGCCCGGCAGCCCTTCGCCAGGTCTTGGTTTTTGCCTAGCAGCCCTTCGCCAGGACTTGGTTTTCGCCTAGCAGCCCTTCACCAGGACTTGGTTTTCGCCCAGCAACCCTTCGCCAGGACTTGGTTTTCGCCCAGCAACCCTTCGCTAGGACTTGGTTTCCTGACAGCCCATCGTCAGGTGCCTAGCAGCCCTTCGCTAGGACTTTGTTTCCTGCACTCTCAAGCAGCATTGTTAGACAACAAATAACCCTTAACTTTGAATCCTTTGCCAATATCAAAACAAGGTTCGATCTGGTGCTTCCTGCACCAACACTTTACTCCTAGAACACCACAACAAAATGGTGTTGTAGAGAGGAAGAATCGTGTTCTACAAGAGGCTGCACGAAGCATGCTTAATGAGTACTCACTCCCGAGTTACTTATGGGTTGAAGCTGTAAATACAGCTTGCTATGTGCAAAACCGAGTTCTCATCCATAGGTTTTTAGGAAAGACTCCCCATGAACTTTGGTTTGGGAAACCACCTACGGTTAAACATCTTAGGGTGTTTGGTTGTAAGGTGTTCATCCTAAACACCAAGGACCATCTTGGAAAGTTCACGGCAAAGGCTGATGATGGGATACTAGTCGGGTATTCACTAGTTAGTAAAGCCTACCGAGTCTACAACAAGAAGTCTAGATTAATTAAAGAGTCTTCTAATGTTGTCTTTGAAGAAATTCCAAAAGTCAATGGTCAACCAGAAGATGAAGTCCAATTCGAACTTAGGAGACTAAGTTTGAATGAGAGTCCAAATTTTGTTGATGGTGATGAATCCGATGACGGTGAGCCTAGACAACCCATTGATCAGCCGGATCCTGAGGCTGAGCTTATGTCTAGTGAACCTATTCAAGAAGCACCACCAACACCTAGGCAAACTAGATTAGCCTTTAGTCATCCCCAAGACCAAATTGTTGGAGACATCCATCATGGGGTTAGGACTAGATCATTCTTCCGGAATGAGACTAATGAAGTTGCCCTAATTTTCGAAATTGAACCTAGAAAAATTGATGAAGCATTAAATGATCCCGATTGGATCATTGCAATGCAAGATGAACTAGGTAAATTTGAAAGGAGTCAAGTTTGGGACTTAGTCCCTAGACCTAAGAAGACCACCATCATTGGAACCAAATAGGTCTTCAAGAACAGATTGAACCATAAGGGAGAAATCATTAGAAACAAGGCACGCTTAGTAGCCAAGGGCTACAATCAAGTTAAAGGCCTTGATTATGATGAGACCTATGCTCCCGTGGCACGATTAGAATCCATCCGATTGATGCTTGCATTTGCGGCACATCAAGGTTTCAAGTTATATCAAATGGATGTCAAATCGGCTTTTCTAAATGGTCTAATTAGGGAAGAGGTCTATGTCGAACAACCTCCGGGGTTTGAGAGTACCGAATTCTCAAACCACGTGTTCAAGCTCAAAAAGGCACTTTATGGTCTTAAACAAGCACCCCGAGCTTGGTACGAGCGGTTGTCAACTTTTCTGATTGAAAAAGGCTTTGTAAGAGGCCAAATAGACTCTACACTATTTCTACGGAGAGATGGTGACAATATTTTTGTAGCCCAAGTATATGTCGATGACATAATTTCTGCCTCGAATAACAAGGGCTATTTAAATGAATTCATTGGACACATGGAAAGTGAGTTTGAAATGAGTCTAGTGGGAGAGTTGACTTTCTTCCTTGGATTTGAAATCAAGCAAACTCGCGATGGTATCCATGTGCACCAATCAAAGTATACACAAGAAATGCTTCGAAAATTCAACATGAGTGATTCAAAAGAGTTAACCACTCCCATGGCTACAAACACAAGATTAGACAATGATGAGAGTGGTAAACTCGTTGATTTGACTCAATATCGAAGCATGATAGGGAGTTTGCTATACCTCACAGCTAGTCGACCAGATATTCTTTTCGCTGTGGGTATGTGCGCAAGGTATCAAGTTTGTGCCAAGAAATCTCACTTAATCGCTGTCAAGAGAATTTTGAGATACCTTAAAGGCACAATTGGAGTCGGTCTTTGGTACCCCCGTACCGAATCTTTTGATTTAATTGGTTATACTGATTCCGACTACGCTGGATGTAAGTTGGATCGGAAAAGCACAAGTGGGGGCTGCCAATTTCTAGGATCATCTTTAGTTAGTTAGTCAAGTCGGAAGCAACATTATGTTGCTCTCTCCACGACCGAGACAGAATATATCGCCATGGGAGAGAGCGTATCACAATTGTTGTGGATGATTCACACTCTGGAGGACTATGAATTACGTTACAAAAATGTGCAAGTGTTATGTGATAATATTAGCACAATTAATCTAACCAAAAATCCAGTCCATCATTCTAGGACCAAATATATTAAAGTGCGTCACCACTTCATTAGAGATCATGTGGCTAGGAGAGATATTGTACTCTCACATGTAGAGTCCAAATCAAACCTAGCTGACATTTTCACTAAACCACTCCCCGAAAATGAATTTAGTTTCCTAAGAAGGGAGTTGAGAATGTGTCGTGCTTCATGAATTTCAAAATGCATTCAAAACCCTTCATGATTATTTCGAAATTGTTGGGAAACAATTGGGTAACTTTGGGGACATCTCACACAAATTATAAGGTTTAACAAAACATTTTTGTTAGCTAGATATGGGGTGAGATGTTAGGATCAACTCAATTTCTCAAAATGTCAATGCGTCCCTTGAGAAATTAAGTTGACGAGATAATAATCACTTTGGTGACCAAGTATGGGGAAAACCAATGCATAACACATGTGTATTTGGCTCTATGATCATACTTGGACATTCCAATCAAGGAAACTTGATTGGAAACTTGAATTTGATACAAACTTAGTTGAAATTGCTTGAATGATTGTTGATTGAGTTTGACTCCATTTGGGTGTATCAAAGTGATTGTTGAACCTATAAGGACCTTTGATCTTTGTTTAGGGATCAATTTTAGTCATGAGATCATGTCCAAGTTCGATAAACTTCATCAGATCTCGTTGGAAAGATTCTGAAAATCTGAAACTGAATGTTTCAGATCGTATCAGGGAGTATCAGGAACCCTGATCGGTCACTGGACCGATCAGGCCTAGGGCTGATCGGTCCCTGGACCGATCTGGCTCCATTCTTCATTGATCGGTCCACAGACCGATCAGAGGGGTCACAGAGACTTTGCGAGATTTCGGCCAACCTTTCTGTGCTAGCCTGAGTCGGTCCCCAGACCGATCTGGCACCTTGTGGTGATCGGTCCAGAGATCGATCAGGAGGGCCTCTCAAAAATCATCTGACCCTATTGTTCGCTTCCTGATCGATCAGCTGATCGATCAGGAGCCTGCCTGATCGGTCACCCGACCGATCAAGCCCAGGCCAGTCCGATCAGGCCAGAGACTGATCGGTCTGGGCGCTATCAGATCAAACGGTGATCCGTTCAGGCGCATTAAATTGTGGTTGGTGGACCGATCCACCAACCGATTAACTCCTTCACAACTCCTCATTGCCGAACCCTAGCCGACCAAAAACCCCTCACCACCGAAGCTTTCTACTGCGCGTGCGATCTCCCTTCCTCTTACGCGTGAGCCTCTCTACGGTTTCTCTCTTCCTGCGCGTGCACTACTACCGTCTCCTCTGCGCAAGAGCTCCTCCCTGTTTTTGGCAAGTTTGTCTCACTGAAGCCTTCTGCGCTGAGAACTTCTTCCGCGCGATTTCTTTCTCCAACCTTCAAGAACTTTCTCCATGGCGCCTAAGTAAGTTTATGTTGGTTAGTTCACTTTGTGAATCAGTTCATGGATTTTGTATTTGCACTAACCATGTTATGATGTTATGATGTTGCGCCGTGACCTTCTTGTGTTGGCCGTAACCCTATCTTTCCATGCTTCACCTTTTGATTGTGTCATCTGTGACCAAATCTCTCTCATTTCATTATTGTCCTCTTTTTGATCAAATGTTGTATCTTATATTCACTGATTGGGTCTTGGGTTACCTCTTGTCTTTTGATCAATCTTTAATCTTGTGTCATGATCTATTCCAATCTCTAGAAAATCATCTAAGGGTAAAGAAGCTGCGGAGGGCAGCTCAAAGGGGAAAGCCCCTTCTTCATCTGCACCCTCCAGAAGGCTTCAGCCTTCTTCAAGCTCTCGCTTTCCAAATGCGGCCTGTGAACAGGCCTTCCAGTCAAGGACTTTTAAATTGCTACCCTGCCGATCCATTGATGCCCCCTTTCTGACCGAGCACTGTCCTTCGATTATAGAGATAGTCACGTTTTACAATCTCGGCTTTCTCCTCTCACTGGAGAGACCTATCAATTATGACCTTGTCTCCGAATTTTACAACAATCTTCAGTAGGGACCTTAGGGGGGCTTCGAGTTCACCACTCGAGTCGCCAAGAGGAACCTTGACTTTTCTTACGAGATTCTAGCTGAATATCTGGGTGGTCGACGATCATCCAACCTATATTCAATTTATCTCGAGCTTCCTGATCCTCTATTGGCCCCTTTTGCGGGTGTTACTCCCGAAGGCATTTATCAGCACTTCTTTGGTCATCCCTGCCCAGCCGGTCTCGAAGAGTTGGGTCCTGATTTTCCGACCTTTGCAGCTCTACGTCTGTCTCCTGTTGATTACGTCTTATTCAAGATTATCACAAACTGTATCCTTCCAATCACTTCCAAGCCCTTAGCTGAGATTCGACCCTATCATTGCCTTATGCTCTACGGCATGCACCGCCGCTTGGACATCGATATTATGGAGAGCATCTTCCAGTCCATTTTATCCTATCGTGAGCCGAGCCGTCGCACGGTCTACATGCCATTTGGTCATGTCATCACCGATTGGCTTATGTCAGTCGATGTTGATGTCACCAAAGGCAGGATAGTGCCTATGGTTCGACAGGATTGTCGGCTTGGTCAGCGGGCATGTGCCAAATCAGGCATTATTATTCGAGAGCGGGATGGGGCCTTGGTTTGGAAGGATGGGAGAGGACTCGGTGAGCTACCTGGGGGAGGACCACATTTTCAGGCACCGGCTGATGCTCCTGCACCTCATGAGGCTCCTACTGCTGCTGATTACTACGATGAGCCCGAGCCGGATCTGCGCTGGCAGATTTCAGAGCTGGATCAGACCGTCTAGCATGATTTTCAGTTGCGAGAGATTTACCGCGAGGAGGTCTGATCACAGTTCCGATCCATTGATCGCAGATTGACCGGCATGGAATCCACTGTCTCTGGGGTCCAGACATTGCAGCAGACTTGGTGCGCAGAGTGGCACCACCATACATTTCCAGGGGATGCCCCTTTAGGCAGTGCTGCACCAGGATCTGCTGATGCTACGATGGATGATCTCATGCAGGATGACGACCCCCCCCCCCCCCCCCCGCTGACAGTTGAGCTTGGATGTCCGTTGCCTCTCCTTGTGATCTATGTACTTGACTGTTTGATTTGTGTGACTTTAAGGCTGTATGCCCTATGACTTGTCAGGTGTGGCCTTGAGCCGCACGTATTTTGCCTTTGATGCATGTGTCTTGCATCTTGTTATGCCTTGACTTCTCTGACTTTATCTCACATGTTTATCCTACTTTAGTATGTTTATTGTTGATGCTATGTTGTTTACATGAGTATTATCTGCATGTTTGCTACATTGCCATGCTTATGCTTATGATGTCATGTTCATATGCTGCATGTAAATGCTATATCTTGATCTATCTTTTCACATGATCTCATATGTGTTCCAAAATTTCAATCAAAAATCAATTAAATCTGTATGGTTTTGGGATACCCCTAGGATTGAGGGGGAGTATGGTTACACTTAACAGCCCCTCTAGACCCTTTTCGGTGTTCGACAAAGGGGGAGAGTGTTGGTTGGTTAAGTTTAGGATGATTATATTGTAGGGGGAGGATCTTGATTCCTCTATGATTCTGAAAGTTGAAAAATTGATTGAGAATCCCTAAACTTAAAATTGGATTGTCAAACAACAAAAAGGGGGAGATTGTTAATGCAGTCTGCCCCTGATTGTTGTTTTGGTGTTGACACCGATTTTAGTTTAGGTTGATGATTATGATGATTATGATTAAGTCCTGATCGGGGATCAGGCAGGGTATGGGAAATCCTAGCTTGGAGGGCTAGGTGTTGAAAAGTCCTAGCTTGGAGGGCTAGGTGAAAAGTCCTAACTTGGAGGGTTAGGTGAAAAGTCCCAACTTGGAGAGTTAGGTGAAAAAGTCCTGGCTTGGAGGGTCAGGTCCTAGCTTGGAGGGGTAGGTTTGGAAAAGTCCTAATCCGGAAGAGTTGGGTGAAAAGTCCTAGCTTGGAGGGCTAGGTGAAAAGTCCTAACTTGGAGGGTTAGGTGCAAATTCCCAACTTGGAGGGTTAGGTGAAAAATCCTTAGCTTGGAGGGCTAAGGTGGATGAAACCCTAGCTTGGAGGGCTAGGTTGGAGCCCCTGGATCGGTCTGGTGACCGATCAGGGAGTTGGCACGGTGCTCCTTCGTGGATCGGTCTGGTGACCGATCCAGCGATGACTGATCGGTCTAGTGACCGATCAAGGAGTATGCGTTTCACTCATTGCTTGGCTCCTGATCAGTCTGGTGACCTATCAGGGAGCAAATAGTGAGGTTGAGTTCCCTTGCTGAACTGCTCCTGATCGGTCTGGTGACCGATCAGGATCACTGTGCAGATCGTTCTGGAGAACGATCCAGCATCGCGGGTTCCTCTCTATGATCAATCAGGACGGAGCCTGATCTATCTGGTCATGACCTGATCGGTCTGGTGACCGATCAGGAGGCTCCCTGATCGGTCCGGTGACCGATCAGGAGGTTTGGACTGCGAAGCCGAGAAATCGCCCGATAAAGGGGTGGATCGGTCTAGTGATCGATCCACAACCTGGGATCGGTCTGGTGATCGATCCAGGAGAGTCCCGAAGAAATCGCGATTTCTAATTGAGCGTTGGGGACCGATCAGGACGGAGCCTGATCGGTCTAGACCCAGCTTGATCGGTCTGGTGACCGATCAGGAGGCTCTCTGATCGGTCCGGTGACCGATCACTTTAATTCAAAATGCACTGTCAGACGCTCTGATCGAGTCTGAACGTATCCGATTCTCTGCGCTTAACATCTGATACATGATTTCCTGCTTGATATGTGTTAGTAATATGAGAGAAGTGTCCTAAGGCAATCGCCTTATGATTGTAAACATTTATTCTAATAAATGATAATTCACTATTTGAGTATACATGTTTGTGTATTTGATTGAGATCTTAAACTCATCTACTGAATGTCCGCAATACAATTCACAGCATAAGAGAATTTGTGATGGGATCACAACTAGTGATTATCTCTAAATGTGCAATTGTGAAGTATTGAAATTATCCCTAGTCGATGAATTGATAAAAACGGACACTATCAATTCTGTTGAGACTAGCATGGGTTATTCTCTAATCAGCTGATTCTCACTGGCTGGTGACATTGGGATGTCCAGAGATAAACATGGATGCTAGTTAAGGGAACTAGTTCATTGGAGTGACTAGCTGTAAGACTTCATATGGGAATCTACATGTAGATATGTCAATGAAGTTCTTACTGCAGCTTAAGTGCGATGTTCCTTTGACTTGCGGTGTTCAAGTCATCTTGGTCATGGAGACTTATACTTTAATATCTTAAGCAAGCATCTCCAAGGAGGTGTGGACCCAGGATAATTGGGTATAAGCCGAAGTGCCCGAAGATGTTTGAACAGCCTACAAAGGATTCACCACTCCTTGCGAGGAGATGTATACCCAGGCCTATCGTCGGATTGTTACTCAAAACCTCTGGCCAGAGTATATCATGTTTAGAGTGCGAGTCTCTTAAATACATGAGAGTAATTAGAAATCCAAAGGATGAGAAAGACACTACTTGGGCTAGGTGTGACGTAGTCAGTCTAGTGGGGACTGGCACAAATAGACCATGTCCTGAACCAAGTGGGTATAAGGTGGTGAAGGGAATGGGGCACGATTCATTAGAGCTGCTGAAGGGTTTCAGAATTACTTCTGAGGTCAAACCGTTGATCTTTCGATTAATTGGGGGTCATGATGTACTATTAGGTGCCACTCATGATCGTTCTATAATTAGTTGATTATAGACGGCCAACATAAATCGAAAGCCTATTTAGTCACACGCACTACGAGTAATCCAAGGGATTTAAAACGAGTTGAAAATTGAATTTTCCAATCAAGAGAAATAAATCGAATCTGAGTTAATCAGAGGCACAACGGAAACTTAAAATGGCTAAGTCTTTTGAAGGTTTAATGGGCGAATTAAATGAGTTTAATTCGCGATGGAATCGGCTTGGTTTGGCCGGCCAAAGAGGGTGTCCACCCTCTTGGTTTGGCCGGCCATTAAAAAGGGAATAAACCAATTTGATTGGTTTAATTAATAAAATAAATCTAGCGCGATTTGTTTTATAAATTATGGATAAATAAATTTGTATAAAGAAATTTATATAAATAAATTTATAGAAATTTATTTCTTTTTGGGAAATTAAAATAATCCGTGGAGTGGTTTATTTTAATTTTATAAAATCAATTATGAATTGATTTTTCCATTAAAAGAAAATTTATAAGTTTCTTATAAAATTTATTCCATAATTAAAGAAGAGAATAATTTGTTTTATTATAAAGTTAGTTATAATAAAACTAGGCATAACGGAATTATTCATAAGAAAATTTATAAGATAAATTTCTTATGAAAATTAATTCCGTTAATTCCGTTAAAGAGGAGACTTAGCAAGGGAGAGGTTACTATATAAAGGAACCAAAGGCTAGCCTTCAATACCAATCAATTAAGTTGATTAAGAGTTAATCCTCTCCCTCTCTCTCTCTCTCTCTTATTCTCTTCCTCCCTTTTCCCCTTCTCAACCCTAGGGCCGGCGCCCCTTGAGGCAACTAGGGCCGGCGCCCCTTCATCCACCTACGGCCGGCGCACTTCTTCCCTTAGGGTTGGTTGCCGTGAGCTATCAAGGAGAAGGAGAAGCCAAGACAAGAAGAAGAAGACGCAGATCACAACTCCTCTCTTCCCGAAATTTAGATTCCGTTTCTTATTGGTGAGTTTCCATTCTTTTCTCTTGTTCTTCTAGTTGTGCCTTTAGAGAATCTAGTAGTTCTCGTCGGCACAAAACTCGTGACTTTGCGAAGTCATCCCGAAGAGAACTCGGCGTGGACGCGAATAGAGGCGAAGCTTCCAAGGGACGCTACGGTTGGATCTTGTCCCTTACTTCGAGTTACGCGAGGTACTTAGTAAATTAGTTTACTTTTCTGCAAAGTTTTAATTTATGATTATGTCCACACACCATGAGGTTGCATGCTAGATACATGGTTAAAATAATTTAGGAAATTATTTTATGCTAATTCTTCCGCTGCACGTAAAAAATTTAAAATTTTACGAACCCGTATCCTTATTGACATGCACCCGGTCCCAACAATATGTTGTGCTAACACTCTGATTAAGCTGCAAGTGATAGGGGAAGATTCAAACACTCAAGGAGAGTCAATGGAGACCTTTCCTTGGAGCAGGTTTGTCTGTTTTTCCATCTTAGGTTGCAACGGGCACTGGCGCTGGCTGGAGCTGCTGTCTGGGGCTCGTCTGAGGGAGGCTCAGGGAGTCCAGAGGAGCTCAGAGGTAGCTGGTGGTTGCAGGTGAGCAGCTGGAGGCTGCAGGGAGATGGTGTCACCTGATGCTTAGTGGAGGAACAAAAGGAGCGGAGAAGAGTTGGCTTTGATACGAGAAAGAGTTTTGCTGCTTGAGTTCTTGCTGCGACTTTGTGTTCTCCACAACTTGCTTGCGTGTTCTGAAGTTCCATCACTTTGAGCAAGCTACTGCAATCTTGAAGCAACTATCCCTTGCTTGAGCACTTGGAGGAAGGAACAAGGAGCTTCGAGTCCAACAACGAGAAGACACGGGGAAAGGGTTCTTGCGTGAGATCGTCGCTGGGTGGAGCTCAGGAGGAAGCTTGCTGTGTTCTTGTCTTTGCTAAGTGCTAAGTAAGATCTTTCTTGTGTTTCATTGTGCTTAAACCTATATCTGTGATTGAAACGCTGTGGAGAGGTTTCTCCACCGAGAAGGAGGTTGCTTTCTATCCGGTGTTAACCGGGGCTTGATCTGCCGACGATCAAGGGATCGCCCACCTTAAGGGCACGCCAAAGAGTAGGGACAAGTTATCCCCGAACCTTGTAAACCCTCCTTGTTAGCGATCATGCTAGTTGTGGTTGTTTGCTTTCGTTTTCTGTTTTTGTTTTCTGCACTTATCTGTTTCCATTGTTTCTTCCGCTGTGCTACTGATAAATTTGAGTGCAGAAATTCTATTAGTCTTTAAGTCCAAGTGATTGGCTATATTCAACCCCCCCCCCTCTCTAGCCATCCGGGTTCCAACAGTGCATACGTATTTCGTTTATGCATTTTCCTGTGATTGTTGCATTTATATGAGCTATGGTTGTTGCACTTGATTGACATGCATGTATATCTTGGTTTTATTATTCTTGTGTTGTTTTATACATGCTTAGTTATTACGGATTTTATACCATGTCGTTTTACATATGTTATGCATGATTAGGTATTCTTATATTTCTTATGGACTGTACTCTATTGATTCTCTACTTAGTTATCCTTCATTATGCTATGCTTATTGTCTACTCATATACCCGTAGAGTCCGCCCGAATTCACCACCGCTACCTCCCATTATTTTTTTAGGTAGCAAGTAGATATTTTGCTTGGAGCCAGGAGATGATCCAGTTGTCAGCCCCTCAGTCCCTCAGTTCCACCGGGTTATTTTATTTGGAGTTGTTTCAGAGTTGATTCTCCGTAGTTTCTCTATTTTCGCATTTTATTTTCTTATCTGGTATGGTTTTGACTAATTTATAGTAATGTCTTATTGGTCGGGTTTGTTCGTTGTGGAGTTTCTCTTTAGTTGTGGTTTCTTTTATGCCTAAGGTGGCTGAGCCACCCGTTATCTTTTATGTTAATATAAACTGCGTGGTGATGTTTAATTTTCTGTTATGATGGCTGAGCCATCTTTTATGATGAGAGAGTATGTATATTTGCCCCAACTTGTCCACCGTACAGGAGAGATGTTGCCCAATTTTCGAGTAAGTATGTGTCTTTGGGGACGTGACACTAGGGCTTCATCGAGCCTCCTCTCTCCTAAGAGAAGCTAGGGCTTTGTCAAGCTCCCCCTCTGTCTCTCTCGTCGGCGGGAGAACAAAATCACAGTGAGCCCTCCACCTCTCTTTCTCTCTCGTTCGAGATCCAAATTGAAGCCAAGCTAGGGTTTTGATCAGCCCTCTCTCTCTCTCTCTCGTAGGAGGATTGTAGTGCAGCTAGGCCGACTTGTGATCCTCAATTTGCCTCCTCTAATGGTGCCCATTAATTGTTTCTATTTCTCCTCGGCATTCAACTCAATATGGCATTCAACTCAATCTGTCGATTTGTTACTGTATTGATCAATTTTGTCTGTGATGTAACCTGATAAGAAAAATTATATACTATTTCTCCTCAGTCATCTATGTTAAGTTTCACAAGTAAAAAACTACTCTAAAAGTCATATTTTTAACTGTTTTGAAGAATCAATTTTGGATCGAATCTCTAGTTCGCATGCTTTTCCTTTAGTAGGCATTCAGATTTTGTGGAAAGATATAATGTATTCATTGCTTATGACTTAACCTGGTCAACTCAATCTAGCACAGATTGATCCAAATTAGTGATTATCAAATATTGTTATAACCTCATGCAACCATTTCTGATATATCTTTACAATTCCTTTAAATTTGACAA
>JAGFNQ010004823.1:282364-388568 GCA_024364735.1 Boesenbergia rotunda
CTCACCCCATATCTAGCAAACAAAAACGTTTTGGTAAACCTTATAGTTTGTGTGAGATGTTCCCAAAGTTACCCAATCGTTTCCCAACAATTTCTAAATAATCATGAAGGGTTTGAATGCAATTTGAAATTCATAAAGCACGACACATTCCCAACTCTCGTCTTAGGAAACTAAATTCATTTTCGAGGAGTGGTTTAGTAAAAATGTCAGCTAGGTTTGATTTGGACTCTACATGTGAGAGTACAATATCTCCCCTAGCTACATGATCCTTAATGAAGTGGTGACGCACCTCAATATGTTTGGTCCTAGAATGATGGACTGGATTCTTGGTTAAGTTAATTGTGCTTATGTTATCACATAACACTTGCACACCCTTGTAACTCAATCCATAGTCCTCTAAAGTATGTATCATCTACAACAATTGTGATACACTCTCTCCCATGGCGATATATTCTGCCTCGGTCGTGGAGAGAGCAACACAATGTTGCTTCCGACTTGACCAACTTACTAACGATGAACCTAAGAATTGGCAACCCCCACTTGTGCTTTTCCAGTCCAACTTACATCCAGCGTAGTCGGAATCCGTATAGCTAATTAAATCAAATGATTCGGTACGGGGGTACCATAGACCGACTCCAATTGTGCCTTTGAGATATCTCAAAATTCGCTTAACAGCGATTAGGTGAGATTCCTTGGCACAAACTTGATACCTAGCGCACATACCCACAGCAAATAGTATATCAAGTCGACTAGCTGTAAGGTATAGCAAACTGTCTATCATGCATCGATATTGAGTCAAATCAACGAGTTTACCAATCTCATCATTGTCTAATCTTGTGTTTGTAGCCATGAGAGTGGTTACCTCTTTTGAATCACTCATATTGAATTTTCGAAGCATTTCTTGTGTGTATTTCGATTGGTGCACATGGATCCCATCACGAGTTTGCCTGATTTCAAGTCCAAGGAAGAAAGTCAACTCTCCCACTAGACTCATTTCAAATTCACTCTCCATGTGTCCAATAAACTCATTCAAATAGCCCTTATTGTTTGAGCCACAAATTATGTCATCGACATATACTTGGGCTACAAAAATATTGTCACCATCTCTTCGTAGAAATAGTGTAGGGTCTATTTGGCCTCTAACGAAGCCCTTCTCAATTAGGAATGTCGATAACTGCTCATACCAAGCTCGGGGTGCTTTTTTAAGGCCATAAAGTGCCTTTTTGAGCTTGAACACGTGGTTTGGAAATTCGGTACTCTCAAACCCCGGAGGTTGTTCGACATAGACTTCTTCTCTAATCAAACCATTTAGAAAGGCCGATTTGACATCCATTTGGTATAGCTTGAAGCCACGATGTGCTGCAAATGCAAGCATCAATCGGATGGATTCTAATCGTGCCACAGGAGCATAGGTCTCATCATAATCAAGGCCTTCAACTTGACTGTAGCCCTTGGCTACTAAGCGTGCCTTGTTTCTAATGATTTCTCCCTTATGGTTCAATTTGTTCTTGAAGACCCATTTGGTTCCAATAATGGAGGTCTTCTTGGGTCTAGGGACTAAGTCCCAAACTTGACTCCTTTCGAATTGACCTAGTTCATCTTGCATTGCAATGATCCAATCGGGATCATTTAATGCTTCATCAATTTTCCTAGGTTCAATTTCGGAAATTAAGGCAACTTCATTAGCCTCATTCCGGAAGAATGATCTAGTTCTAACCCCATGCTGGATGTCTCCAACAATTTGGTCTTGGGGATGACTAGAGGCTAATCTAGTTTGCCTTGGTGTTGGTGGTGCTTTTTGAATGGGCTCATCAGACACAAATTCAGCCTCAGGATCCGGCTGATCAATGGGTTGTCTAGGTTCACCGTCATCAGACTCATCACCATCAACAACACTTGGAGTTTCATTCAAACTTAGTCTCCTAAGTTCAAGTTGGACTCCTTCTACATTTTCTGATTGGTCACTTGATTTTGGAATTTCTTCAAAAACCACATCAGAAGACTCTTCAACTAATTTAGATTTCTTGTTGTAGACTCGGTAGGCTTTGCTAACGAGGGAGTACCCGACTAGTATCCCTTCATCAGCCTTTGCCGTGAACTTTCCAAGGTGATCCTTGGTGTTTAGAACGAATACCTTACAACCAAACACCCTAAGGTGTTTAACCATAGGTGGTTTCCCAAACCAAAGTTCATGGGGAGTCTTTCCTAGAAACCTATGAATGAGGACCTGATTTTGCACATAGCAAGCTGTATTTACAGCTTCAGCCCACAAGTAATTCGGTAGTGAGTACTCATTGAGCATGCTTCGTGCAGCCTCTTGTAAAACACGGTTCTTCCTCTCTACAACACCATTTTGTTGTGGTGTTCTAGGAGTAGAGAACTCATGCTTATAACCTCTATCTTGACAAAATTCTAAAAACCTTTGGTTTTGAAATTCACCTCCATGATCACTTCTAATTGTCTTAATGGTTAATGATTTTTCATTTTCAACTCTTCTACAAAAAGAAATGAAGATATATAAGGTTTGGTCCTTATATTTTAAAAAGTAAGTCCATGTATACCTAGTAAAATTATCAATGATAACAAAGCAATATCTACTTCCATTCAATGATATGATGGTACTACAATCCAATAGATCCATATGAAGTAAATCTAATGCATTGGAAGTACTTACAGCGCTATTACCTTTATGTGCAGATTTTGTTTGCTAACCCATTTGACATGCATCACAAAGTTTATCTTTCTCATACTTGATGCTTGGTAAGCCACGGACTAGTCCCTTGTTGGCCAACTTACGGATGTTCTTCATGTTAACATGTGCTAACCTCCGGTGCCAAAGGGTGGACTCTTCTTCTCTTGACATGAGACACTTAGCAAAAGTATTAGTAGCACTTTTAAATGAAACTTGATAAATATTGTCTACTCTTGCTCCTACTAGTACCGTGTCCAAGGTGTCATGTTGTCTAACTAGACATTGACTTGGTTGGAAGTCAATTGTGTAACCCGTGTCACACAATTGACTCACACTTAGGAGATTAAATTTCATCCCCTTGACTAGAAGAACATTTGAAATTCTAGGACATTCGGATATTTGAATGTCTCCTATCCCTATGACCTTAAGACTACCATTGTTACCAAATGATACATTACCTCTACTTTTCTTGTGAAGTGTGGTAAACAATGATCTATCCCCGGTCATGTGTTTGGAGCATCCACTATCAACGAACCAAGTTGATAGATGCTCCCCCTCAATCATAACCTACACAATTCGAAAAATAGAAATTTTAGGTACCCAAACCTTGGGACCTAAAGCATCAACTAAACATGACTTAGGCACTCATGCCTTGACAACTTTCTTTTGAGTCTTGGGTGTCCTAGATTGTCTCATATCAGTCCTAGACATCAAAGACACGAATGAGGGTTCTTTGGGTCGGTAACCAATACCGGCCCTATTGTAAACTGCCCTTTGGGCATTTAGGATCATATCTAGGGTCTTAGAGCTAGTTGAGAACTTCCCAAGAATATTCTTGAGCTTCTCAACTTCACTCTTCAATGATTTGTTCTCTTCTACTAGCAAGTTATCATGCAAATCATCTACTTCCTCAACCTTAGAGGATTTCAAGTTTTCAACTTCAAGTTTCAAAGACTTAATCTCATCCTCTAGCAATTCAACATGCAAATCATCAATGTTACCATCCCTAAATAATTTCAATTGATCAATTTCTAATTGCAATGCTTTAACCTTATTTTTGGACTTCTTAAGCATACTAGTTAAACATGCAATTGCTCTATAATATTTTTCAAGCTCGGGAGAAGTTACCTCTTCATCATCCGAAGATGATGAAGCCGCGTTTGAGGAACTCGAAGATTCATCACTGCTCTCCTCTGCAAGAGCCATGAGTGCCACATGCCTAGTGCTCTTCTCCTCCTTCTCTTCATCGGATGAGCTTGAGGATGACTCATCCCAAGTGGCCATCAAAGCCTTCTTCTTCTTCTTGAATTTCTCTTCTTTCTTTTTGGATTTCTCCTCCTTCTTCTTGAGTTTTGGACATTCATTCTTGAAATGTCCTTTCCTACCACACTCAAAGCAAGATGCATTAGTCTTATCAAGTTTGGATTCACTAGAGTTACCTCTACCCTTGAAGCGTCGACCCCTTCTCATCATTCTTCTCACAAAGTTCGCCATCTCGGATGAAGAAGAGCCGCTGCCATCTTCTTCGGAATCGGACTCGGATTCGGAAGAGGATGAAGATGAAGAGACTTCCTTCTCCTTCTTCTTCTTGATGGATCGGTCCCCTGCAACTAAGGCAATCCCCTTCTCCTTGGGGCCTTTGTTAGCCATTTCATGCAATTCCATCTCACAAAATAAGTCATCTAACTTTACAATGGATAGATCCTTGGAAACTTTGTAGGCATCCACCATGGATGACCACAAAGCATTCCTTGGAAAGGCTTTCAAGACATACCTCACAAGGTCGCGATTCTCGACCTTTTCATCAATCGAATGAAGCCCATTGAGGACTTCCTTAAACCAGCTATAGAGCTCACTTACCGTTTCATTCTCCTTCATGGAGAGATTTTGGAGTTGATTGAGGAACAAGTCCCTCTTTGCGATTTTTGAATCTCGGGTGCCCTCGTGAAGCTCAATGAGTTTGTTCCACAAGTCCTTTGCACTTGTGAAGGGACCAACCTTGATAAGTTGGTCTTTGTTCATGCCACATTGTAGAGTGACAACCGCCTTCGTGTCGGCTTCACTCTTTCGCGTTTGTTCGGCAGTCCACCTCCATGACTCAAGTTCTTTACCTTCATCATCCTTCGGAGGAGTGAATCCCTCCTTCACCGCGAACCAAGTGTGGATATCCATCTTCAAATAATATTCCATCTTTGATCTCCAATATTGAAAGTCGGCGCCATCAAAGAATGGAGGTCGGGTGGTGGAGAAGCCTTCTCTCAACGCCATCTTGTTGATAACTCTCAGATGTTATGCCGTAAACAGAGCTCCAAGCTCTGATACCACTTGTTGGAAACCGGATGGCTAGAGAGGGGGGGTGAATATAGCCAATCTCTTCGACTTTAAACACTTATGAAGTTTCTGCACTCAACTTATCAGTAGCACAGCGGAAGAAGCAAAGGAAAACGAAGCAGTGCAGTAAACTAAAAAGAGAAATGAAAGCAAACAAAGACAGCTACCAAGATCGCTAACAAGAGGGTTTACAAGGTTCGGGGATAACTTGCCCCTACTCCTTAGCGTGCCCTTAAGGTGGGCGATCCCTTGATCATCGGCAGATCAAGCCCCGGTGTTCACCGGATATAACGCAACCTCCTTCTCGGTGGAGAAACCTCTCCACGGCGTTTCAAACAAGGATATAGATTTAAGCTTAATGAAACACAGAGAATACTCTTACTCAGCACCTAGCAAGGACAAGAACACAGTGAGCTTATCCCGAGCTCCACCCAGCGACGATCTCACGCAAGGCCTCCTTCGTGTCTTCTCACTGTTGGACTCCAAGCTCCTTGTTCTTTCCTCCCAGCACTCACATAAGAGTTGGTTGCTTCTCGATTGCAATTGCTTGCTCAAAGTGATGAAGACTTCAGGAACACAGCAAGCAAGTTGTGGAGAAAACACAAAGCGCAGCAAGAACTTCAGCAAGCTCAACACAGAAAACTGTCAAACCCTTCTTTTTTTTCAGCCGAAGTCTTCTTCTCCTTTTGTTTCTCCACCAAGCATCAGATGACACCATCCCTGCAGCTCCCAGCTGCTCATCTGCCAACGCCAGCTACCACTGAGCTATCCCTGGACTCCCTGAGCTTCCCTCAGCCAAGCTCCAGTCTCAGCTCCAGTCTGCAGCTCGGCCGTTACAACCTGAGATGGAAAAACGGACAAACCTGCTCCAAGGAAAGCTCTCCATTGACCCTCCTTGAGTGTTTGAATCCTCCCCTGTCACTTGCAGCTTAATCAGACTATTAGAGCAATAAATCACACAGTAAATCAAATATCAGAGGCAAACAACAGCGAATCGGATATGGTCAGACGCGATCAGAGCGTCTGACAGTGCAATTTGAATTAAAGTGATCGGTCACCGGACCGATCCAGGGCTTGTGGGTCGGTCACCAGACCGATCCACTGCTTCGCTGGGATTCCCAGCTCTCGCGGCTATACACGTCTGATCGGTCACCGGACCGATCAAGGTGAAGCCTGATCGGTCACCAGACCGATCATAGTGAAGCCTGATCGGTCACTCAGACCGATCAGGACAAATGAACAGTAATTCTATAATCAGATCCTAAGTCCCTGATCGGTCACCGGACCGATCCAGGGTCTGATCAGGAGGAGAACTCACTCACTGTTCGCTCCCTGATCGGTCACCAGACCGATCAGGAGCAAGTCAGTGAGGAAGCTGCTTGCTCCCTGATCAGTCACCAGACCGATCAGGAGCCACACAGTAGGTTCCTAACCTCACTGTGCACTCCCTGATCGGTCACTAAACCGATCAGTCCTCGCTGGATCGGTCACCAGAACGATCCACAAAGAAGCAGCGTGCCAATATCCCTGATCGGTCACCAGACCGATCCAGGGACTCAAACCTAGCCCTCCAAGCTAGAGATTCGTCCACCTTAGCCCTCCAAGCCAAGGATTTCACCATCTAACTCTCCAAGTTGAGAATTTGCACCTAACCCTCCAAGTTAGGACTTTTCACCTAGCCCTCCAAGCTAGGACTTTTCACCCAACCCTTCCGAGTTAGAACTTCATCCAACCTAGCCCTCCAAGCTAGGCACCTGACCCTCCAAGCCAGGACTTTTCACCTAATTCTCCAAGTTGGGACTTTGCACCTAACCCTCCAAGTTAGGACTTTTCACCTAGCCCTCCAAGCTAGGACTTTTCACCCAACCCTTCCGAATTAGGACTTTCCAACACCTAGCCCTCCAAGCTAGGATTTTACATACGTAACCCTCCAGGTTAGGATTTTCCAAACCCTACCTAATCCTCGATCAGGACTTAATCATAATCATCATAATCATCAACCTAAACTAAAATCGGTGTCAATACCAAAACAACAATCAGGGCCAGACTGCATCAACAAGACTGACATTTTCAGAGGACGGCGAAATCAAGGTAAGTGGTTTTACTAGAAGTCAATTAAATGAATTAATTTCTTATCTTTCTCGAGATTTGGCGAAAGCTAAACTCCGAGTCGAATCCCTCCGACAGGAAGTAAAACTCCTGAAAGAGGGAGCTGACTCTAGACCCTTAACTGAGAAGGTTCAAGAAGGAACCTCTACTCAAGTTGAAAAACTTGAGAAAGAGAACTCCTCCCTGAATATTCAGGTTAAGGATCTTAGAGCGGCTTTAAAACGATTCACTTATGGTTCCAAGGGTCTTGACATGATTCTTGGAAAACAGAAATCGATTCTAAATCGATCCGGACTAGGTTATAGAATCAAATCTAGACAAAGATCCTACTTTGTTGTACTGAACCAGTCCAGACCTAAAGTTCAGGCATGGGTACCCAAACTATGCCTGAACAAACAAACTGGATCAAATCAATACTGGATCCCCAAGGACAAGATTCACATCTTGCCAGACCATTATCGTGGCTTTAGTCCAGGGGGAGCCAAATTGAAAATAATATTTATTATTAGATAAAACTCAATTCTTGCTTGCAATTTGCATGATTGATTGTTTATTTAATTTCTGCAACTTACCATGCTTAGACTTAGGAATGATTAGTTTAAGGACTGAACCAACTTAATTGAAATTTGACAACATAGTATTGGGTGGAGGTGAGATGATAGTACGTTAGGGAAACCAATTGTAATAAGGTCAAGTATTCTCTACTTGGTCTCTTTAGACTGGTGAAACTAGCCGAAGCTACCGATCCAAGACCAAACTAGTTAGACCAGAATCTTTCAAAGATTAATTTTGAAAATGAAATTTCACTGAAAGGCTTTGTCAAAGAAAGGGTTGATGATCCAATAAGGCTACGGCCAAAGAAGGCCTAGTGCCTCGCCAAGACCTGGAAGCCAATCTTTGAAATTCAAATTCAAATTATTCTTTGTCAAATTCGAATCTAACATAAATTTTCAGTTAGTTGTAGACTTAAACATTCTTTTCAAAATAAATTCAATTGTTTTCAAAATTAATTAAGCTTTTCAAAATAAATCATGTTTTTCAAAAATTCTTTTATCAAAACCTGTCTCACAAAACCTATAAGGCTAACATGATTGAAAACCCTAGATTGGGTGAGACAGTAAACTTAACTTAATCAGAATTCATAGCTGCATTGTTGTTTTAGTTTAGAAAAGCATTGACCTAACAATAGTCAAACCATGGTCAAAGCAGTCAAACCATGGTCAAAACAGTCAAACCATGGTCAAATTAGTCAAACCATAGTCAAACCAATTAAACCATGGTCAAATGATGACAAGACAACAACAAAAAAAAACAATCAATACTCAATCCTGGTGCCCGTGACTCCTCGGGCGCCCCCCCCCCATTACTTTCGATCCTCTCAAAGCAAAAAGCTGCCCTTGTCCCTTGACCTGGGCGCCTCGAACCTCGCGGGCGCCCCCAGTATCAGTCAAAGCAGCAAAAGCTGCAAAGACCAGGCTGACCGGGGCGCCCGGGCCATTGCGGGCGCCCCCAACCAGCCCTAGTCACTGCCAAAGGCAGTAGGCTGCTGTCTCGGGCGCCCGGGAGTTCCTGGACGCCCCCAATAAACTGCCTATAAAAGGCACCCGAACTCCCTCTTCTTCCCACACCAAAAACCATCCTCCTCCCTCACTTCCTTCCCTCCAAGGAGATCAAGTGACACTTGTGCTTCCTCAATCTCGACCATGCCTCCCCGGTATGATTTCTTTTATGCATTTAGAATTATTTTCTTAATTCCTTTCTTATAAATGCATGTTTCTTAAATTAGAAAATGCCGAGCGAACCAAGCGAACCCCGGTACCGAACCGAGTCCCGACCCTAGGTTTCCAACTCTAGAACTGTGTAATAAGTTCGCTCGAATAACCTATAAACCTATCAAAACTAGCTATCTAAATAGACACTTCTTCACCCAATCTTGTCCTTTAGCCATGAATGTTATAAATTTCTATCAACTAGACAATCTAGTGTTCTGCACTCATTCAATTAACACATCTTTATGTGCAGAATTCTATAATAACATAATTCGACAGAACGATCTCATGTTTGTCACTACTGTTCAAGGGATACCCTTGTCGATCACCCCTACTTTACTAAATCGATTTCTTGGACTACGACTCTCCCAGTCCACCTTTTGTTGCTATCCACCTAGGGATCCTCCATTTGATGCTCCCTATTCCCACATTACTCTAGACACTCTCCACTCCTATTTCTATAGGGAAGCTAGACTCCCCGTAGCTAGACGATTTCAGACCGTTGACCTTCAGGCCCAGGACTACGCCCTGTACAGAGTCCTGGTCCGCTGTATTTTACCACTATCCACTAGAAATGTCGCGACCATGCGACCTTTTCATGCCTTCCTTCTGTATGCCCTGATCCATCATCTTGACATTGACATTGGACTACACATGTTTCATACTATTCTACATGCATCCAGTGTTACGACTCAGGGACGAGTGCGCACTCCCTTCTGCCACATCATCACCTCCCTCCTTCATCACCACGGTCGTGACATTACCATGGGTGAAATAACTGCGATGACCGATTTTGATGAGATAGGGTTTAGGAACTTCTCTTTAGCTGGTCTAGAGGTATCAACCACTGGGGTTTTGAGTTGGAGACGACAGCGAGCCGGGGCTCCGATCGACTCCGACGAGGAGGTAGACGTTGACGTTGCTGATCTCGCAGCAGAGATACGGGACCATATAGACCAGCCTCCACCACCGACCATCGACCAGCGCTTCGTACAGATGCAGACGGAGATCCACAGTCTCCGAGAGGAGGCCGAGGCCTATCACCTAGAGTAGATGGACACTCGTAGAGCCGATCGAGAGGTGGTCGATGCACGATACATTGAGATGATGTCGCTTCTCAGAGCATGGCAGCCTGGCTCATCTGACCACCCTGGCCCGTCTTCATAGTTAGACTATTTCAGCCGATGCATTGTATTAGTAACTAAAACTTGACTCATGTTTGACCTGTATGACTGTGCTGATTCTGTCTGTTGACTAACGAACTTATGGAAATGAGTACTTGAGTTTACTACTTGATGACAGTTAGGATTATGTTTGGTAGAATAGGCTTACACTATGTTTTGGTTTTCTTACTACTTTGTCCATTTAAAAATCAGTTTTTAAAGTAGTTTTTAAATGCTTTCAAAATTAGCTTTTACTTAGTTTTGAAAAGGTTTGAAAAATAAATTTTTTGACTTAGTTTTATTTTAAAAACTACCCCCTTCAAAACTAGGGCTTTTTCGCAAATGGACTTAGCCTAGGCCCTAACCCTAGAAATGCATGCACCTATAGATTTAGAAGCCAGCATCTCACAAGCACCTTAGGGTACTTATGATTGATAACCTAGAATGGGTTGAGATGCTTAGGTCTTTGCCTTAATTCAAGATGATTTAAGTCAGTGCATCTGCAGTAATTGGGGCACTAAATACAACTTACACAGTAATCAAGTTAAGTGTCAAGTTTAGAAAATATAACTTGAACAGAACACTTAACTTGACTAACCCTAGCGAAAACTACTGTTTATAACAGTTAGTAAGTAGCTAATTGGGTTAGACAGGACCCTAAAAGAGAAAATTGAAACTGATTTGATTTAGTTCATATCCTGAATTGGCTCAGTACAGCAAATTATTATGCACTTTAATTATCCTTTTTCTGTTATATTTCTTTATTTTTGATATATGGCAAAGGGGGAGAGATAGAAAGGAGAGAGTGTAAATTTTTTTCTAAAATTTCAAACGCTATCCTTTAATCAAAAAGTACAAAATTTCTTCCAAGTTTTCAAAATCTTCTAAGTACTTTAGACTTAAATTTTCAAAACTTTAGTAAGTACTTTAAGTTTTTCAAAATTCTTTCTTAGTACTCAAACTTAAGTTTTCAAATCAAAATTCTACCAACTTAAGTTTTTCTTCCAAGTATTTAAAATCAAGTTTACAAAAACTGAAGTTTTCAAAAAAAAAAATTCCTAAGTACTTAAAACTAAATTTTTTTTTGCAAAAGTTTCCTAAGTACTTAAAACCAAATTTTTTACTTAAAACTAAAATTTCTTCAAATTTTCCTAAGTACTTAAAGTTTTTCAAATGTTACTAAGTACTTTAAACTTTTTGAGTACTTTAAACTTAAGGCTCCAAATTTTTCTTAGTACTCAAAATTAAGTTTTCAAAATCCTTCTTAAGTCTTCAAACTTGTCTGAGTATTTACAAGCATAAATTTTCCAAAGTGCACAAATGAAAATTAATTTGGAAAATATATCGTTAAAGATTAAATTGAAAACTTTCTAAGAAAAAATTAATTACATCTTTAGACTTAGAATTTATTTTCAAAAACCCCACGAACTTTTGAAAAATCTAGGGGGAGATTCCTTCCAGGGGGAGGAAACAAAATTTTATTTTACTTGTTCTGATTAACTTAACTTTTTGAACCAAGGTTGCCATAATCAAAAAGGGGGAGATTGTTGGTGCAGAAAACACCCAAGTCGAACCTGTATTTTGATAATGGCAAAAGGGTTCAAAAGTTAAGGTATAATGTTTATTAACATCTTACTCAAGTGTGCAGGAAAAGTCCAAGCGAAGGACTGCTAGGCACCTGGCGAAGGAATGCCAAGATACAAAGCCCTAGCGAAGGACTGCTAGGCACCTGGCGAAGGAATGCCAGGATACAAAGCCCTAGCGAAGGACTTCTAGGCACCTGGCGAAGGAATGCCAGGTTACAAAGACCTAGTGAAGGACTACTAGGCACCAGGCGAAGGACGGCTTGGTACTGAAGACCTGGCGAAGGACAGCTAGGCACCTGGCGAAGGACTGCTGGGCAAAAGTCCAACCGGAGGAGCCGGTTGGCATCAGGTACATTCTCCCGAGAGGAGTAGGTGAGGACGCGTTCCCCGTCGAGGGAACAGTAGGAACCAAGACAACTAAGGCTGTATAAAATTAATATATTATTGCTCTGTGTTGTTTTGGACTAACCCTGGATGCATGACCGAAGGAACGAGTGTCTGCAGCTCAGAGAGCCTCAAAGGAGTGAGGCAGCAGCTGACCAGGGCGCCCGGAGTGTCCCGGGCGCCCCCAAGGTGAACACAAAACAGATGGAGCAAGTGTTCGCTTCAACAGCTTACTGGGCGGGGCGCCCCCGTGCTCCCGGGTGCCCCCAGCGTCCCGGGCGCCCCTAGCTCAAGCTAACGAAGCAAGCCAGCGAGAAGCCAACAGGATAAGAGCCTGACCCGGTCAACCCGGGCGCCCCCAGCGTCCCGGGCGCCTCAGTCAAGATCTGATCCCGAGTTTGAAGGGATCAGAGTTGACCGAGAAGAACTCGGATCAGCTGACACGGGGGGGGGGGGGGGGGCGCCCCCGACGTTCTGGGCGCCCCCAGGGGCTATAAATAGGCCCTCAACCCCAAGGCTTCAAACAACAATTCTTCCAACGCTCCTACGCTCTTCTGCTCCTGCGCTCTACTCCGGAAACCTCCCAACTCGAGATACAAGCGCCGATGACGTCCCTCCGCTCCGAAAATTCCATCTACACCGGACGTCGGTAACGAACAGCTATTTTTAAGTTTACTATACTACTTTTGTAATATCTCTCTGTAAACTGTTTTGCGCAAATATAGAATTACCCGTAGTAAACGGTTAACGACCGTGGGCCTTGGAGTAGGAGCCGACCGCGACTCCGAACAAAGTAAAAAACTTGGTGTTTGCCTGTGCTTGATTTAAATTTCCGTTGCGTAATTGCTCTAACTTTAATCTGAACGTTTTACGATATTCACCCCCCCTCTATCGTTTCTCTCGATCCAACATTATCTAGTCAGTACAAATCGGATAACCTCGGGTTTTGATCCTGCTCAATGTACTCATAGCACACGAGTGTAGTTCTATGGTCAAGACCAACCACACCTAACTACACTACAACCATCCCGATGGGTTGTCCAATTCCATCTAGGTTGTGGGTCTCTATTTATGCTAAGTAAGGAACTGATAACATGATCCTCCGTGTGTCACCACACACTATATTATCTACAATGCAAAGCAATGAGACTTCGTGTATGTACTATTATAAACAAACACCTAGTGTAGTAGTGATTCTCTTTTCATAATAAAGATGTTCATATAATAATAGTCATGTCTTTCAGTATACACATCTTACACTCTGGGGAATCTGTTAGTAGGAGCCCTAGAGCCAATTATGTGATGATTGACTAGGGACTTTTTGTATCATATTCTATCATTAGTAAAGGCATGTTTGGTTATTATACTTACTTTGTATTTGTGTCAAATAACTAAGTATAATAATGTCCTTGGATAGTAAGTTCTTATCTACATTATATCGATTGGTTGAATCGATAGTGAGATGATGTAGAGAACACTACTCTAAACCATTCCTAGTCAAGTATTAATATTCAAGGATAATATTAATGCATGGAGACTAGCATGTAGGTCAACTGATGACTTGAGCTCACAAGTCATGGATATGTGATATCAAGTTGACACATGAGTATACATTGGAGAATGTGTACTGAATTGACCCACCATGAGAAAGTTTCATCGATTATCATATGAGTGTCATAAACTTTCTCATGTGACTATTGGTATGAATAGTCCTTAGACCTGAAGTCACTACGGTTCCCTACATAAGGAGTTATGTACTTTGGTATCGTCAAACATCACCCGTAACAGGGTGGACTATAAAGGCGATCACTGGGTATGTAATGAATTATGCGGAGGGATGTGAGTGATGTAGATGAGATCTATCCCTGAGTGATATCTGTGGGCCCCTTGATCGAGTAGGACTACTAAAATGCATGATCATGCTCAAATGAGTCAATATGAGATATTGAGCTCATTTGTTTGAGTGAGTCTACTCGGGGATCAAGAAACACAAAGATTGATCGAGGATGACACAGTCTATGTCTCATTGGTCAATCTAGATATCAAGGATAGAAGGACAAGGTCATACATTGTCATAGTCACGGAGGTTTAGTCAGATCTCGACTTTTCTTATTACTTGGGTAGCAATGATGCATTGCTAGATACCGCTCATTGCTTATGTGTCTAAAGCGTTTGGACGCATTGCCAACATCACGAGAACCTATTGGGTCACACACTAAGGACATGATGCTTCGGGAGCCCGAGTTGGGAACTCGGTGTTGGTGCAAGTTGCATCAATGATATTCCTCTTTAAGTGTTTTAATGTTTGACAATACACTTAAGTCAGTGATACATTGAACAGACAAAGGGGAGCAAAAGAGAAGTAACCTTAGCTGAAGAAAAGTCCTAATTAATCTAGGTATCGAAACCCTAAGACCTAGCGAAGGGCTACTAGGCACTTAGCGAAGGGCTACTAGGTATCGAAACTCTAAGTCCTAGCGAAGGGCTGCTAGGCACCTAGCGAAGGGCTGCTAGGCACCTAGCGAAGGGCTGCTAGGCACCTAGCGAAGGGCTGCTAGGTATCGAAACCCCAAGACCTAGCGAAGGGCTGCTAGGCACCTAGCGAAGGGCTGCTAGGCATTGGAACCTTAAGACCTAGCGAAGGGCTGCTAGGCACCTAGCGAAGGGCTGCTAGGCACCTAGCGAAGGGTTGCTAGGCATAGAAGACCTAGCGAAGGATTGCTAGGCACCAGGAGAAGGATCGCTTGGTAATAAAGACCTAGCGAAGGGCTGCTAGGTACCTGGCGAAGGACTGCTAGGGAATGAAGATTTGGTCCGAGGGACTAAGCAACTTAGCTGAGCGATGACTAAGGACAGGAGTAGAGACGGGTCAGGGTTTGGGCGTCTCGAGGTCCGGAGGTATCGGAAGCTAAGTAAAAATCCACCCGAAGGACTGGGTGGCAACCGTCTCCTGAAAGGAGTAGGTGAAGGGCGAGTTCTCGGGGATAGGAACTCGTGCCGGTTCGACCTAGGGTTTCGTGCAAATCCGAAGTCCGAACCAAGTCCTTAAGACTAAAATTATATGTATATGTGCTATGTGGTTTTGTATCTTGCAGGTACCAAAAGTGGAAGAAAGAATAGGCTGCTGAGGCCCTAAGCAGGGCGTCCCCAGTGTTGGGGGCGCCCCCAGCCATCCAGGGCGCCCCCAACAGTGGGGGCGCCCCCGGCCAAAGGTAAAAATGCATGTTATGGTGAAGCAGGCAGAACAGGTGTCAACCGGGGCGCTCGGAGCGTCCGGGGCCCCCGGATTCGAAGCTGTTTTGCTGTTTCGAAGTCAGAACACAGGATAAGCCCTCATGGGGGCACCCGGAGCGTCCGGGGCGCCCTGGTCAAAGTTGTTATCAGCTGCGGCGAGGTAGGTGCAGGGATAAAGTTTGACCGAGTCTTTCGGGGCACCCCCAGCGTCCAGGGCGCCCCCAGGAGGCCTATATAAGGGGCTTCGACCCCTCTACTTCAACAACGACTTCCAAGAACCATTCCAAGGATTCTGACCGACGGCAACGCGCTAGAAATGAGGCTCTACGACCGGGAGGCTCCAGAAGGAAGTGTGCGGCACTTCGGAGGTCCAGATCGGCCGAGCTTCAAACTTGTTCTATTCGGTTTGCTTTAATTACACTGCAATTAGTTTTCCATATCTTTTGATTGTAAACTTGCACTGTAAATCGGGTTTCTCCGCCTCCGGAAAGTCCGGGAAGGAGACCAATAGTGGACGGGCGTTCCCGTGCATAGGCCTTGGATGTACTGACCCTAGGGGGTCGGGAACCAAGTAAAAATCCGCTGTGTCACTGTCTTGCTTTGTTTTTTCGTTCTATTTATTTTCCGCTGCGCTACTAATATTCTAAGTCCAGAACGAAAGTTTTACGAAGAATTCTGAAAGATTTTTAACGATCGATATTCACCCCCCCCCCTCTATCGACGTCACCGGTCCAACAATTGGTATCAGAGCCGAGCCGCTCTTCACCGGACTAACCGCCGACGGAGCAAAGACGCCAGGAGTTGAGGGGGAGCCCAGGGGTGAATCAGGTATATTTAATTTAAAATGTTCATTTGTAAATTCTATATTATTTGTTTCACGTGCAGGGAGAGAGGGCACTATAAAAATCAGTGCCCTACTCGTAAGATTCGGTCTACATCACCGGTGGCGAAGGAGGCACCAGCGCCAGGAAACCGGAGGGACAAAAGTCACGTACAATGTTTCAAATGCAAGAAATACGGACATTACAAAAACAAGTGTCCGGCGAAGGTACACAAGATTTATGTTCCAAAAATTTTACAAGTTCCTGCACTGTCATGTGATAAAGTAGTTAATTTTTCTGATAAAGTAGATTTACTGCATAGTAAAATTAACTTTTTGCATGTTAAATTACAAAACGTGAATATGACCAAAATATTAGAAATTAATTGTTTAATTCAGAATATCAATTCAGAAATTAATGAAATTAACTCTGATAATTTATCTGATAAAATTAATTCTGATAATTTATTTGATTCTGATAATTGTTCTGATAAAATTAATTCTGACAATTTTTCTGATAAAATTAATTCTGATAATTTTTCTGATAAAATTAGTTCTGATAATTTTAATTCAGACAAAATTAATCCTAAGGATAATTCGGAATTCAAATTTAAAAATCCTAAGGATAAATCCGAATTCAAATTTGAAAATCCTAAGGATAAATCCGAATTCAAATTTGAATATCTTTAGGACAATTCAGAAATTAATTCTGAAAATCTCAAGATTAATTCAGAAATTAATTCTGAAAATCTTAAAGATAATCTAGAGATCAATGTTGAAAATATTGAAAATATATCTGAGGATAATTTTGAAGATAAAATTCTCCTAGATAATAATTTAATTATAGATAATATTAAAGATTATTACAAAATCTTAATTAGTGGCCCAAATTACTCCACCTACTGTAAGGATATTGAAAGACCTAACCATGAGGAGGATATAGAACTATCTAAGATAAAGGTCATAGTTAATAAAAATTACAAAAATTCAAATAAATCAAAATTATTAGAAAAACTTGAAAAGAAAGATAAAAATGAAGAAGAAATTTTTGAAATAATGAAAATGATGAATTTAAACCCACAATTATTAATTAATCATTATAATCTTAATTAAATCTTAATTAAATCCTAATTAAATTTGAATTAAATCTTAATTAAATCCAAATTAAATTAAATTAAACTCAAATTAAATTAAATTCAAATTAAATTAAATTCAAATTAAATTAAATTCAAATTAAATTAAATTAAATTCAAATTAAATTAAATTAAATTTTAAATTAAATTAAATTCAAATTAAATTAAATTCAAATTAAATTAAATTAAATTAAATTAAATTAAAATTAAATTAAATTCAAATTAAATTCAAATTAAATTAAATTAAATTCAAATTAAATAAAATTTAAATTAGATTAAATTAAATTAAATTAAATTCAAATTAAATTAAATTAATTAAATTAAATTTAATTAAATTCAAATTAAATTAAATTAAATTCAAATTAAATTAAATTCAAATTAAATTAAATTCAAATTAAATTAAATAAATTAAATTAAATTAAATTAAATTAAATTAAATTCAAATTAAATTAAATTAAATTCAAATTAAATTAAATTAAATTCAAATTAAATTAAATTCAAATCAAATTAAATTCAAATTAAATTAAATTAAATTCAAATCAAATTAAATTCAAATTAAATTAAATTAAATTCAAATTAAATTAAATTTAAATTAAATTCAATTCAATTAAAATTTTAATTAAGTCAATTAAATCAATTTAATTCAAATAAAGCTAATCAATTCAATCTACTTCAAATAAATTCAACTTTAATTGATTCAAATCAATTCAATCTTAATTAATTAATTTTCAAATTAATTCAAACTTCAATTAACTCAACTTCAAATCTTAAATAACTTAAACTCAAACTAAAATAAAATTTTACGCAAACTGTAACAATTAAAATTAATAACATTAAATATGTTAAAGTGGGTTGGCATATTCGCAGGTTCACACGACATGTATCAAATCGGGAATTTGATACATTTTTAGAAACTTAAATAAAATGCTTTGGACTTGTTTGACTCATGCATAATTGTCATGTCATGCATCTGCTACTTCTTTTATATGACATGTCATTCATATTTAAATTTTATGCATATATTAGAATGGCTATAGGAAAAAGAATAATTGAAACTTGATCAACCTAGTATTGGGTGGCGGTGAGATGATAGTACGTTAGGGAAGCCAATTCTAATAAGGTCAAGTATACTTGGTCTCTTTAGACTGGTGAAACTAGCCGAAACTACCGATCCAAGATCCAAACTAGTTAGACCAAA
Organism: Boesenbergia rotunda; assembly: GCA_024364735.1. Taxonomy (NCBI): domain Eukaryota; kingdom Viridiplantae; phylum Streptophyta; class Magnoliopsida; order Zingiberales; family Zingiberaceae; genus Boesenbergia; species Boesenbergia rotunda. Next base: position 300,784 of record JAGFNQ010004823.1, read on the forward strand.
ATTTTTCAAAAAGTAATTTTGAAAATGAAATTTCATTAAAAGGCTTTGTCAAGGAAAGGGTTGATGATCCAATAAGGCTACGGCCAAAGAAGGCCTAGTGCCTCGCCAAGACCTGGAAGCCAATTTTTGAAATTCAAATTCAAGTTACTTCTTGTCAAATTCAAATCTAACACAAGCTTCAATTAAATCTTAGAATTAAAAATAAATTAAAGAAAATGATTCAAGCATCTCCCAATACACTTATAAGGCAATCATGCTTGTTGTATTGATACATCTAAAATGAGTGAGATGTTAAGGACTAATAAATTGAAAAATATTTTTCAAAATTGTTTTTCAAAATCATTAGAATATTTTTCTAAAAATATATTTTCAAAATAGTGTTTCAACATAATAATATTTTTATGGAATTCATGCTTGTCTGATTGAATATACATATTATACGTTTTTCAAAAATTATATCTTTTCAAAAATTGTTTGACTCACGCAATTAGACACAAGTCTCTTAGGACAACACTAAAGTTCCTTAAGACACTTAGATAGAGTCAAACGGGATCGGATACAGGGGGAGTGATTTTTATTTTTTTTGGCTTTCGAAAACTACACTATAAAAATTACTATTATTTGAAAATACTTTTCGAAAACTGAGCTTTAAATCGTTATCACTTGTGTTTTTCGAAATAGGTTTATGTTGTAAAATTTATTTGTCTTGTTTGACCTTGATAAACCCTAAAGACACAGAGGAATGTCCACTTCATAATCTACAAGGACTCCTAGGATGTGTCAACTTTAGGGGGAGTATAAATCAAACTTCTGAAACAATTTTGTTTAATTAATTGTTTTAAAATTATTAGATAATTTCTTTAATTTGAATCAGCCCTTAAGACTTAGAGGAAGAGTACTTGTGGTCAACAAGCTTCCCAGGACTGGGTCAAGTTTAGGGGGAGATCAAATTAAAAGAATTATTGAATATTTCAAATGTTTTCATGCGCAGTATTTTCAAATTCTGTGAAAACATAAGTATTTTTTTAAAATTACTATCAATTTGAATAATACTATTATTTTCAAAAATTCATCTGGTTTGAATAATATCTTGAGTTTGGAAAATCCTCCAGGACACTTAGGAAAATGTCCTTGTAGTCAACAAGGTTTCCTATGATTGTGTCAGACTAGAAGATAAACCAAATCAAGTATTATGACGTCAAAAATTTATACATTTTTCAAAAATATACTTACATCCTATTTTTTTAAGTTATGTGACTTATGAAATTCTATTAATATTTACTTGACTTTGAAATTTCCAGGACACTTAGGAAAATGTCCTTGTAGTCAACAAGGTTTCCCAGGATTGTGTCAGACTGGAAAAGAAACTTAGTCAAGTAAAATATTATGCTTCAAAAATTACTTATATTTCTCAAAGTCTCATCTCCTTCAAAAATAGTTAGTACTTGCACAATAGGGATAATATTTATATTTTCCAAAATAATATTTTTTCAAAAGTTATGCATTTTCCAAAAAGTACTTTATATTTTTCAAAAAATTACAAATACTTTCAAAAGTACTTGCATGTTGTTAAAGATCATTGTCAAAGTACTTGTACTTCTCAAAGCGAATAACATCTTTTTCAAAATTATGCATTTTTTTTCAAAAATGCAATATATCATTCAAAATACAATGCCTTCAAAATTTCTGCACCAAGTATTTTTCAAAAAGAACCAAAATTTCTCATTGTTGGTGCAACTATTTTCTTGTATTTTTTTTGATGTATGACAAAGGGGGAGAGGTATGCTTAAGTTAGAAATTTTTTCTTTTTATGTTCAAAACTAAAGTCAATTTTTCCCCAAGGATAGTAAGTTAGCCCCTTAAACCAATCTAACTTAAGTTATTGTAAAACATCAAAAAGGGGGAGATTGTTGGTGCAAGTTGCATCAATGATATTCCTCTTTAAGTGTTTTAATGTTTGACAATACACTTAAGTCAGTGATACATTGAACAGACAAAGGGGAGCAAAAGAGAAGTAACCTTAGCTGAAGAAAAGTCCTAGTTAATCTAGGTATCGAAACCCTAAGACCTAGCGAAGGACTGCTAAGCACCTAGCGAAGGGCTGCTAGGTATCGAAACTCTAAGTCCTGGCGAAGGGCTGCTAGGCACCTAGCGAAGGGCTGCTAGGTATCGAAACCCCAAGACCTAGCGAAGGGCTGCTAGGCACCTAGCGAAGGGCTGCTAGGCATAGAAGACCTAGCGAAGGATTGCTAGGCACCAACCGAAGGACCGCTTGGTAATAAAGACCTAGCGAAGGGCTGCTAGGCACCTGGCGAAGGACTGCTAGGGAATGAAGATTTGGTCCGAGGGACTAAGCAACTTAGCTGAGCGATGACTAAGGACAGGAGTAGAGACGGGTCAGGGTTTGGGCGTCTCGAGGTTCGGAGGTATCGGAAGCTAAGTAAAAATCCACCCGAAGGACTGGGTGGCAACCGTCTCCTGAAAGGAGTAGGTGAAGGGCGAGTTCTCGGGGATAGGAACTCGTGCCGGTTCGACCTAGGGTTTCGTGCAAATCTGAAGTCCGAACCAAGTCCTTAAGACTAAAATTATATGTATATGTGCTATGTGGTTTTGTATCTTGCAGGTACCAAAAGTGGAAGAAAGAATAGGCTGCTGGAAGCCCTAAGCAGGGCGCCCCTAGTGTTGGGGGCGCCCCCAGCCATCCAGGGCGCCCCCAACAGTGGGGCGCCCCCAGCCAAAGGTAAAAATGCATGTTATGGTGAAGCAGGCAGAACAGGTGTCAACCGGGGTGCCCGAAGCGTCCGGGGCGCCCTGGTCAAAGCTGTTATCAGCTGCGGCGAGGTAGGCGCAGGGATAAAGTTTGACCGAGTCTTCCGGGGCGCCCCCAGGAGACCTATATAAGGGGCTTCGACCCCTCTGCTTCAACAACGACTTCCAAGAACCATTCCAAGCATTCTGACTGACGGCAACGTGCTAGAAACGAGGCTCTACGACCGGGAGGCTCCAGGAGGAAGTGCGCGGCACTTCGGAGGTCCAGATCGGCCGAGCTTCAAACTTGTTCTATTCGGTTTGCTTTAATTACACTGCAATTAGTTTTCCATATCTTTTGATTGTAAACTTGCACTGTAAGTCGGGTTTCTCCGCCTCCGGAAAGTCCGGGAAGGAGACCAATAGTGGACGGGCGTTCCCGTGCATAGGCCTTGGATGTACTGACCCTGGGGGGTCGGGAACCAAGTAAAAATCCGCTGTGTCACTGTCTTGCTTTGTTTTTTCGTTCTATTTATTTTCCGCTGCGCTACTAATATTCTAAGTCCAGAACGAAAGTTTTACGAAGAATTCTGAAAGATTTTTCACGATCGATATTCACCCCCCCTCTATCGACGTCACCGGTCCAACACTCGGGAGATCTGATCGGGAGCCCGAGTTGGGAACTAGGGAGATATGAGCCCGAGTTGGGAACTTGGGAGATCTGATCGGGAGCTCGAGTTGGGAACTAGGGTCGGTAGCTCGGCACTCGGCATACTGGGCTGGGAGCTCGACACTCGGCAGACTGGGCTGCGAGCTCGGCAGACTGGGTCGGGAGCTCGACACTCGGCAGACTGAGTCGGGAGCTCGACACTCGGCAAATTGAGTCGGGAGCTCGGCAGACTGGGTCGAGAGCTCGGCAGACTTGGTCAGGAGCTCAGGGTCTTGCTCGGGAGACCTAGTCGGAAGCCCGAGAGGCCCGGACAGAATTGCAGGAGAAATTCATTAAAGTGTTTAATGAAGAAAAGAGAAAAGTCTCTCTTCATTGGATGAAGAGAAGGTGAAGAGTCACATAAAAAGATGTGCTCTTTATTGGCTTTAATGAAGGGAAACCAAAGAGACAAAAGAATCTTCATATTCATGGGATGAATATAAAAGAGGGTCTAGTCATTTTGAATGAGGTGTGTGTGAGCTTTCCCTTCCTCTCTTCTTCCTCTTCTCCCTCTTGGCCGAAACCCCTTTGGGGTTCTTGGTGGTCTTGTGGACTACCTCAAGTTGCTAGCACAACTAAGGTAGTTCTTCCCGAAGTTGAGAGATTGTGTCCGTGTGGATACGAATAGAGGCACGGACGCTTGAACGTGCAAGAGATCCGGCGGCACTTGGACGAGTGGGATAACGTAAGGGCACGCTCCAAAGGTATTCACTGTAGATAGATCTATTAGATAGATGAATTTCGTACGAGTTTTCTTTCGCATGGATCGCTCGAGGGTTCTTGTTTCCGCTACGTTTTGTGTTTATGTCGCCGGGAGAATCCAACAGAATCATCCATCGAAGGATCGGGATCGTCCATCTTACGGACAGCCGTGGAGTAGAAGTTTCATCTCCGAACCACATAAATCGGTGTGTTCTTCTTGTTTGTTACAGTTAGTTTTTATTATTCCACTTGCGTACTAACCCTTGTAGGAAGACAAAATCGAAAAAGTGCTATTCACCCCCCCCCCTCTAGCAAACGGTAAGATCCTAACAAATATTACCCATAAATGCTCGGTCCACTATCTCTCCAACAAGTACTGACAGAGGGTCCAAACATTCTTATATGAATGTAGGCTTCAAGACCTTGGGTGAATGAGAGCATACGGTATAGTCTTGAGATACTAAGTGGGGCCATATTCAACGGGTCGACTAAACTATGCCTTGTAATTCATTATACTATGGTTGCTCTACTTATGGTTCAAAAACTCCTAACAACGAGTTATATAAAAGGAGGCAGAAAAGTACTATCTCTCAAAAGCATCTCGAAATAATCACCAAGTGGTCCTTTACTCCCCGAATGTCGTCTTCTGCATCTTCCACTAAGTGGTTGCGTAGTCTTGTAAGTGATAAGCTGCTAGCTCCATTCTTTCCTCAGGTATATGCTATATATTCAAATGTACTTTCTAGGTTATCGAACTAGGTATGAGCGACCCATAGTCAAAATACCCATGGAATAGGATACATAGATCCTCTATTGACTGGGATATGAGTATACGCCCTTGTCCATTACCTAATTGGTAGTGGCACAGGCAAGTATTCTTGTTGGTGTTTCTTGAAACTATGCTTCTTAATCTCCAAGATGTTGTTAACGGTCTTGACCCTGCATCCCAACTCGGTATCAATTGGTGCCACAGAAGAATCTACATTCTCTGCATTATTCGGATCCCAAAGTGTCAATTGGTCGCTTCTGTGGTTGACCTCAACCACGACCAAGAATAGGGGTTGACTCACTAAGTGGTAAACTACTTGAACCAAGTAAGTGAATACCAAATGGATAAGTATAGAAACAACTAGAGACATACCAATTTCCTATAGCTTAGAGATGTCCTTCAGCTTGCCTGGTGTCCTAAAACTCGAAAACCCATAACTCAAAATGAGATGAAAATTCCCAAAATACAAAATCCAACATTTGAACTCGAACCATGCTCTGATACCAATAAAATTGTCATGCCTTGAGGGCAGGACCGGACAATACTGCCTAGTGACAATATCGAAAATAATCGATATATAACCAATTAAAGTCAACACAAATACCAATATAATATAAAATCACTAAGTTTCTAAATGCTAATAAGTATATGTATATATGAATATGTGAACATACTAAACTAAAAAAGCTAAAAACAAAACTCAGGATTTGATACAGAGAGAAAATCTTAAATAGAGGCAGCGAAAAATAACCAAAAACTCGAAAAGAAAATCCAAACTCAAGTGGGAATGACAGCTAGGACCTCTTAGCAATATAATACATTCTCTACTTGCTAACTTAAAAGTTAAAGGAAAAAAAATAAGGGGTAGTGAGTACAATGACTTAGCGGATATAAAAAAGAAAGTGCATGAACAACATAGTATAAGGAAATCAAAGGAAGTAGTCTCATATAATATTACTTACTAACAAAAGTAAGAGCACAAGTAAACACATAACCATATACTAACTTGATCAACCAGGTATGTCAAATAAATGTCTCATGTGACCACAACATGTTAATTAGTTAATGACTGCATGCAATAACATGCTACCATGAATGAGTCTCGTTGGCAATCAAGGTGCATAAATTACCACTGTTTGCATAATAAAATGCTACCATGGATCTCGTGGGTAGACAAGGTGCAGTAGCTATCTAACTATTAACTGCAAGCAACAAGATGCTACCACACTGCTATATGAAGACAAAGTGTATGGATCTCATGGGCAATCAAGATGTATAAAACTATAACAACATATATATATAAGTACAATAGAAGCAAGCACAATAGTAACAATCTTAATCATGGGAATACTAGTCATCTAGTCATAATATCTCATCTAACTCGTTGGTATCATCATAAATATCATAAAATAATGGCTCAGAATAACATAGTTCTAGATGTCAGTCTAAAGAAGATAACCTAGTGGGACACTCTACCACGCTGCTAGGATATAATATTTATCATGTATGGGTCGGTATAATCTCACTAATATATATACGCACTTGCATGAGTATACAAATATACTATAGTACAGTATCACTAACATATAGGTACAAGCCTAAGTATATAATTAGAATATGGTATAAATGCACAAGCATAAATATGTAACTATACTATAGTCTAGTAATATCATACGTACCCAAACAATACATGCATGAAACAAAGAACACTGCATAGATATCAAAATAGACTAAAATAATAGTGTAAGCAAGTAAGAATCAACTCAAGAAATACATAGAGTGGAGCTAAGGTAACATAAATAACTACTATGTACCAAATACAAATAAAAGGATCATGCATTAAGATCAAAGGAACTACAAAACTCAAAACATGAACTACCCACCTCATGTAGAATGTTTGATCTTTAAATCTGATGATATGCCTCTATCTAGTAACTACGAATATAGGATGTAAAGAAAAATCTAAGGATGTATAAACTTTTAATCAAACTATTGATTATATTAATCCATCAATTAATCAATTAATTGACTCATACTTGTATTAATTATTTTATCTAAATTAATTATAGATTAACAACTTTATCAATTAAACGGATCTTAATTTGATTAATTAATAATTTAATTAATCATTTAAACCCATTAAATTGATTAAATCATTTAATTAAGTTAATTACAGTATCAATTCATTAATTAAGCAAACTCTGAACTAAACAGATTAGTTATAATTAATTGATTAACTATAAAATATTATTACATTAATTAAGCAATATTAATTACCAACCTATTCATTAATCAATTCTGCATTAATCTATTAATTTAATCAAACTCATTAATTAATAAACCATCAACGATCTATTATGAATTGAACATAATTAACTAATCTGATAACTTAATTGAAATTGATAATTAAACATTCTGTTAATTATCAATTATCTAATTAACTAATTAATTAAAACTTATTTTATAGATTAATTGCCTTAATTAGTCTCTTTGGTTGGTCGGAACAGAGACGACGGCATGTGGTACCCGGTTGCCTCGCGTCGGAAGGAGGGAAGAAGTCAGGCGTTGCTCCCGTGGTCGATTAGGCAGCAGCGGTCGCCGGGGCAAGATCTTTCCACAATGATTGTTTGGTGGGAAGGCGAAGGGGCTGGGCAACGTCTAACGATCAGGGAGACATTCGACTAGTGCGGCGACAACACACGGGCACGGACACACGCAAAGGCGTTCGGTGGTCGGGCGCACAACGAAGCGAGTGCATGCAAGAGTGGGGGCAACGAAGAGGGAAGGGATTAATTAAAACCTAGCTAGTGTTTAATGTTCATAAACTAAGTTTAAATCCAATCAACTTCTCATTTAAATATGATAAGTCGAAGAGGTTTTTTCTAAATCATAACCAATTTATCCTGATAAAATATTTATAAATTCATTTTAAATTCTAAAAAATCTAATATATATATATATATATATAACAATTCCAGTCCAATTGTATTTGGTAAATATTTCTTGGTAAATACCCTTATAGGTTTGATTCCCCTAGTTGTTTCCATGTGCTTGAAGGGACCTTTATTGAATTTTAGTTGACCTCTAATTATCAATTACGAGTAGGCATTTTCCTTAGGCTTATAACTCAATCTGATCATTGTTATAGTTCACATGTTGACAAATTATGATCTTGTGAAGATGTCCCTTCAGTATATGGAGTATTACTACCATGAGATTTAGGGGTCAATTCCTAATTAATAGTTAGATTTCCGTTCTCTCCTATGCACTGGTTACTTTTCAAGTTAGTAGTCATCCATGATTTGACCTTCACATAATCTGGAGACGAGTTATGAGAGACATTTGGGTTGAGTATTATCACCTTTTGCCACTATTGTCACGCCCCGAGGAGCTGCCCGTCCCATACCGACCGGACTACCACTCCTCAACCGACGGACAATTCAGAAACCTAATCTCTACGACCACCTCAGTTGATTGTACCACAGCCTATAGGGCTGGAACAACTATCTGAAATCAACAAAAGCGAGACAGCGATGAAAGCTGCGTACTGGTACGACTTACGACAAACGCAAAACACAAGACCTCCATGGCTCACAAAAAAATAAACTATACCACTGTATAAAAGACACGACCAGACATGAATACAGCAGCGGAAACGTAAAGAAACGGAAACAGAAAATGGGTACCAACATGTACCACTATAAAGTAAAAGAAACATCCCAGAGTCATCTCGAAGAAATACGCGAACTGGGACAGGCTGCCGGGCACTCCAGACAATCATCCTGAAATAAAAACAGGGAGCGGACGGGGTGAGTAAACAATACTCAGCGAATATCTCATCAGATATACAAGATAGTCTAGGCTAGCAATAGTGTAACATGCTAACGAAATAACACAGGTACAGGTAGTGGTAAGAACACGAAACAGGAATAGAAAATGTCATACCAATGTGGCTGAGTCGCTGAAACCAGACATAAGGGTCTCCTGTATGTGCATGTCAATCAAATGCAACATCCAAGTATAACAAGCACGGCAAGTGCAAAAGATGCGTATGCACATAGTGCAATGACATGGTCACCTCTGTCGCCGGTCAGACATCGTCACCTATGTACGGGAGGAAGCTGAGCGGAGGCCACCCTCCGGCGTAGAGCTGTGACTGTCGTCCGTACTCTGTCGTCGCTACTCCTGAGCAACCGAGTAGACGGTATGCTGTCGGTGTAACACCCCTACTCCATGACCTATCCTGGCGATATCAATAATAGCCCCAGGCTAAGGCCTATCCTGGCGATATCTCTATCAGCCCCAGGCCATCACCTATCCTGGCTATATCACTAATAGCCCCAGGCTAAGACCTATCCTGGCGATATCTCTATCAACCCCAGGCCATCACCTATCCTGGCTATATCACTAATAGCCCCAGGCTAAGACCTATCCTGGCGATATCTCTATCAGCCCCAGGCCATCACCTATCCTGGCTATATCACTATCAGCCCCAGGCCATCTCTGGAGGATATCTCTATCTGAGTGTTAACACCTACCCCATGTATATAAATGGGGAAGAGACCTCTCTTTCTCTCTACTCCTGGTATATGGACTACTCCAGGAGGGACCTCTGTCTGCCACCACGCTCCGATTCACTAACCCATGAGTGCATGAGCTGAGCAGCACAGAGCACACTACCCATACTCCGTCAACCACTAGCCCATGAGTGGTCGTATGGATAGGTCAGTATGACTGTCGACCTGACTCACCCATAAGGGGGCCCCTGATCGACAGTGATGCACAGTGCACGATGATGCATGACTCTGGTCAAACAGCATCCACTATCTAGTCCACCTATATCAACATGATATGCAAGGATCATAAACAAATGCACCATGGCCTAAGTCCTAAAGGTATAGGTATCACATGCCAGGTACATCATAAACAGTATCAGCCAAGGTAGAGCAGGTATAAAATACTACATTACCATACCGCTAAACATATCATATCAAGCATATCTGCTAGGACTAATCTAAAAGATAAGTCAGAGGTACCCGCCTCCAATGTAGGTGCTCGTGTGCGAAGAGAAACCCCGTCAGAAATAATATCCGCAACGAAGTATAAAAGTCAATCAATATCCTGTATCAAATAACAAATACAACTTAACTAATTCAAATCTATTAAATTAGCTCAAGTATTCATCAATCATTTGTAGGAAATAAACCCTAATTATTAGGCCACCAAGTTAACCCCGATTAGGTTTTGGTTAGCCCAATCCTAACCCATGAGATCCTCTAATGCTAAAGGTAGCTCTCAATCCAAGGTCCCACCGAGAAGATACATGTTTTTATCCTATCTTACGGCCCTTGTTCAGTCCAAACAAAATTACACAGCACGTTACTTAAACCTCCAGCATACCTCTTCTGATTAGGAAGAGACCAAATTACAACACATGCTCCCAAACCCATGTGAAACCCATAGCTAGGAAGAACAACAGGATCAGTAGAATCTGATTGCCAAAACAACCTCCTCTACCCTAAATCTGTTCACGGCAAGCACACAACAACTCCACATCGAGATCCATATACACAGCAGAATCAAGCATACGAAAGAGCCCCCAAGGTCACAATTCCAAATCCCCAAATCGAAACCCAACCACCAGATCCTAGGGTAGAAATTGAAACCCTAAAACAACAATCAACTGAATCCAATGTTACCTGCGATGTGCCAAGGCGCAGCCTAACAACACCTCTGGTCCTTTCAATCCCCACGGCTAGAAAACCTCCGATCTGCCATGAAATCGCCTTGAGACCTCTACTCGACCCGAGAATCAACCTCCAAAGAAATCTTGCGAGATTGAGGGGAAAACCCTTACCTCCGGCACAATCCAAAGAAGACAACTCACAAGATCGCTAGTGTCAGTCAAAGAAGGATACACGAACGATCGTCGATGCTGATCGTGTGGGAAGGAGGAGGTCGTCGCGAGATTTCCGTCGATCGTCTTCCGCGTGGAGTCAGCGCGGAGCATGAAGGAGATAGAAAGAAAAGAATTAGGTTTCGGCTGTGCTCTTGGGCTGGCGTGGGGAAGAAACGGTCGGCGCTTGGCTTGGCTGGGATTTAGGGCAACGAGAGGAAATGGAAACGCAACAGGGGGAGGAGTCGGCTTCAATTTCGCCAATAAAGGGGAAAGAAACAGCTCGAGCAATTAATGGAAATTAAAAAGGCAAACACATTTGCCATTTAGTCCTTTAATTCTAGGGATTTGCCACCTAACCTTCTCCTTTAGGCCTTTATCTATTTAGGCCCTACAATTTTAGTAAATTACAATTAAGCCCTAAATTTTTAAAGTGTCATTTCTAACATTCTTCCCTACTAACAAAAATTTGGTCCCCAAATTTTTTATTTACCATCAGTAGCTACTATCAACGTACTTGTAGAGTAAATGCTGAACAAAAGTAATTAAACATACCTCAGGTAAATAAATGGGGATATCGAGCTCGGATATTATCCTCGAGCTGCCAAGTCGCCTCTGCATCCGAGTGGTGTTGCCCTCCAACCCTGACCAACTGGATCGTCTTGTTCCGTAGCTGACGCTCCCGGAATCCCAAGATCCGTACAGGTACCTCCTCACAAGTAGCGTCAGGCTAGAGCGGAACTGGCACCTCGGATAAAATGTGTGTGGCATCTGGCACGTATCCTCTAAGCGTAGATACATGGAACACGTCGTGGATGCCGATCAAAGACAGGGGAAATGCTAGGCAATAAGCTACAGCTCCAATCCTCTCCAGAATCTGGAACGGACCATATACCGTGGAGCTAGCTTACCTTTAAGACAAAAACGTTTCACCCCTTCCGTGGGTGAAACTCGAAGGAAAACCTGATCACCCGCAGCAAACTCTATGGGTCTGCACCTCCGGTCAGCATAGCTTCCCTAGCGATCCTGCGCTGCTAATAATCTCCGTCTGACAGTCCGTACTAACTCTGTCTCGTGCTGAACTCTCTGGGGTCCCAGCAGCTGAGTCTCATCGACCTCATCCCCAAAGGTGGGTGTCCTGTACGTCCTACTGTACAACGCCTCAAACAGTGCCATCTGTATCGCCGAATGAAAGCCGTTGTTGTAGACGAACCCCACCAAGTGCAACTGGTCCTCCCAACTGCCCCCAAAGTCCATCACACACGAGCGCAGCAAGTCCTCCAGAGTCTGGATAGTACGCTCTGACTGTCCGTCTGTCTGAGAATGAAAATCTGTGCTGAGACGGGCTCTGTACCCATAGCCCTCTGCACACTCAGCCAGAACTGAGATGTAAAGCGCAGATCTCTATCAGAGATAATACTCAGAGGAACTCCGTGCAATCTGACTATCTCCTACCAATACAACTCTGCTAATCTATCAAGAGAATCGGTCCTCCGGACAGCTAAGAAGTGAGCAGATTTGGTTAGTCGATCCACGACCACCCAAATCACATCATGACCTCTCCTAGTCCTCGGCCAACCCACTACGAAATTCATAGTGGTGCGTTCCCACTTCCACTCGGAAATGGGGATCCTCTAGAGGAGTCCAGCAGGTATCTAGTGCTCTGCCTTAACCTGCTGACAAATGAGACATCTAGCAACAAAGTCCGCGATGTCCCTCTTCATGTCGTTCCACCAATAGGAACATCTCAAATCACGATACATCCGAGTGCTACCCGGATGAATAGCAAAACGTGATCGGTGAGCCTCCTGCAACAACTTCTCTAAGACAGGGTGTGCCTCTGGTACACACAACCTCCCTCGGAAGTATAGAACACCCTCTTCATCACGTGTAAAATCCGACTGCATTCCTGAAATCGCCTGACTGCCCAGAAACTGAATATGCTGGTCACTGGCCTGAGCCTCTCTGATTCTCGTCCGAATCTCTGACTGAGCCATCAAAGTCGCTAGCAATCCTCTCTCTGTCCGAGATTGCTTCTCTAACCCCAACTCAGAGAAATTCTGAATCAAATCTGTGACCATCACTCTGTGGCATGCCAAAACAGCTCTGGGCTTACGACTGAGAGCGTCGGCGACTACATTAGCTTTCCCCGGATGGTAACTAATGGTGCAGTCGTAGTCCTTCAGAAACTCTATCCATCTCCTCTGTCGAAGATTCAGCTCTCGCTGAGTGAATAGATACTGAAGACTCCTGTGGTTCGTGAAGATCTCGGAGGTGATCCCGTAAACATGATGCCTCCAGATCTTCAGCGCACAAATGATAGCGGTCAACTCTAAGTCGCGAGCGGGGGAGTCCCTCTCATACTCCTTCAGCTGCTGAGAAGCATAAGCAACCACCCGTCTATGCTGCATGAGTACCGTACCCAATCCCAGGATAGATGCATCAGTATACAGAGTGAAATCCTCCTCTCTAGAAAACAGTACTAGAACTGGCGCAGATACAAGCCTCCGCTTCAGCTCCTGGAAGCTGGTCTCGCAGGTTTCAGACCATACAAACTTCACGCCTTTCCTAGTCAGGCGTGTAAGGGATGATGAAATGCTGGAGAAGTCTTCGACAACGCGTCGACAATAGCCAGCCGAACCCAGGGAACTGCGCAAATTGGAACGATCACCCAATTCACTTCAAACCCTCCCCAAGTCCTAAATAAATCCCCGACAAGGTCCTTAATACTTATTCTCATTTCCAATTATAAATTGGAAACGTCTAATATAACCCCGTGGATCCCTAAGGTTTAACCTTCATCTACTAACCTACCAAACATCTAACCACAACATCCGCGATATCTTTCCCCATATTGGTCCACCAACGGGAACGCCTCAAGTCTCTATATCTTCCGTATTACCTGCAAAACACACAAACCCAGAACGGTGAGCCTCACTTGCCTCTTAAGTGAGACAATCAAGGAAGCTCCTTTGTAAATAGGTCAGAAAATTTTCACACCATAGAAAACGCTAGTACCCTCTTTCGGACATACGTCCGAAAATTCTCGGACTACGAGAACATCCTAGAGCCCAGGGGTACCACTGTCCTCAGTACGGCCCAGTGACAATAGGAATCTCTAACGTTCACATGCCAGAACCTCTGGGCCCGAGACGAGGAGGTAACTGGAATCTCGTTGTCTCTGGTGCCAATAAATCACCACATGGACTGGTTTGGGGGTCAGATCGTAACCACCCTTGCTTGACAACCAACGGTCTACCCCTCAAAGCCCGTCCTCGATAACCTCTACCGATTACGGTCGAATTTCTTAGGTGTTACGCAGCAACACCAAATTCACCGCACCACATCCGTTCCTAAATTCTCGATGTATCATCGAGAATATTTAACATGTACAACATGTCTATGAGTCATGATACCTCATAGGCTAGAATAGCGTCAGATCAGTCGACTAACCGTCGTCTCGTAACCCGATATACTCCAACTCCGCTCTAAAAGGTGATAGAGACACAATCTCTTAGGAGTATCCCAAAGTAATTGAAAAGTAATTATTTGTTTCCTGAGTATCGTCCTTAGTGTCTTCACGTAAAGGTAACTCAGTCTCGTAAGTGGTTTGCATCACTGCACAAACCAGAAGTCCAAAGGTACCTTCTTGGTTATCCAAACCAAGTACGACCGATAATCCCGTAAGCGTCAAGCCACTAGCTCTACACTCCTCCGGATCGGTACAAGTCACATTTGACTGTATTATTTAGGTTATCTAACCAAGTATAATGAATACGAGGTCAAAAGTCCCACAGAACATCCACTGAAATGATAAACAGTGAATATCATCTCTGCTGCATCCAGCAGGTCATGTCCTCTAAACATGCCCTCTAGGATATCTATTACGGAAAAATATAATCCTAACCGCCCAAAGCTCCATGAGCTAAAGTGGATCAATCCTATGTCGATCGAGCCAACTACGAAATGCAACCTCCAATAGGTTGTCGTCCGATTTAACCCTAACTTCCCAACTCATCAGTTGGTACCATTGAAGAATCAATATTCTCCACTATACAATCGAATTCACAACGTGTCATCCGATCATCTCCTTAGTCAACCTTAACCATACTGGTGATTTGGAAAAGCTTGACTAGCTGTCAATCGGGCTACCTCCAAGTCAATGGATACCCACCCTAACATTATGGGAATCGACATCCAATCCCTCTTGGGAAATATGCATCCCACCTATCCAAGGTAGAGTATACAACAGTATAAGCGATACTCAAGAGATATATATCTCCTATGATATACACCAAAATACCACAACGATATATATCTATGAAAGTCATACTCATATTCCAGCTATATCGATCTTTTACTATCAGCTATAGTATATAGCTAGTACTACACTTCTCGCATCAATGCAAGTCATGTACTCACTCGTACCCTCTAGGTCACCTAACTCAGCCCGAGTGAACCAGAAGTCTAAAACTCCCCGATATAGGAGAATCATCTCTGTATCGATATACAGTCTCAATGTCTCACACAGTCGATAACAACTGATACTAGTATACAACTAGTATAGGACAGGAATTCTATAACTTGAATTCCTTAACCTCTGATAGGTTATTGACAGGTTCGACCCTCGTCTTCCGACCATATATCGGTGCTACTTGAAAATCAACATTCTCTGCATCCTAGACGAGTCGGCAACATATCAACCAGTCACCTATAATCGACTCACAACCTGGTCGCAAATAAAACAGATCGACTACCTATCTTCCAGTCAAAATATATCTACAAGTACCTATCGGTCAAGTATATAAACCGATATACAATCATCTCATAATAAAGACATGTCTAACCCTACACTAAATAGTAGAGACGAAAGGTAGATGGGTCAAGACAAATACCTCGTATCGCCTGGAGAAGTCCCGTCGCCGCCATGTCCCAATCACGTCTATCGAGAAAATGACTCCGACATAAAACTCGAAAAAAAAACACCCACAAGACCAAAAGGTATCTCGCAACCTGGGCTCTGATACCAATAAATTGTCACGCCCCGAGGAGCTGCCCGTCCCATACCGACCGGACTGCCACTCCCTCAACCGAAGGACAATTCAGAAACCTAATCTCTACGACCACCTCAGTTGATTGTACCACAGCCTATAGGGCTGGAACAACTATCTAAAATCAACAAAAGCGAGACAGCGATGAAAGCTGCGTACTGGTACGACTTACGACAAACGCAAAACACAAGACCTCCATGGCTCACAAAAAATACAACTATACCACTGTATAAAAGACACGACCAGACATGAATACAGCAGCGGAAACGTAAAGAAACGAAAACAGAAAATGGGTACCAACATGTACCACTATAAAGTAAAAGAAACATCCCGGAGTCATCTCGAAGAAATACGCGAATTGGGACAGGCTGCCGGGCACTCCAGACAATCATCCTGGAATAAAAATAGGGAGCAGACGGGGTGAGTAACAATACTCAGCGAATATCTCATCAGATATACAAGATAGTCTAGGCTAGCAATAGTGTAACATGCTAACGAAATAACACAGGTACAGGTAGTGGTAAGAACACGGAACAGGAATAGAAAATGTTATACCAATGTGGCTGAGTCGCTGAAACCAAACATAAGGGTCTCCTGTATGTGCATGTCAATCAAATGCAACATCCAAGTATAACAAGCACGGCAAGTGCAAAAGATGCGTATGCACATAGTGCAATGACATGGTCACCTCTGTCGCCGGTCAGACATCGTCACCTATGTACGGGAGGAAGCTGAGCGGAGGCCACCCTCCGGCGTAGAGCTGTGACTGCCGTCCGTACTCTGTCGTCGCTACTCCTGAGCAACCGAGTAGACGGTATGCTGTCGGTGTAACACCCCTACTCCATGACCTATCCTGGCGATATCAATAATAGCCCCAGGCTAAGGCCTATCCTGGCGATATCTCTATCAACCCCAGGTCATCACCTATCCTGGCTATATCACTAATAGCCCCAGGCTAAGACCTATCCTGGCGATATCTCTATCAGCCTCAGGCCATCACCTATCCTGGCTATATCACTATCAGCCCCAGGCCATCTCTGGAGGATATCTCTATCTGAGTGTTAACACCTACCCCATGTATATAAATGGGGAAGAGACCTCTCTTTCTCTCTACTCCTGGTATATGGACTACTCCAGGAGGGACCTCTGTCTGCCACCACGCTCCGATTCACTAACCCATGAGTGCATGAGCCGAGCAGCACAGAGCACACTACTCATACTCCGTCAACCACTAACCCATGAGTGGTCGTATGGATAGGTCAGTATGACTGTCGACCTGACTCACCCATAAGGGGGCCCCTGATCGACAGTGATGCACAGTGCACGATGATGCATGACTCTGGTCAAACAGCATCCACTATCTAGTCCACCTATATCAACATGATATGCAAGGATCATAAACAAATGCACCATAGCCTAAGTCCTAAAGGTATAGGTATCACATGCCAGGTACATCATAAACAGTATCAGCCAAGGTAGAGCAGGTATAAAATACTACATTACCCTACCGCTAAACATAGCATATCAAGCATATCTGCTAGGACTAATCTAAAAGATAAGTCAGAGGTACCCGCCTCCAATGTAGGTGCTCGTGTGCGAAGAGAAACCCCGTCAGAAATAATATCCGCAACGAAGTATAAAAGTCAATCAATATCCTGTATCAAATAACAAATACAACTTAGCTAATTCAAATCTATTAAATTAGCTCAAGTATTCATCAATCATTTGTAGGAAATAAACCCTAATTATTAGGCCACCAAGTTAACCCCGATTAGGTTTTGGTTAGCCCAATCCTAACCCATGAGATCCTCTAATGCTAAAGGTAGCTCTCAATCCAAGGTCCCACCGAGAAGATACATGTTTTTATCCTATCTTTCGACCCTTGTTCAGTCCAAACAAAATTACACAGCACGTTACTTAAACCTCCAGCATACCTCTTCTGATTAGGAAGAGACCAAATTACAACACATGCTCCCAAACCCATGTGAAACCCATAGCTAGGAAGAACAACAGGATCAGTAGAATCTGATTGCCAAAACAACCTCCTCTACCCTAAATCTGTTCACGGCAAGCACACAACAACTCCACACCGAGATCCATATACACAGCAGAATCAAGCATACGAAAGAGCCCCCAAGGTCACAATTCCAAATCCCCAAATCGAAACCCAACCACCAGATCCTAGGGTAGAAATTGAAACCCTAAAACAACAATCAACTGAATCCAATGTTACCTGCGATGTGCCAAGGCGCAGCCCAACAACACCTCTGGTCCTTTCAATCCCCACGGCTAGAAAACCTCCGATCTGCCATGAAATCGCCTTGAGACCTCTACTCGACCCGAGAATCAACCTCCAAAGAAATCTTGCGAGATTGAGGGGAAAACCCTTACCTCCGGCACAATCCAAAGAAGACAACTCACAAGATCGCTAGTGTCAGTCAAAGAAGGATACACGAACGATCGTCGATGCTGATCGTGTGGGAAGGAGGAGGTCGTCGCGAGATTTCCGTCGATCGTCCTCCGCGTGGAGTCAGCGCGGAGCATGAAGGAGATAGAAAGAAAAGAATTAGGTTTCGGCTGTGCTCTTGGGCTGGCGTGGGGAAGAAACGGTCGGCGCTTGGCTTGGCTGGGATTTAGGGCAACGAGAGGAAATGGAAACGCAACAAGGGGAGGAGTCGGCTTCAATTTCGCCAATAAAGGGGAAAGAAACAGCTCGAGCAATTAATGGAAATTAAAAAGGCAAACACATTTGCCATTTAGTCCTTTAATTCTAGGGATTTGCCGCCTAACCTTCTCCTTTAGGCCTTTATCTATTTAGGCCCTATAATTTTAGTAAATTACAATTAAGCCCTAAATTTTTAAAGTGTCATTTCTAACAACTATGATCTTGTCAAAACATCTAGAGCCATTAGTGAATTTCTCTAATATTTCTTCATCTCTTCCATTTGTGATTTTAAGTGTCCTTTTTCAACATAAAGCTTTTCAACGTAACATTGATCCTCATCGTTAGTGTCCTTATCACAAGTTGGTGGAGGTGAGCTAGTTTAGGCCTTAAGGGTTTTCAATTGCTTCTTATACGATTTGTTCTTAACCCTTGCCATTTGAAAATGATTTAGATAATCTATCTATTTAAGAAAATAACTTATATCCATGGGGAGAGTTTACCTAATCATCACTTCAACAATTGATGTTTTGCCTTGACTTATTCTAGCCTTCCCCTCACCACTTGAGTTCACCACTAGATCATCAATCACAATAAGAGCTAAGTGGCTAGTAGTCCCAGTGATTTACTTTCTCCATATTGTTAGTAATATGAGAGAAGTGTCCTAAGGCAATCACCTTATGATTGTAATCATTTACTTTAATAAATGAAAATTCACTATTTGAGTATACATATTCATGTATTTGATTGAGATCTTGAACTCATTTACTGAATGTCCGCAATACAATTCACAGCATGAGAGAATTTGTGATGAATTCACAACTAGTGATTATCTCTACATGTGCAATTGTGAAGTATTGAAATTGTCCCTAGTCGATGAATTGATAAATACGGACACTATCAATTCTGTTGAGACTAGCATGGGTTATTCTCTAATCAGCTGATTCTCACTGGCTGGTGACATTGGGATGTCCGGAAATAAACATGGATGCTAGTTAAGTGAACTAGTTCATTGGAGTGACTAGCTGTAAGACTTCATATGGTAATCTACATATAGATATGTCAGTGAAAGTTCTTACTGCAGCTTAAGTGCGATGTTCCTTTGACTTGCTGTGTTCAAGTCATCTTGGTCATGAAGACTTATACTTTGACATCTTAAGCAACATCTCCAAGGAGGTGTGGACCCAGGATGATTGGGTATACGCCGAAGTGCCCGAAGATGTTTGAACAGCCTACAAAGGATTCACCACTCCTTGCGAGGAGATGTATACCCAAGGTCTATCGTCGGATTGTTACTCGAAGCCTTTGGCCAGAGCATCACATGTTCCGAGTATGAATCTCTCAGAAACATGAGAGTAATTAGAATCCGTTGGACGAGAAAGACATTACTTGGGCTAGGTGTGACGTAGTCAGCCTAGTGGGGACTGACACACATAGACCGTGTCCTGAACCAAGTGGTATAAGATGGTGAAGGGAATGAGACACGATTCATTAGAGCTGCTGAAGGGTTTCAGAATTCTTTCTGAGGTCAACCGTTGATCTTTCGATTAATTGGGGGTCATGATGTACTATTAGGTGCCACTCATGATCGTTCTATAATTGGTTAATTATAGACGGCCAACATCAATCGAAAGTCTATTTAGTCACACGCACAACGAGTAATCCGAGGGATTTAAAACGAGTTGAAAATTGGATTTTTTGATCAAGAGAAATAAGTCGAATCTGAATTTATCAGAGGCGCATCGGAAGCTTAAAATGGTTAAGTCTTTTGAAGGCTTATTGGGCGAATTAAATGAGTTTAATTCGCGAGGAGGCGGCTCGGTTTGGCCGGCCAAAGAGGGTCCCCACCCTCTTTGGTTTGGCCGACCACAACAAAGGAGAGAAACCAATTTATTTGGTTTAAATTATAAAATAAATCAAGCTCGATTTGTTTTATAAAATTATGGATAAATAAATTTATATAAATAAATTTATTTTCATGGAGATTAAAATAATCTTTAAATGGTTTATTTTATTTTATAAAATTAATTATGAATTGATTTCTCCATGATAAGAAAAATTTATATAGTAAATTTATTCCATAATAAATTGGGAGATGTGTTTGTTTTATTATAAATTTAGTTATAATAAAACTTGGCATAACAGAATAATTCATAAGAAAATTTATAAGATAAATTTCTTATGTAAATTTATTCCGTTAAAAGGGAGACTTGGCAATGGAGAGGCTACTATATAAAGGAACCAAAGGCAAGCCTTGAATTCCAACAAATCCAAGAGATTAAGAAGCTCTCTCTCTCTCCCTTATTCTCTCCCTCTCTCTCTCTAGGGCCGGCACCCCTTTCTCTCTCTAGGGCCGGCGCCCCTTTCTCTCTCTAGGGCCGGCGCACCGCCTAGGGTTCCCGAGAGCCTCCTCCACCAAGAAGGTGACAAAGAAGAAGAAGAAGCGGATCGCAACTCCTTCCTCTCCCGGATCTTGATTCCGTTACTTGGTGGTTAGTCTTCCATCTCTCTCTCTTGATATTCTAGTTGTGCCTTTGGAGGATCTAGTAGTTCTTGTCGGCACAAAACTCGTGGCTTTGCGAAGTCATCCCGAAGAGAACTCGGCGTGGACGCGAATAGAGGCGAAGCTTCCAAGGGACGCTACGGTTGGATCTCGTCCCTTTCTTCGAGTTACGCGAGGTACAAAGTAAATTAGTTTACTTTTTCTGCAAAATTTTAATTTATGATCATGTCCACACACCATAAGGTCGCATGCTAGATATGTGGTTAAAATAATTTAAGAAATTATTTATGCTAAACCTTCCGATGCACGTAATTAAACTTTAAAATTACAAACCCGTATCCATGTCAACATGCACCCGTATCCATGTCAACATGCACCCGGTCCAACACCCGAATCGTCTTTTGCTACCATAATAAGAGCTAAGTGGTTGTCTCTTTGTGCATTCTTCTTCATTAGAAGATCATGTGTCATTTTGTGTTGTCGGAAAAATCATGCTCCATCTTGGTCCTGTACGTTTTGATCTTAATACTTGGACAAAAGTTACATGTTTGGCTTAAGTGTTTAAATAAGACTAATATGCTATGTAGATATGTATGCCACGTAGGTCATGACTGATAGTGGAAAAGACCAAGTGGATTAATTAGGTTGATTAAACACTTAATAATAGAAGAAGTCTAACAAATTTTGGCATCGGAGAAGTCCATTAAGTGTTGGCAATGGATGAATTCTTCCGGGTGTTGACAAAGAAAAGTCTAACAGTTGTTGACAAAAAAAAGTCAACAAGTATTGAAATAGGACAAGTTCAATAAGGTTGGAAAATGAAAGTCTCAAAATGTCAAGTTTGCTCATATGTATGGTAGAAAAAGTTCCAAAGGTAAACCTCTTAGTAAGTGGAAGTTCTGTCGACCTCTTTGCAAAGGAAGTCTTAGAGATAAGGTTTCTTCACAAAAGAAGTTCTAAAAGCCAAGGCCTCTTAGCAAAACGAAAAAAATCCCGGATGTGATTTCATAATAGGGAAGTCTAAGTGAAATAAAAGTATACACATGGCCTGTACTTTGGATTTTAGGTATTCATGACTTAGGTGAGGACTCTATCTTAGAGTTAGCCATAGTAGATGATTCAGTAGACCAATGGATGAGCCAACTAGTCAGTTGACTTAGGTTGATTTGTAAGCAAATAAAATATTTATGTTCGCAAATTACTCAACTAAATAATCAACTAGTAAATAATTAAGGACAATCGACTAATATATAATAGAAAAGTTGAAAAAAGACAATTGATTTGATAGAGAAATGACATTAGACATAGACGTTCCATGTGCTACAATAGAGTTAATTAGATGCAAGATCAGTCAACTCAAGTATCCATTGGAGCGTCAAATATGACTAGAAGCAACTATAGTCGACTCAACTATTCGTTAGTGAGCTGAAGGTTAAAGCAATTGTGGTATCAATTAATTAAGACAAGTGATCAGTTGACTATTCAAGCAAAAAAATAACAGGCAACTGTTCATAACATGAAAATTATAAAGAGGGAAACAAAGGGGGTTTTAGCAACCAACATAAGCTAAAACAAGCGAATGAAAGAAAGTGAAATCAAGTGAAAGCAAGGCCAAAAGAAAGCTCCATTCTTGTATTTGTTTAATCATCATATTCTTATTGTGATACTTTTATATTATCTTCTTGTTCTTATTCTATTTTGTAAGCAACGTTATAAGAGGTTTCTCCACCTTTGAAAGACAATTATGAAGGAGATTAGTATACATAAATTCTGGGAGTGGCTTATCAATGAGCTATATATCATGGAGTAAGAATTGAGAGTTTTGAGTCACAAAAAAGGCAGTGTTTGCATTGTTCATGTTTTATTTATATTTTGATATATTTGTTGTGTAGTAACTTGATTGTAGACATTAGCAAGCGATTAGAACGATTGCTTTTTCACTCCCCCACTGCCTATCTAACCTCACCTTTCAATCCTACACATGCACCCTTTCTATCTCTCTTCTTTAAATTGTGGCGATTGATTGTAATGCATGTGTCTTTTCTCATGACAATTAAAGTATGTGATTTTCTTTTCCCTTTTCTACTTCATTTCTTGTCCTTGATCATCCTCTTGATCTAAAAAACACTAACACCGATTTACTTTATGTGCTATATGTGATCTTCATTACTTTTCAATGATGATGAAGATGGGACCCCCTCAACATCTTTCTTTGTGAGTACTTATCAATGCACCCTTTCCATTTCTTTCCCTCCATTTGACTTTTGTTTAACTCTCCATGGAGCTAGCTACATTTGAAATAATAATAAAAAAAAGATCGTCTAATACAATTAACTTGAGTCCCTTTGATAGATTTACTATGTCAACGAGGAGTTTTAACTAGACCAAGTCATAATTCAAGACCTCATATCCAAATATAAATAGGTTTAGAAATTTCCTTGAATCTTTCTTTCATGTGATTTACCAATTCTCCATCTTGCATCTTGAAATTTTGAAACTGATACACAAAATGAAGTCTTAATGGCTTCAAACAAAAACATGCCATTGTGAATTTCAAAGTTATAATACATGTCTATTTGTAACCTCCTCAAGTAGTAGTTTAAAGTCATAACTGAGAACTCTCGGGAGTAGCACAAACAGTGAGCACATGACAATTCTGACATAATGGTTAATGGTCAATTCCCGAGAACTGACAAACTTGTTTCTGTTAGATCGATGTAGCTTACTAGAGGGGGGTGAATAGCAATTTTTTGTTTTCTTCTCTACCTACGTACGTTGTTAGTGTGTAAGCGAAAATACAATAAAACAAGACTAACAACTAAACAATGCTAACAATACCTATTTACATGGTTCGGAGATGAAGCTCCTACTCCACGACAGTCCGTGAGATGGATGATCCCTCGATCCTTCGGCGGATCACTCCCCAGATGCCCTCCAGCAAACTCATGTCGCTCCTTGTTGGTGGAGAAACCTCGCCACAATCACAAGCACACCTCTGAGTACAAAAGACTACTAACAAGCCTTAACCAAACTTGTTTCGTCAGGGATTTCCAGCTAAACCCGAGCCTCTTTAAATAAAGCTCAACGTTGGAAAGTACCCTACCAGTCGACTGCTCCCAGGGCAGTCGACTGCCCCCACTCAGATTCAACCATTGCAGCTCAACGTTCAAATTCTGGCTACTTACCAGTCGACTGCTCCTGGGGCAGTCGACTGGTCCAGGGTCGAAAACCTTCTGTGAGTTTCTGTTGATGCTGGCAGTCGACTGTTATATTACCAATCGACTACCCAGCTCATACAAACACTCTTCCTCACTCCAACGACCCTCCTCCACGCGTGCCTTCAAGTACACTCCCTTGGCTTGCCCCTTGAGTCCTCTTCCACTAGTTATCGTGCCTCGGATGCGCACACAAGAGCCTTCCCTTGGGTTGCCTCCATGCCACCCTTCACGTGTGCCCTTTGAAGTCCACTTTCCGGCTTGCCCTTGGAGTCCTCCTCCCTCGGCTCTTATCCCTTCATGACTCAATTGACTCTTCACCAGCAGCCTTGACTGTTGCCTTTGCGCCCTCTTCGTCTTCGGCTCCCGTCCCTCGGATGCACACAAGCCTCCAGCTTGCCTCCATGCTATCCTTCATGCATGCCTCGAAGTCCACGCCCCTCGGCTCATCATCCCTGCTATCATGGTCCCTCGAGTGCACACAAGCCCACGACATGTCTCCATGCCACCCTTCACCGTACCGAAGTTGTCCAGCTAAGTCCATATGTGTAACCTGCACATCCTGCACACTCACATACAGATATTAGAACACAAGGGAAAACCTAACTTTAACCCTTTGCCCAAACATCAAAATACATGGTCACTCCGGATCATAGATTGCCTCAACAATCTCCCCCTTTTTGATGTTTGACAATACGTTTAACTTAGGGAAAACAAATAGCAATAAATAGCAATAACAATGCTAAACAACCATTTGGACTTACGTTCCCAAGGCTCCACCTTGGACTTACACCGCCAATGCATATGCAAATGCAAACAATCATGGATCCTATCCCAAGGCATCTCATACACCTAACCTCCCCAAGTTAGGAATTTTCACCAAAACGGCCTTTTTAAAACCTATCCCAAGGCTCCCCCTATATTGGACTTACAAAGGCTTTTTAAGAACCTCTCCAAGGTTCCCCTCACGCCAAGAATGGAGGAACCATGCTCCCCCTAGACCTAGGATTTCTTGCAAAGGTATGTTTGGTTTCTCAAATTAAACCCAACACTTCTCTCCCTTTGCCTAACATCAAAAAGATCCAATAATTTTCCCCTTATTGGACTCTTTATGTTAAATACCAAGTTTTAGGAGGCTAAATGGAAAAACATCGAAATATATGGGATAGTTGAAATTATCCAAACATGGAGGGCCTTTTTGCAAAAAGGCCAAAACTAATATAAAAGCCTAAAAGCCCTAAGTTTCCCTATTTATTTTTCTCCCAGTCCTCTCGAAACCACCCGATCCCTTTCTCTCCCCGATGCACGCACGCGCCGACTTCTTCGACCCAGAGGTGGTTCCTCGTGAGCGACGCCGCCCTTTCTTCAACTCCTTCGTCTTCTCCGACGCACACGCAAGAAACGCAGAGCACCCCTCTCCTGAACGCGCTGACATCCCTCTTCAATTAGGCACAGTGAGTTTTCATTTTCCTGGACAAATCTGAGCAAGGTTTCGGGTCGGCGATCATCTAAGGTAAGAGATCTTGTTGTGTTCTTGATGGATGAAGTAGTTGATAGTGCATATGTTTCTAAATTGGTTAATTTTGGTCTGTTGTGGACGGATTACGAATTTGGAGGTTATGTGCAGATTGTTTTTCCCCTTGGCTCATGGGCCTAGCTGTGGGGATTTTGTTGTAGTGTGAGGGAGTTTTGATTGGTGGTTTTAATCTGTTTTTAGTTTGTGATTTGGTACTTCTTGGCTGTGAACATCAAGGTTGGGGAATTCTTCTTGTCGAGTTCATCTTGCCCGTTTTATACTATGGGATTCTTGTATGGGAATTGGAGAGTAATTGGTGTTTTCAATTCCTTGTAGCAAATCTGTTTTGAAACAAGTGATATTAGGATTTGTAGGGTGTTCTGTGATATTTCCCTATTATTATTGGTTGGGTTGTTATAGTTGCTCTTGGGAGCAGTCATAGTATTTGGCCCTAATCATGATGATGTGAATTAATTAGGAGTTAAATCATTTATTTGATATTAAATGATAAAGGTAATTATTAGGATTACTCTTATATGGTTAGTAGTTAGTTTAGCTAATTACTATTTTTATTTTTATTTCTATTTTGTGTATAAATGGCTAAACTTCCACATTAATACAGGACCTTGACTCGGACATGTTCGGTTGATCGAGAGGGGGTTCTATCCGATATACACATAATCTAAGACGGGTACTTCTCCTTTGAACTTGTGTAGTTCCTTTTACCTTAAAGCATGACTATTTTATGTCTAATAGGTTGCTTGACCTTATTCCCTGTTGTTTTGTTATTTTAACATCGCCGTTGATACTTTCTTCGTTGATCTTCGATATTCAAAATTCGTATCCGTACAGTCTCCTGTTGTTTTCTGTTCTGTAAAGTGCCGCTTGTACGCGAGTACTTAGAAGTCCATTAAATACAATTAGGTTTATTTGACATTAGAAATATCCTACCTAGTAGTGTAGGTGCATAATCATTAGTTTTCGATTTCTGATTGGTTGTATCAATGCATCGTTTACTTGTTGGATTTTGTTGCATCGTTGTTTCTCCAGTTGTTTGTGCATCTTGTAGCATGCACCATATCTGCACGTTGCATACTAACGACTGTTGGGCTTCCATATGGTTAAGCCATCGTTAGTAATTTAGTTGCTCAGTTCACTCAACCACTTGTTATCGTGGTAGTTGCTAGAGTGCGAGCAACTGTCCTGTTAGCCACATATGTTGCAGTTGTAGGCAAGCAGTGACACCCTCACCGTTGTTTTTCGAGGGATACTAGAGTTGTTGATAGCTCCCCCTATATATCGGGGTTTGGAGTGTTGGCTCCCCAGCATCCTATCCACTCAACCACACCTTTCTGTGGTATTCGTTGGAGTGCATACAGTTGTCACAACCCTACCCACTCGATCACATAGATGTGATGTGTTGACGGCTTGACTGGCGACAGGGGTGACACATGTCATTACATCATGTGCATCTATTGCATTTATGCATTTTCTTGTGATTGTTGCATTTATATGAGCTATGGTTGTTGCACTTGGTTGACATACATGTATATGTCGAGATTTTGACGTTGCTTTGTTATATACATGCTATGTTATTATTCGGTTTTATACCATGTTGTTTTATATATGTTATGCATGATTAGGAATTCTTATATTTCTTATGGATTGTACCCTATTGATTCTCTACTTAGTTATCTTTTATTTGCCATGCAATTGTCGACTCATATACCCGCTGAGTCCGCCTGGACTCACCACCCCTACTTTCTCTTTTAGTTTCAGATAGCAGGTAGTTGCATTTCTTGGAGCCAGGAGAGGATCCAGTTGTCAGTCCCCAGAGTTGAGTTGTTTTCGTATTTGGTTTAGTTGCTTTATTTTCACACTGGGTTTGTTTGCATTTTATTTGCTTATCATATATCGGACTGGTTTTGTTATTATTATAGAGACTTTTTGAGTTCTCTTTGGTTGTGGTATCTTTTATGTTTAAAGTGGCTAAGCCACCCATTATCTTATTTAATAACTGCGTTGTTGTGTTTACTTTCTATATATTGTGATGTTAGCCGCTTGTGGCTAAGATCTATGGGTGAGAGTGTATGTATTATTTGTCCCAACTTGTCCGCCGTACAGGGGTGATGCTGCTCGATTTTCGAGTAAGCATGTGTCTCTCGGGTCGTGACAATTTTTGGTATCAGAGTGAGGTTTGCGATGTTTTGGTGCCTGTGGGTTACGAAGTTATTTTTCGAGGTCTATTGGTATTTTACAGATTTGGTTGTATTTTTGCGGAGTCATTTTCTTGACATAGTCCAGTATGGTTGTGTTTTGGGATGTGGCAGCGACGAGATCTCTTCCAGCAAACAAGAAGTAAGTGTTGATGCAGTCTGACCCTGATTGTTGTTTTGGTGTTGACACCGATTTGAGTTTAGGTTAATAAGATGAGTCTGGTTTAAGTCCTGGTCGGGGACTGGGCACGACTCCCGGTGAGTGAAGCCGAGTTACGGAAACCCCGGTGAGTGAAGCCGGGTCTTGGTGAGTGAAGCCAGGTGATTGAACTCCCGGTGAGTGAAGCCGAGTTACGGAAACCCCGGTGAGTGAAGCCGGGTTACGAAAACCCCGGTGAGTGAAGCCGGGTCCTGGTGAGTGAAGCCGGATGACTGAAACCCCGGTGAGTGAAGTCGGATCCTGGTGAGTGAAGCTAGGTGACTGAAATCCCGGTGAGTGAAGCCGGGTCCTAGCGAGTGAAGCTAGGTGACCGAAACCTTGGTGAGTGAAGCTAGGTGACCGAAACCTTGGTGAGTGAAGCTAGGTGACCGAAACCTTGGTGAGTGAAGCCAGGTGACTAAAATCCCGATGAGTGAAGCTGGGGTCCTAGCGAGTGAAGCTAGGTGACCGAAACCCTGGTGAGTGAAGCCAGGTCCTAGGGAGTGAAGCTAGGTTGAATAAAGTCCCGGTGAGTGAAGCTGGGCACGGAGTCTTGGTCCGGGGGACCAAGATGAGTCAGAGAAGGCTAGGGAGTCTGTTCTTTGGACTTAGGGGTGATTGGGTCGAAGCTGGATCGGACTAGAGACCGATCAGGGAGTTGGCACGAACTCCCTGTTGTGGATCGGTCTGGTGACCGATCCAGAGAAGTTTGATCGGTCTGGTGACCGATCAGTGAGAGAACAGAAAGGTTTCTGTTTGGCTTCTGATCGGTCTGGTGAACGATCAGAGAAGGGACAGTAGGTTTATGGGACAACCCCTGATCGGTCCCTCTAACCGATCAAATATCAGACCATTCCTCATCCTGACCGATCAGGATGGCTCCTGATCGGTCAGGGAGTGACCTGATCGGTCACTAGACCGATCAGGGCACAACTTGATCGGTCTGGTGACCTATCAGGCGTGTATTTCCTGCGGGTTGTGGCAAGTAACCTGCTGGATCGATCTGGTGACCGATCCCTGATCTGTGATCGGTCAGTGTGACCGATCAGGGTCAGTCCGCGATCCCTCTATTCTCAACTTGGACCGATCAGGCAGGAGCCTGATCATTCAGGGGTTTCCCTGATCGATCTGGTGACCAATCAGGGCCCTCTCTGATCAGTCTGTGGACCGATCAGTAGCTGTAACTTTAATTCAAATCCGTTGTCAGACTTCTGATCGCTTCTATTTTCACTTCTATTTTCTCTGCTACTTACTGATTCCCGTTTGATATCATTTGCTAAGTGTGGAGGTGATACAGGGAGGATTCAAACAATGGAGGAGAGTTAACTGAAGACTTTCTCCTCGTCAGGTTTGGCTGTTTTCCTTTCGCAGTTCACAACGATTTCTGGCGCGGGCTGGCAACGGCTGGGAAAGCTGACGAACTGACCTGGAGCTCGGCTGAAGAGGGTTCAGGGAGTCCAGAGGAGGTCAGTAGTAGCTGAGGTTGTTGCAGATGAGCTGGTGAGCAGCTGGTGAGCTGTAGAGACGCGCCTGTGACCAGGCGATGGGTGGCGATGGGCAGAAGCTTATGTGTTGGCTAGCAAAGAAGCATCAAGTGGACTTGAGCGATTATCTGATCACTTAGAAACGCCAACACTCTGATACTTTGCATCTGGAGAGCCTTGAGCCAGTAGAGACGTTTGCGAGGCGATCAGCAAACAGACAAGCAAGAGCTGAGTGAAGGCTCTTGCCGAGGGTGTGCTGGGTTGCGAGTTGTGCCTGTAAACGTTTCTCCTTCGCTTGCTTGTGCTCTGTAAGATTTTCTTTGTCTCTGTGCTATATTTCATATCATCTTGAGACTATTTGTGTGGAGAGGTTTCTCCACCGAGAAGGAGACATTTGATATCCGGGTTCACCGGGACTTGATCTGTCGACGATCAAGGGATTGCCCACCTCACGGGCATGTCAAGGAGTAGGGACAAGTTATCCCCGAACCTTGTAAACCATCTTTTTTAGCGTCTTGAGTTTATGTTTAGTTTTAGAATTTTAATTTTTGTTTCTGCATCTCTACCTGTTTTGCTTTCACTGCTGCTAACTCTGAAGTGCAGATAACTTCAGACTCATATGTCATTCCGACAACAGCAAACAGGACGTCAGCAGGCAGTTCCACCACCAGTTCAGATGTATGGTATGTCTAGGCATGAGTACTCCTCACCAGTGGTGTCTCAGTATTCTGGGACAGGGTTGTACTATCAACAGCCATGTCCGGCATACCAGCCTGCAGTTTATCAGCATCAGCAGTTGGCGGGAGCTTCGGGTTATCAGTCTCAGCAGTCAGTTGGGCCTTCTGGATATCAGCCCCAGCAGACTGCTGGACCTTCATCTTCTCAGCCGCAGCCGATTTTAGCGTTGCCACCTTCAGCTCCAGAGACAGACCGAGTTTATGCAGTCACCAGAGAGGAGGCACAGCGGGCCGATGGATCGATCTTTCGTGGTATGATTTCAGTTTATGCATTTCCTGCTGAATTACTTGTTGATACCAGTAGTTCTAGTTCTTTCATATCACGGCTGTTTATGGGAAAAATTAGTAGATTGTCTACCCTTATATCACAACGTTTATTAGTGTCTCTATCATCCAGTGAGGTATTGGATATCACGCAGGAAGTCAAGGCGTGTCCATTGGACTTTGGCAGTTATACACTCACCGTGGATCTGTCGGTACTTGAGATGGTAGAGATCGATATTATTATGGGCATGGACTCGCTGGCAGTTTATCATGCCACAGTTGATTGCCAAGCGAGGGTGGCCACATTTCGGCCTCTAAACCAACCCTCGTGAGAATTCATTGGCACCAAAGATGATGGGATTTCTATTATCTCTGCACTTCAAGCCCAGAAGCTTATATCGCATGGATGTCAGGGTTTTCTATTATCATTGATCAGCACTGATGGTAGCAGTAGCCCTCAGCTCTCGAGTGTTCCAGTGGTCCGAGAATTTCTAGACGTATTTCCAGAGGAGCTACCTGGTTTGCCTCCGAGAAGGCAAGTTGAATTTGTGATCGAGTTGATTTTGGGGACTGCGCTGGCATTAAAGGCTCCGTATCGTATGACACCTAAGGAGTTGGACGAGCTAAAGGTCCAGCTTCAAGAGTTTCTTGACAGGGGATTTATTCATCCTAGTGTATCTCCATGGGGTTCACCAGTTTTATTCGTCAAGAAGAAAGATGGTTCTATGAGGTTATGCATCGACTACAGGTAGTTGAATGCCGTGACTATCAAGAATAAGTATCCCCTACCTCGTATTGAAGATTTGTTTGATCAGTTGAAGGATACCTCAGTGTATTCTAAAATTGATTTGCGGTCCGGATATCATCAGTTGAGGATCAGGGATTCGGATATCTAGAAGACAACTTTTCGCACCCGGTACGGACATTACGACTTTTTGGTAATGTCATTTGGGCTTACCAATGCTCCTGCAGTATTTATGGATCTGATAAATCGGGTTTTATGGAGTATTGGATCAGTTTGTTATTGTTTTCATTGACGACATCCTGATTTACTCCCATTCCGAGAAGGAACATGCGCGCCACCTTCGCATCGTCCTAGAGACGCTCCGACGGGAGCAATTGTATGCAAAGTTTAGCAAGTGTGCATTCTGGTTGTCTTCTGTGGGTTTTCTCGGACACATTGTTTCCAATAGAGGTATCTTCGTAGATCCCCAGAAGATCGAGGCTGTCACCAGTTGGGTACAACCTAAGTCGGTTCAAGAGGTGCGCAGTTTTCTCGGATTGGCTGGTTATTATCGGCCATTTGTTGAGGGGTTTTCAAGCATTGCATCACCGTTGACACGTCTGACCAGAAAAGGCGTGAAATTTGTTTGGATAGAAGCTTGCGAGACCAGTTTTCAGGAGCTCAAGCAGCGATTGGTGTCTGCGACTGTATTGGTGTTACCTTCAGGCAAGGACGGTTTTGTACTCTACACTGACGCATCACAGCAGGGTTTGGGTGTAGTTTTGATGCAACATGGATGGGTAATCTCTTATGCTTCTCATCAACTAAAGGAGCATGAGAAGAATTATCCTGTTCATGACTTAGAGATTGTAGCCATTATTTTTGCCCTGAAGATATGGAGACATCATCTCTACGGCGTCACATTTGAGATTTTCATAGATTACAAGAGCCTCAAGTATTTGTTCACTCAGAAGGAGCTAAATCTTCGTCAAAGAAGATGGATGGAATTCTTGAAGGATTATGACTGTACTATTAGCTACCATCCAGGGAAAGCTAATGTAGTTGCAGATGCACTGAGCAGAAAATCCCGGAGTGTTCTGGCTTGTCACCGGGTTATGATCACCGATTTAGTTCAGAGCTTCTCAGAGTTGGGACTGGAGGAGCAGGGTCAGACAGAGAAAGGGTTGTTGGTGACTATGGTTGCTCAATCTTCGATCAGGACGAGGATCAGAGAGGCTCAGAGTAGTGATCAACATCTGCAGTTCCTAGGCAGCCAGATTGCCTCAGAGCAGAAGACTGACTTTACACGTGATGACGAGGGTATTCTATATTTTCGAGGGAGATTGTGTGTACCTAAGTCACATCCGATCATGGAGGAGTTGCTTCAGGAGGCTCATCGATCTCGGTTTGTGATACATCTTGGCGTAACCCGTATGTATCGAGATTTGAGATGTTCCTTTTGGTGGAATGGTATGAAGAAAGACATCGCGGATTTTATTGCTAGATGTCTAGTGTGCCAGCAGGTGAAGGACGAGCATAAGAGACCTGCTAGATTACTATAGAAGATCCCTATTCCTGAGTGGAAGTGGGAGCACATCACGATGGATTTCGTTGTTGGATTACCGAGGTCTTGTAGAAGACACGATGCGATTTGGGTGATCGTTGATCGATTAACCAAATCCGCTCATTTCTTGGAGATTCAGAGGACAGATTCACTGGACAAGCTGGCAGAGTTGTACTGCCGTGAGATTATCAGACTACATGGTGTTCCTCTGAGCATCATATTAGATAGAGACCCGCGTTTCACTTCGCGGTTTTGGCAGAGTTTGCAGTAGGCCATGGGTACCGAGCTTCGATTCAGTACAGCCTTTCATCCGCAGATGGACGGACAGTTTAAGCGTACCATTCAGGCACTGGAGGATTTGTTGAGATCTTGCGTTATGGACTTTGGAGGCAACTGGGAGGATCACCTGCATTTGGTTGAGTTTGCCTATAATAAATCTATCATTTGGCTATTCAGATGGCACCTTTCGTGGCGTTGTATGGTAGAGCTTGCTGGACACCCACCCTCTGGGAGGAGGTTGGGGAATCTCAGTTGCTAGGTCCTCAGAGTATTCAGCATGATGCAGAGTTAGTCCTCATTATCAGACGCAGGCTGTCAGAGGCTTAGGATCGTCAGAAGAGTTATGCAAATCGGAGACACAGACCCTTGGAGTTCTCCGTGAATGATTATGTGTTCTTACGAGTGTCACCCACGAAAGGGGTGAAGAGGTTCGGGTTATGAGGTAAGCTAGCGCCCCGCTACATTGGGCATTTCCAGATTTTGGAGCGGATTGGAGCAGTCACTTATCATCTGGCGTTACCACCGTCTTTGGCTGGAGTTCACGACGTGTTTCATGTTTTCATGTTGAGGAAATATGTACCAGATTCTACACATGTGTTATCGGAGGTGCCGGACACACATCAGCCAGACGCGACGTATAAAGAGGTGCCTGTGCGGACCGCAAGGATCATCGGTTGAGGAACAAGACAGTTTGTTTGGTCAAAGTTGGTTGGCAACACCACTCTGATGAGGAAGTTACTAGGGAGCTCGAGGATACTATCAGAGCTCGCTACCCTTATCTATTTACTTGAGGTGCGTATGGTTGGGTTGCATTTTGAGTTGCATTTCGTATTTATATTATATTTGAGGTGTTGATACCTGTTGTCGTTGACTAGTATCTATTGTGGTTGACTAGTATCTGTTGTGATTTACTGACTAAATTTGGGGGCCAAATTTTTGTTAGTTGGGGAGAATGTTAAATACCGAGTTTTAGGGGGCTAAATGGAAAAACTTCGGAATATAAGGGCTAGTTGAAATTCTATAAACTTGGAGGGCCTTTTTGCAAAAAGGCTAAAACTAATATAAAAGCCTAAAAGCCCTAAGTTTCCCTATTTACATTTCTCCCAGTCCTCTCGAAACCACCCGATCCCTTTCTCTCCCCGATGCACGCACGCGCCGACTTCTTCGACCCAGAGGTGGTTCCTCGTGAGCGACGCCGCCCTTTCTTCAACTCCTTCGTCACACGCAAGAAACGCAGAGCGCCCCTCTCCTGAATGCGCTGACAGCCCTCTTCAATTAGGCGCCGTGAGTTTTCATTTTCCTGGACGAATCTGAGCAAGGTTTCGGGTCGGCGATCATCTAAGGTAAGAGATCATGTTGTGTTCTTGATGGATGAAGTAGTTGATAGTGCATATGTTTCTAAATTGGATAATTTTGGTCTGTTGTGGACGGGTTACGAATTTGGAGGTTATGTGCAGATTGTTTTTCCCCTTGGTTCATGGGCCTAGCTGTGGGGATTTTGTTGTAGTGTGAGGGAGTTTTGATTGGTGGTTTTAATCTGTTTTTAGTTTGTGATTTGGTACTTCTTGGCTGTGAACATCAAGGTTGGGGAATTCTTCTTGTCGAGTTCATCTTGCCCGTTTTATACTATGGGATTCTTGTATGGGAATTGGAAAGTAATTGGTGTTTTCAATTACTCGTAGAAAATCTATTTTGAAACAAATGATATTAGGATTTGTAGGGTATTCTGTGATATTTCCCTATTATTATTGGTTGGGTTGTTATAGTTGCTCTTGGGAGCAGTCATATATAGTATTTGACCCTAATCATGATGATGCGAATTAATTAGGAGTTAAATTATTTATTTGATATTAAATGATAAAGGTAATTATTAGGATTACTCTTATATGGTTAGTAGTTAGTTTAGCTAATTACTATTTTTATTTTTATTTCTATTTTGTATATAAATGGCTAAACTTCCACATTAATACAGGACCTTGACTCGGACTTGTTCGGTTGATCGAGAGAGGGTTCTATCTGATATACACATAATCTAAGGCGGGTACTTCTCCTTTGAACTCGTGTAGTTCCTTTTACCTTAAAGCATGACTATTTTATGTCTAATAGGTTGCTTGGCCTTATTCCCTGTTGTTTTGTTATTTTAACATCGTCGTTGATACTTTCTTCGTTGATCTTCGAGTATTCAAAATTCGTATCTAAACAGTCTCCTGTTGTTTTCTGTTCTGTAAAGTGCTGCTTGTACGCGAGTACTTAGAAGTCATTAAACACAATTAGATTTATTTGACATTAGAAATATCCTACCTAGTAGTGTAGGTGCATAATCGTTGGTTTTCAATTTCTAGTTGGTTGTATCGATGCATCGTTTATATGTTGGATTTTGTTGCATCGTTGTTTCTCTGGTTGTTCGTGCATCTTGTAGCATGCACCATATCTGCACGTTGCATACTAATGACTGTTGGGCTTCCATATGGTTAAGCTGTCGTTAGTCATTGAGTTGCTCAGTTCACTCAACCATTTGTTGTCGTGGTAGTTGCTAGAGTGTGAGCAACTGTCCTGTTAGCCACATATGTTGCAGTTGTAGGCAAGCAGTGACACCCTCACAGTTGTTTTTCGAGGGATACTAGAGCTGTTGATAGCTCCCCCTATATATCGGGGTTTGGAGTGTTGGCTCCCCAGCATCTTATCCACTCAATCACACATTTTGTGGTATTCGTTGGAGTGCGTACAGTTGTCACAACCCTACCCACTCGATCACACAGATGTGATGTGTTGGCGGCTTGACTGGCGTCAGGGGTGACACATCATTGCATCATGTGCATCTATTGCATTTATGTATTTTCTTGTGATTGTTGCATTTATATGAGCTATAGTTGTTGCACTTGGTTGACATGCATGTATATGTCGAGATTTTGACGTCGCTTTGTAATATACATGCTTAGTTATTATTCGGTTTTATACTATGTTGTTTTATATATGTTATGCATTATTAGGAATTCTTATATATCTTATAGATTGTACCCTATTGATTCTCTACTTAGTTATCATTTATTATGCCATGCAATTGTCGACTCATATACCCACTGAGTCCGCCTGGACTCACCACCTCTGCTTTCTCTTTTCATTTCAGATAGCAGGTAGTTGCATTTCTTGGAGCCAGGAGAAGATCTAGTTGCCAGTCCCCTGAGTTGAGTTGTTTTCGTATTTGGTTTAGTTGCTTTATTTTCGACACTGGGTTTATTTACATTTTATTTGCTTATCATATATCGGACTGGTTTTGTTATTATTATAGAGACATTTTGAGTTCTCTTTGGTTGTGGTATCTTTTATATTTAAAGTGGCTGAGCCACCCATTATCTTATTTAATAACTGTGTGGTTGTGTTTACTTTCTATATATTATGATGCTAGCCGCCTGTGACTAAGTTATATGGGTAAGAGTGTATGTATTATTTGTCCCAACTTGTCCGCCGTACAGGGAAGATGTTGCCCGATTTTCGAGTAAGCATGTGCCTCTGAGGTCGTGACACTTTAACTTTCAAATGATTATAAACATAGTATACTAACCCCCCACAAGGTTTTACACTTGTTTCACATCAATTGGACATTTTTCAGCTGTTGAAACCCATTTCTAGCCTTTACCAGTCTACTGCCCCTGGGTCAGTCGACTGATACTCTGAAAAACCAATTTTCAGCATTTTTGACCCAACTTCAGAAATGCATAACTAATTCCACAAATCTCCAAAAATTTTCAAAATTTGTGGAGAAGTTTGTGGTACCCATACCTACTTTGGAAAAATACATTCTATAATGTATCTATCATTATTCCCAAGTTTAACACAAAACCCAAAACTATCTATGAAAATTAAAACATAGCAACTAATTAGGGGCAACCTCCCCCTTAACCTATGTTATCCTTCATGCATGCCTCGAAGTCCGTGCCCCTCGGCTCATCATCCCTGCTATCCATGGTCCCTCGGGTACACACAAGCCCAGGCTTGTCTCCATGCCACCCTTCACCATACCGAAGTCGTCCAGCTAAGTCCATATGTGTAACCTGCACATCCTGCACACTCACATACACATATTAGAACACAAGGAAAACCTAACTTAAAACCCTTTGCCCAAACATCAAAACACATGGTCATTCTAGACCATAGATTGCCTCAACAGATGCTTCCCCACCATGTATTCTCTACTTGTGTCCTTGCACTTACCTCCCTTTATATTCGTGAGACCGGCTCTAAGAGCCATTGAGACAATAGACCTACTTTTTTTTTAAAGTCATAACTAACCAGAACCATGAAATTTGGTGAATGGGGCAAGTGTAAAACAATGTACAACAAAATTAAGCTAAACACTATATAAAATAGGTAATTATACTTTAATTAATAGGCACTACTGAATATTAAAAAGAAATTTTAATAAGAATCTACAATTGTTGATGTTGTTATTAATATGTCCAAAATTGCTCTATTTTAGAAAGCATATTTTTTTATAATTATAAAAATGTATGAGTATTTCTTTTGTCTTTTAAAAGTGTATATATTCAAGATTTAGACATATTTTTTCTATCCTCATGGGTGCTACTAATATTATAAATGAATCAAATATTCACGAGTAAGTTTAATGTTCAATTTGATAATAATTTATTTATGTTTGTTTAATATAGATAATATCAATTAAATAAATAAGCTTGAACAACTCAATAAACTAAATTAATAAATTTGAGCACATATCAAAATTTGAACTCATGACAAAGATTATGAATTATAGATTAACAATGTCCATGAACAATAATTGAGAATTATGTTCATCAGCGGAGCTCTTATCAAATTTGTAAATAGACAAAGAAACTCTCAAAATAAACAAACAAGATTATATAAAACTTACTAACCAACTAAATAAGTTTTAAAATGTAAAAATTTCAAAAATCAACCAAGATCGAATTGAGAATTCGATAACAAATAAATGAATCAACCTCAATCCAAGTTTAAACCATCTTAAGCTTATAAAAAAGGAACCAAGCAAACTTGAATAATTATTTCGACGACTTGATTCATTTTATACTTAGTTTGACTTGATTTGATTATTTTATCAAATGAGTTTTAACAACATAATGTTTAACTTAGTTTAGCTAGTTTACAATACACTAATAACTATGAGTTATATAACATCTATCTACAATACTAAAGCCAAAGAATTTTTAACTCTTTCATAGTTTTGAGTTTTCATTGTACTAACCACACTTGATCTATGTTGGTGTTTTTTTAGTTGTTCAATTGTCCAGATTCTTAGTGTTGGAGGATGACAACTAAAGTTCTTCAAAGGCCTCCAAGGACCAATTTCACGTTTCTCCTTTTCTTAAATACATTTCTTTAAAAAAATAGCATATTGAATATTGTTTTTTAATGATTTAATAAAGTAAAAAGAATCAATTAAAAAATCAAATATTAAAATATAATTAATTGATTCTTTATTAACATATTAGTGGAAATAGCTTTCTTTCTTTTGTCCCCCTAAACACCAATCTTCTGTTGTGTTTTTTTTTCTTAAAAATATATAAACTAAAAATATTATAAATATAAAAAAATTATATAAATTTTCAGAATATTTTTCTTTAAAAATATTTATAGTTATAATTATGTAATATTTTTAATTCAATTTTACATTTACGGAATTGAGATTTATAAAATATAAATTTAACATAAAATGAAGTTTCATAAAAATAAAGAAAAAAAAGTTTCCTTTATTTACTCATATGTTAATGAAGCATTAAATGTAATAAATGTCCTTAATAAAGAATTTAATATAGAATTAATTCCTACCGTTAAAGTAGAGTGAAATTCTTCTAGAAATACAAAATATATATAATACAATATCTATTAACTACTAATTTATCATTTACAATTCAATAATTTTCATTTTTATAAAATGAACAACCAACTACCTTCTGTTGTATTACAATGGTTTTGCCCCTCAGACTAACGGACGATTTATCGTTATCTCATACATTCATAATAATTCTCAGCTATAGTGTATTTATATAAATTTTTCCTCTAAATAGGGTTCGAACTCTGGGATGCTGGGCTTCTAGACTACCCATCGCGAGCACTTCCCGATTTACCCTGACGGTCGGTGGGAAACTTCCGTAGGGTCGGGCCGGTCGCCCGAGGTTGGAAAAACCTCGTTAATCATTTTTTTTTATTACAATGGTTTTCCCCTGGCGGCCAGTGGGAAACATTCGTGGGGCCAAGTCGGTCGCCTGAGGTTAGAATAACCTCGTTAATCATTTTTTTTTGTATTACAATGGTTCACATTAAATATGAATAATCTTGTGCCTTCTTGTTATGTATATATACATGAATTTGTTTTCGTGGATGGACATATGGTAAGCGTATAAAGTATTATCATTATGAGATCTGAGAATCAAATCTCGATAAAATTAAGTGTCTGATCTCTCTTATATGCTAGTCACTATAGTTCATGATTTACCTCTGCCGTATTAATCCTGAACGGGTTGATAGAGATGATGAGGACGAGGAAATCGCTTTTACGTCACCATATATATATACACAAACTTTATATGTTGTGGTAGCTTTTTGTATGTTTTTTAAGCTCGTAATTATGTTAATAAAATTTTATGTTTAAGGTTTAAAAATTAACTTATAATATTAAGTCAAACAAATTTTAAATCGAAAAAATTTTATCTTTAGATTTAAAAATTAAATTATAATATTAAGTCAAACAAATTTTAAATCGAAAAAATATTTGAGGTATGTCTTAGAGTATGCAGTAAGATTCTTAAAAATATACTGAAGATTTCTGTTATATTATTTATCATATTATATTGTTTTACTAATATTGGCCTGATACTGATGATAATTCTCGTAGGTCACAAAAAATATTTCTGAGAAAATTCAATGACACAATAGGAGGAAATTGCTAACCAGTTCTTCAATAATTCCAAGCAAATCCATCCAACACAAGGAGTCCCTGTCAAGTCACCTAAACTTCATTCAGCAAAGGCTCTGAAAACAGCACCTAGAAGACAAGATCACCTTCAACTGGCCCTCCTCCACTGTCCTTTCTCCTCATTATCATTTCTGTGGTGTGGCCAATGAAGATGGTGATCTGACACAGCCACACCACACATTCACTCACTTCAACATTGGCAAATGATGATGACAAATCTGGATCATGCAGTGAGACTTGGTGCTCCCTCTCATTGGAGGCCCTGTGGGATTGGATTGAGGCTTCAAGGAACAGATTAGCAGAGGTTATTTGGGTGGTGGATGAGCTCGAGCATCACATGGATGGAGGTTGATGTTGTCCCCTAACTAATACCCAGGATAGCTAATATTGATGCCCTTCCCTCTCTCCTGTGTTCCTTTCAAAAAAAAAAAAAAACAGCTCATGGTGCATCATCAACCAGTTTTTACATGTAAATATGAAATAAAGTGACCAGAATATTATTCACCTGGAGTTCTTGATGAAAATCAGTCTTTGTTCTTCCTTGCTTTCTGTTTGATGAATGCAGCAGATAGGTCAGGATAGTTAGTCAAATCATTAATCCTCTAACTTAACTGTTTCATAATAATCAATCATCAGGCCCACACAAGAGAATACATCTGATTTGCTTCTTGTATTATAGTTCTACTTCTAAACTGAGAAGTGATTAGCAATCGATCGACTAATCCAGAATACATACTTGCTAAAGCTGTCTGTGTGAGTTCAACATGGTCATAGTTGATGTATTGCATTCTCAAAAATGACTATTAAGAGCAATATAATTACATGGCACGTCTTGTTTAGCTCACAGCAAAAAAATAATAACTTAACATGGCAAAAGATGAAAAAAAAAGTGGTAGTAAGTAAATGGAGTTATCGTGCCATCTATGTTTAGATTGTTTACTTGTTATCACTATCCTGTAGCTTCCCGAGTGCTCGTTGATGGTCCTAGTGGCACACCGGCAGCCATGGCGGCTCCATTCGTAAAGCGCTGCAGTTGAAGCATTCGGGCATAGCACCCATCAGGATGGTGGTTGAGCAGGTGTGAATGTGATCCTTGTTCCACCACTTTCCCATCGTCAATTACTGCAATCACATGGGCGTTCCTTACGGTCGCAAGGCGATGTGCCACCACGATTGTGGTCCGTCCAATTCCAGACCGTTCGAGTGCATCCTGCACACCCCGCTCGGACTCTGCATCTAGTGCACTGGTTGCCTCATCCAACATCATTATTGGTGCCTTCTTCACTAGTGCCCTTGCTATTGCAATTCTTTGCCTTTGTCCCCCTGAAAGTTGCACCCCACGCTCTCCAACCCACGTCCTATACCCATCGGGCAATGCTGATATGAACTTGTGTGCGTTAGCCATTGTTGCAGCTTCCACTACTTCAGCCTCTGTTGTTGATTCCCTCCCATATGCGATGTTCTCAAATATGGTTGCAGCGAACAGGCATGGCTCCTGAGGCACCACCGAAATAACTCGCCGTAATGCCTTCAAGTTATATTTCCTTATGTCTTTCCCATCGATGAGCACGCGGCCTGATGTTGGCTCATAGAACCTTTGAATCAACGAAATGACTGAACTCTTCCCGCAACCACTTGGGCCAACAAGAGCCAACATCTTTCCAGCACGGGCACGCAGTGTCAAATCACGGAACACAGGCATGTCCGGGCAAGATGGATAGGCAAAGTCTACATGCTTGAGCTCGACCTCCCCGCGGATGCGGTCAGGTAAAGGAGTAGCATCAGGATCATCAGGCTCAATTTCTGTTTTGCGGTCAATTAACTCGAATACTGATCGCATGGCACGCCCACCCTTGATGAAGTCAGGTGCAAGAGTGAGGGCCTCGGCAGCACCATTAGCTGAGACCATAAGAACCATGAATACACGAATTGTCTTAGAAAAGTCGGAGATGCCATGCTTCACGAGCCATGAAGCATACCACAAACCGAGGGCGTAAGAGGCATACAGAAGGAATTGTGCAATTCCAAAACCACTCCCTGCTATCTGACCCTTCCAGAAGCAGTTGCGGAGTGGACCCTGCAGGTTGGTGGCGAACAGTTGGGTGATCTTTGCCTCTGAATTGAAAGCAGTGACTGTACGAACATTGGCAATGGCCTCCCCGGCAATTTGTGTAGCCTTGGCATGAGCAACTTCTAGGTCACCTGAGAAGCCCGTCATGAACATTTTCTGCATCATAAAGCTCCCAACTTAAATAGTGATCGCTCGTTAGAACCTTAACACTACTTCCAAATAATTAGAATATAGTAGTCGTACCTGAAGAACAGTGGCAGCAACCACAATGGGGAAGACAGAAACTAGAACCAAGGATAGCCGCCATTCAAGAATGAAACCAGCGGTGAATGCAACAAGCATCAGTGAAGTATTCTGAACAATGACTGATATACGGTCTCCAATTGCAGATCGCACATTATGAGCATCTGATGTCAACCTGCCTGCAATTCTAGCACTTGCGTTCTCCTCTCTATCAAACCATGCTATCTCATTTCGGAGAACAGACATGAACATCTTCTCTCGGACACGTTTTGTTAAATTTTCTCCAACCACATCCCAAAAGAAATGTTGCATAGTGTTGAAGAGCAAAGCGGCAGATGAAACACCGATCATGAGGTAGCAATATTTGCCAATCTCCCGGCGCATGTACTTATAATCCTGAGCATAGTAGGCACTGAGTACGGCACTGAGGACGTAAGCAAAGAAAGCACTCATCGAACCGCACACCATGGAACCAATCGAGCCTATGAGGGCATAAGACCATTCTGGCGAGTTCATTTTCGCAAGGCGCAAGAATGAGTTGGCCTGGTCTCGAAATGCAAGCTTCTCCATTCGGTGATTGGGTTCTACTGAGAAGCTGAATTCAGACGTACTGAAGTCAGACAGGCGGCGAGAATATGGTGATCGGCCATATGACGAGTTCCGGGTAATGATTGGGGAGCTCACAGAGTTTCTAGCACTCGAAGGCCTACCATAGGACAAAATAAGTGAATTAATAGAGTAAATACAGTTGATTAAATGTGTAATTAGAACAATAGTTATACCTTGCACTGCTCTTCCTGGCATTTATTAGAGCTGCCTCATGGGCCTGTTCCTGCATGCGAATTAGCTTTGCATAAAGGCCATTTTCGCCTTTGGCCATGAGTTCATCATGTGTGCCAATCTCAGTGACGCTCCCTTGCTGGAGAACTGCAACAACATCAGCTTTACGAATAGTTGACAGACGGTGGGCAATTACAAGCGTGGTGCGGCCAATCATA
Organism: Boesenbergia rotunda; assembly: GCA_024364735.1. Taxonomy (NCBI): domain Eukaryota; kingdom Viridiplantae; phylum Streptophyta; class Magnoliopsida; order Zingiberales; family Zingiberaceae; genus Boesenbergia; species Boesenbergia rotunda. The sequence continues at coordinate 344,304 of JAGFNQ010004823.1, forward strand.
AATCGATCAAGTGCCTCTTGCACAAGTTTCTCAGATTCAGAATCAAGAGCACTAGTTGCCTCATCTAGTAGAAGAATTGCTGGGTTCTTTAGCATCGCTCTCGCAATGGCAATGCGCTGCTTTTGTCCACCAGAGAGTTGCATCCCTCTCTCGCCGACCTGTATTTAGGAAAATAAGCTGGCTATAATTCAACTAGTAGCGCAAGGAAGAGACTAAGTCAATTTTTTTTTCTTTTTGTTTTTACTTTTTGGACAAAACAAAGTTCATCTACAGGAAGGAACGAGTATACAGTTTCAAACAAGATGATTCTATCATCTACAGAACACTAGCCATGTGCATGTGCTAACCTTGGTATCTACTCCACTCACATTCTTACAATTCATAGCAGTGACAAAGAGAAAACCTTGTGATAGGATGCTAAAATAAAAGGTAATATAGTGTTATGCTTTTAGTGATAAAGCCAAGTGATTTTCAAAAGTAACGGTTAGTAGAAAGTGCAGCCTAGCTTCTCTTCACACCATTAGGCTTCTATATCAGTCACGCTCAGAAAAGGACCTCAAAAAGGACTCGTCGTGTTACTTCACTTTAACAATGGCACTCTATCAAGAACATGGAAGAAAGCATTTAGTGCGAGTTGCAATAAAATAAAGTCCAAGTTAAGGGACTCGGGCCATGCTGTACCCCTCAAATGTAGTAGGGGATAGTGAAAGTGCATGACCTTAACAGGAGCCATTCCAAACAGACGAGTACAAGTAACAATTAACTAAAAAAAACAATTCAAGAAAATGGAGATCACTTTTCCAGTGCACAGATAATTAGATACCTGGGAATCATAGCCATCTGGCAGCTTCACAATGAAAGAGTGAGCATTTGCTACTCTTGCAGCTTCTTCTATCTCTACTTGAGTGGCATCTTCCCTGCCAAGAAGAAGGTTCTCTTTAATGGTGGTTGCAAAGAGGGCAGGCTCTTGGCTAACAAGGCCAATCTGTTGCCTGAGCCACCTTAGCTTTAGAGACTTAATGTCATGCCCATCAAGCAGAATTTGTCCTGAGATATAAAAGAAGAAGAAGAAGAAGAAGAAGAAGAAATGATGATTAGTGTCTCCACAGAACAAATATGTTCATATTGGGATTTGCATATGCATTCTTAAGTATCACAGAAAGTAAACAGCTGAAATTACAGAAAGAAGTGAAACAAAGTAAATCAAGATTATGCTTCTAGATTTTGAGTTACCTGAAGTGGGATCATAGAATCTTTCAATGAGGGAAACCACTGTACTCTTGCCGGAGCCACTGCTTCCAACCAAAGCAATGGTCTTCCCTGCAGCAACAGTGAGCGAGAAGTCTCGGAGCACGGGGACATCAGGTCTTGATGGGTAAGCAAAATTCACATTCTTCAACTCCACAAGCCCTGTGATGGCACCCAACTCAACCCCGGAATCGTTCTTCATGTCCATGCTTGGTTTGTGATCGATGGTTCGGTAAATCTTGGCTGCAGCCACCCTTGCCTTGGCAAATGCTGCCATGCTCGGAGCCGATTGCCCGAGAGCCCTACCAAACACCCCAATTCATTACAAAAAAAAAAACAACTTGGAATGATACAAACTGGTTGTGTAGTTTTTTTTTCTTCTTCTTACAATCCTCCTATCATGACGGAGAACATGGTAGAGATGGCGAGTCCGCCATTGGTGTGATGGTGGCGCACCAGAAGCCCTCCGTACCAGAGCAGCAAGGCATAGGAGCAGAAGACAGTGAAGTAGGTCGCGCCCAAGCCCAGTCCCTTGGAGAATCCACTCCGATAGCCAATCTTCTGAGCTACTCCGAGCGCAGCGGAATAAGCTTGGAAGACTCTCGTCTCGCCAACGAAGGACTGCACTGTCCTGATCTGTGCCAGCGCCTGAAAACGACGAGGTTTAGGCATCGCAATGGTTATGTACAAGGAGAAGAGGACGTGCCTGCTCGGAGATGTTGCTGGCCTGGGCGAGGGCGTCCTGGCTCTTGGACGAGAGCTTGGCCAATGCGGTTGCGTGGAAGCCGCCGATGACGGCGATGAGAGGGACGACGGCGAGCGTGACGAGCGCGAGTTGCCACGCGGCCGTGAAGCCCACACGAAGCCGGACACAAAGGTCGCCATGTAGTGGATAAAATTCCCAAGCTGGAAGAAAATTGAGGAGGAATCGTAATTCCAAGAACCAAGAAAGCATCTTTTGGCGAAGAACGATGTGAATACGACCATGGCGCACCTTCTCGCTGATGGCATCCTGCACTATGACCGAGTCGGCGTTGATGGTGAAGAGGACGTCGGAGGTGCGCACCTCGGTGTCGAAGTAGCGAACGTCCTGGTTCAGCGCGGCTTCCAGGTACTTGATTCTCATCTTGGTGGTTTGCCGTTCGCCCGTCCACATCCAGCACGATATCTCTGTTTACGTTCAAGATCCCTTTTTCTCAATCCAGAAAACACAAATTTTATCTAAGGCGATTGCTCACCGGCCCAGGAAGACGCCCAAATCGCAGCGCCGACAACGAGGAAGTAGAAAGCGTACTGCAGTTTAATCATCGATCGAGCTATCACCTGTGCGCGTAAGAGTGAAAAGGGGGGATTAGGGATTCGAAGAAAACTGACCTTGACGACCTCGCGGACCATGGTGCTGGGATCGCTAGTGTTGGACCCGAAAGAATTGACCAGATCGGCGAAGAAGCGGAGAAAGATTGGGAGGGAGCAACCATGGACGATGGCGCCGACGGTGCCGATGGCCATCAGCGCGCAATCGAGCCCGTCAACGAAGCGGAAAAGTTCGCGGAAACCGACGGTCGGCGCCGGCGGCTCAGGCTTCTTGTCTTCCTGACTGCTACTCGAGGCCGATGACGGCGGCTGCGGCTGCTGCGGCGGCGGAGGTTCCTCCGCCTTAGGATTCCCACCATCCGGCGCCTCCATGTGGACTCTGGAGACAGCAGAGCTACCTCCTCTCTCCGTCACTTCGATTACCAGCGAGTCCTCGCCTTTGGGGGTTGGATGCGGAGGCGAGTTGAGGCGGAAGGCTTGCAGCTCGGGTTGGCTCCATTCCTCCACCACCACCACCCCTTTTATCATCTCCTCCTGCTGCTGCTGAAAAGTCTGCTGCTGCCGTTGCGACATTGCTCAGAGCAGAAGCAGCATGCAATGACTTCTCCCCACCCTCTCTCCCTCTCTCTCTCTCACACACACAGTTGCTTTGTTCGATCTCTCAAGTCTGGTCCTCTATAAAGCAAGCTTTTCTAACAACCTTTGCCATGTTACCTTTCACCACGAACTCACAATTTATCTCGCCAAGGCTTCCTGAACAAGTGTGGACTGGAATTTCCGACATTAATGATTAAACTAGAGAAATTTGTGAAAGTTACTGGTGCCCTCTTGTGCCGACACGAGGACGTGTGAAACCTGAAGTGGCAGCGGTGATTGGTTTGACCAGATTACGAAAGCAGTAGTTTTAATGGGGATTGTAGATTGACCGCAACAACAAACAGAACTTGCAGGACACACCAGGAACGAATAGATTATGATTCATTGAACGAATAGATTATTATGTCTGTTTCTTGAAATCTGGGCATGATTTCTATCAGGAAAAAAAAGGCAAAAAAAAAAAACGAGGAATGAAGGAGAATCTGAATTCCATCTTATTCGAACTCATTCGGAGACGAGAAGATGTAGAAAAGTAAAGATGATTTGCAGTAATGGATTAGATTATCTTCCTCCGCTCTCCTTTTCCCCTTCTGGTCCTCAAGTCAAACAAATCCTAAAGAATGGATCCATTGGACGCTCCAGTCAAAGAAATCTTAGGGAACGGATCCATTAGGCGGATAAAGTCAACAGTTCAGTCATTCAACCTGTGTTTTTCTTCTGCCATCCCTTAAATCCGGCGATTTTTTTCTACTTCTTCCTTTGACATTTTCTCCAGCCCCGCTGGATAATTAAATAGATATACATGTTTAAAAGAATTAAAAAAACCCTCTATATACTATTTTTTTTTAATCCAGACATTTAATTATAAATTAATCCTGAATATAATCGATATTATAAAAAAAATTCGTCGGTGTAAATTATGAATTACTCATCAAGATTGATCCAAATAATCAAGTCTACTGTTTTGTGAAAATAAATTTATACAAGGTCTAACCATTATATTATTTTCCTTAGATTATAATGAAATCTCGATGGAATAGATTGATGGTTAATATATGAATGTTATCATCTTAAGATCTGAAATTAAAATCTAACGGGACGAATTGACGGTAACGTTGAGACGAATGAATCGTCTTTTACCTTTTGTCACCTTGTATTATAATGAAATATTTAGGTTGATTTGAATTTTAATTACAATGTATAAAATGTTGACCGATTGAATGGATTTTTATGAAGAATAATGATTGGGAGAGTGAAAATGGAAGAATGAAAATTATAGTGAATGATGTGACACCTTGCATGTATGATTTCCGACGGGTTCACCGTTCCCCCCAGGGTATAGCTTGATTCGGAGCAGCGGCCGAAGGCCGCCGATGGTGTCCAAGCGATAATCGAACGTATATGAAATTCACGTCATGCCACGTCATGCCATATCATTCATTATAATTTTCATTCTTCCATTTTTATTCTCTATGATTGCTTTTTATGAATACGTATCTCAATAATCAATAAAAAATTGAACTAATCGATCACCTCCCAAAAAATTGAATAATTGGATTACTAAAAAAATTACTCTCTAACGTCATGGAAGATCATGCAGCGAGAAAATTGTTTAAAAGCAAGGCATGTGAGCGAGTGCGATGCGAACGAAAGAAAAGAGAGGGAAAAACAACCCGGAAAAGCAGTGAGTGGAAGATTGGAGCGGAAGGGAACGGTGCGGAGGCATGCGTCTCGTACTGGAACAGCTAAGCCGAGTTGAAATTCTGAAATTGAAGCGTGGTGTTTTATTATTATTTATTTTTTTTATTGTTGTTACGTAATTTTTTAATTTTTCTTTTTATTTTATTTGAAAAACAAAACCATGAACTTTATTTTTACAAGAGAGAGAGAGAGCCATGATTTTATCTAATCGATTGAGTCGGTATGGGATTGGATTGATCGGAATGGAATCATACAATCATACTATTCTATCAAAAAATCCAAATAATTAGAAAAATAATTTTAAAAATTTATTTATATATAAATAAACTAATAATTTTACATATACAAATAATCATCCACACTCAACATCACAGATGGCTTTATAATACGTATAAATTTAAATTAACTAATATTTTACTTGGTTCAAAAGATGACTCGATTTAAAGACTAACAAAATAGTTGACATAGCAGAAGTTATTGACATCTTTGATTCGAACATAAATATAGGGAATAACCTTCTAAAAATGGTTGATTCAACAAAATATCAAGAAATAGAAATGTTGGAGTTTTTGATCACTTGTATCTTTTCGGTATTTGACTTAGTCGATTTACGACCGTCGGATCGTCCGGGAGATTGCTTTCGGAGGAAGCAAACTGATTGGTTTACGTCGAGTCTAGTGTTTGACACTATCTCCGTAAAACGATATTGCTTCGCTACTGGTGCTCACGGATAGCAATAATTCGTTTCCAAGATACAACGACGTCGTCTCGGAATAGTAGCACTTCAAATTCCAAGACCGGCGAACCTTTTCGTAGGCTTTTTGGACTCTCGATGCAGAAGATGGATGAGTGTAAATGCTTTAGATTGTAATGCTTGAATGAATGAAATGATCTAGTAGAGAGATCTATTTATATTGAGTGAAGAGGTAAGTACCCTTTGGTTCGGACAGATCTGGACCGTTCATAATAAAAGGGTATAACCCTTTAAAGGTCTTTTAATCTCGTCCCTTGATCTGAAGAGTTATAACTCTTCAGATCCCATTTTGATCTCGGCCGTCAGATTAGAACATTTAATCTGACGCCTCAGATCCATCCTCCCTTTTCACAGTCAGATTCGAATCCGACACTCCAGATCGCACCTGCCTGCTATCTGTCCAGATCTTTGATCTGACGCTCCAGATCGCATCTTCCTGCGATTTGTCTAAATCTTTGATTCGACGACCACCATCTGTTCGCCCAATCCAGTCATCGTTCTCTACACAATCATGTGCCACATAGGCAATGCCTCGTCACTGACATGCCACGTGGCGCCACCTAATCATGACACGTCATCGCCACGTGGAGCATAAATTAAAGCTCGTCAATGCTCCTCACGCAAAGTGCGCCAACAAACGCTCATTGCGCGCGTGGTGCGTGGCGTGGCGGGCTCGCAGGTGCGAGCACCTGCTCGCCCAAGGGTAGGGACCTCCTGTGCTTTTGTATTAACAACATTAGCACAAGAACACATATAAGGAAACACTGGCTCTCGCATGTTAGCAGTGTGGGACTAAAAGCCTCATTTTTTTTCCTTAATGTTCATTTGAGCGTATCTTTGAACAATTAATTTCTCATTCACCCTTAATCGGTTTTGAGCAAATAAATAGTCCAGATTTATCTACGCGAAACGTAGATTTCGATTTTGAAGTCAAACTTGACTTTCAACGATCGATGGCATCAAACTTTTGCTTTGCAAAATCATATCCATAGGTTCACCATGATTTTTCGCTAAGTGTTCACCATGATTTCAATTGCGATATGGGTTCACCATGATTTTTCGCTAAATGTTGACTTAGATCCATAGGTGTTTTTACAGTAGAGAGATCGTATGCATTGAATCTTTTCAATACTGACTCTACAAAATGGGATTGTGTTAAAACTATCCCATTGGATGTCCTGAGAATTTTAATTCCCAATATGACATCTGCTAGACCCATATCTTTCATGTCGAAACTATTGGTCAACATTTTCTTAGTACTCATGATGATATCATGATTACTTCCCATTATGAGCATGTTGTCTACATATAGACAGACGATTACATAACTCTCAGGTGTGCTTTTGACATAAATGCATTTGTCACATTCATTTATTCTGAATTCATTTGACAGCATTATTTTGTCAAATTTTTCGTGTCATTGCTTTGGTGCTTGTTTAAGTCCGTACAACGACTTAATAAGTTGACACACCTTTCCCTCAGTTCTAGGAGCTATGAACCCCTCGGGTTGCTCCATGTAGATTTCTTCTTCCAACTCACCATTTAAGAACACAGTCTTAACATCCATTTGGTGTATTTCAAGGTTATACAATGCTGCAATGGCTATCAGCACTCGTATGGACGTAATCCTTGTCACCGGTGAGTAGGTATCGAAGTAATCAAGGCCTTCCTGTTGCTTGTACCCTTTAGCTACAAGTCTGACCTTATACTTGTCAATCGATCCATCAGCTTTATACTTGTGTTTTAGTATCCACTTACAACCTAATGGTTTAGTACCAGAAGGAAGGTCTACTAATTCCCAAATATGGTTATTCATGATGGACTCGATTTCACTATTGACAGCTTCTTTCCACAATGGGCCGTCGGGACCAGAGAAAGCTTCGCTTAGTGTTCTTGGGTCCATTTCTGACATGAATGTCATGAAATTCGGCCCGAACGATTTCTCAACTCTAGCCCGTTTGCTCTGACGTGGCTCTTCACTTTGATTGTTAATAGCCCTTTTATGACAACTAAATTTTGGAACATTATCTTTGTTAGAACTTCCGTTGTCATTATTTTGAACGTTTTCCTTCTTATTTGGAAACACGTCTTTAAAAAATATTGCATTCTGAGATTCTATGGCTGTACTCACATGAATATCAGGAATGTCTGACTTATGAACTATGAAGCGATATGCACTATTGTTTTGGGCATATCCGACAAATATTGCATCGAACATTTTAGGTCCGATCTTAACTTGCTTTGGCTTAGGTATGTCGACCTTTGCTAAGCACCCCCACTCTTTCAAGTATTTGTACGATGACTCGCGGCCTTTGAGAATGTGATTTGCTGATAATATGACTTCCCCCCACACGTTCTAGGGTAAGCTGGAATAGCTCAGTTGGTTAGAGCGTGTGACCATTAATGACAAGGTCGGAGGTTCAAGCCCTCCTTCTACTTGTGCTTTTCTAGGTAATTTTTAGAAATCCTTCCATGAAGGAGGGAGTTTCTCGATTATCGTAGCAACTTTGAATGACTCGTTCAGCGGCATTCCTTCGGCGTCCAGATCATGAATTATCAGTTGCATGTCTTGGACCTGAGACGTGATGCTCTTGGAATCCACCATTTTGAAATCCAGAAATCGGCCGACGATAAATTTCTTCAGTCTGGCATTTTTCGGTTTTGTATTTCTTTTTCAGCGATTCCCACAGTAACTTGGCCGTCTCCATTATGCAATATACGTTATATGGCGCATTGTCCAGCGTATTTAAGAACTTAATTACGGCACAGGAAGTCTCCGTGTGACCACGCATCGCGAGTAGCCTGACTCCCGGAATTATTTTCCGTAGCGGCTGGCGGGTCTTCACGCAGGAACAGTACAAGGTTCAGCGTGGTTAGGTAGAACAACATCTTCTGCTGCCATCTTTTGAAGTTGGCTCCATTGAATTTCTCCGGCTTCTCGGCGTGAGGGACGGCGGTTGGTATATCGTTGATTTTGAAGTCGGCTCCGTTCGGCTTCTCGGCGTGAGGGATGGCGGTTGGTACATCGTCGACTCCGACGATATCAGTTTGCCAAATATCGTTTTACGATTGTTGGAGTTTTTGATCACTTGTATCTCCTCGGTATTTGATTTAGTCGATTTACGACCGTCGGATCTTCCGGGAGGTTGCTTTCGGAGGAAGCAAACTGATTGGTTTACGTCGAGTCTAGTGTTTGACACTATCTCCGTAAAACGATATTGCTTCGCTACTGGTGCTCACGGATAGCAATAATTCGTTTCCAAGATACAACGACGTCGTCTCAGAATAGTAGCACTTCAAATTCCGAGACCGGCGAACCTTTTCGTAGGCTTTTTGGACTCTCGATGCAGAAGATGGATGAGTGCAAATGCTTTAGATTGTAATGCTTGAATAAATGAAATGATCTAGTGGAGGGATCTATTTATATTGAGTGAAAAGGTAAGTACCCTTTGGTTCGGATAGATCTGGACCGTTCATAATGAAAGGGTATAACCCTTTAAAGGTCTTTTAATCTCGTCCCTTGATCTGAAGAGTTATAACTCTTCAGATCCCATCTTGATCTCGGCCGTCAGATTAGAACATTTAATCTGACGCCTCAGATCCATCCTCCCTTTTCACAGTCAGATTCGAATCTGACACTCCAGATCGCACCTGCCTGCGATCTGTCCAGTTCTTTGATCCGATGCTCTAGATCGCATCTTCTTACGATCTGTCCAGATCTTTGATTCGACGACCATCATCTGTTCGCCCAATCCAGTCATCGTTCTCTACACAGTCACGTGCCACATAGGCACTGCCTCGTCACCGACATGCCATGTGGCGCCACCTGATCATGACACGTCATCTCCACGTGGAGCATAAATTAAAGCTCTTCAATGCTACTCGCGACGATGCGTAAGTGCAAAGTGTAAAGTGCGCCAACAAAGCGCCATTGCGCGTGGCGGGTGGCGGGCTCGTAGGTGCGAGCACCTGCTCGCCCAAGGGTAGAAACCTCCTATGCTTTTGTATTAACAACATTAGCACAAGAACACATATAAGGAAACACTGGCTCTCGCCGGTTAGCAATGTGGGACTAAAAGCCTCATCTTTTTCCTTAATGTTCATTTGAGCGTATCTTTGAACAATTAATTTTTCATTCACCCTTAATCGGTTTTGAGCAAATAAATAGTCCAGATTTATCTACGCGAAATGTAGATTTCGATTTTGAAGTCAAACTTGACTTTCAACGATCGATTGCATGAAAATTTTGCTTTGCAAAATCGTATCCAACAAAAAATTCAAAAACTCATTAAAGAAGAAATTAAATAACCTAAATTATTAAATAGTCCAAAAGATAATAAAATGATTAAAAAATTTTGGTGTCATAAAAGACTTTAAACGATATTGTTTGGGTTTGAAACTTTGTGATTATGGGTTTCACCAAATAATTAACTATAGATATCCGAAAAGACTTCAATTTAATATATTATAAACTATGTAGTTCAATGAGAATCAAAACTTATGTTCTCTTAAAGCTTCTACTGATCATACTTCAATCCTGCTCCAATCCTACTGATCCTACTATGACTCCACCGATGCTACTTCGATTCCATTGTAAAAAAAATGATCCTGCTTGATCTAGAATTAATTTAGTATTCCGGAAAGTAGGATCATGATCCTATGATGTAGGATCACAATTCACAAACATAGATTCATAGTGTATGAACTTCTTCTCTATCCTCGATAACACTTGTGTCCTACTCTCAAGAACAAACATCACATGAAGAATAGAGCAAGAGCAAATAAAGAGTTGTCTTTCAGTTCTTTCCTCTACTTCAACATTGTATTCCTGTTTAATTCTCACTTCTACTTTAACATTGTGATGTTATCAAGCGGGGGTGGTTTTTTTTATATATTATTATCCCTATTAAATAGATTTATTTGTAAGTTGTATATGTAAATATAATCTAAATTTTTTAAAGTAATCTAACTTATGTTTATTAGATTTCAGGTTATTGGATGCAAGTTCAATGTGTAGAATCCTTTAGTTAATTTGTTATCATCTATAACCTGATAACAAATTGAATTCCTATATAAAGGGGAGATTCTAAGGATTTAGGGTATCATCTTAACCTAGTTTCTTATTCCACATTGGCAAGAAGATTTACGGCGTTAACACCCCTAAATCCCTTGGAAGACCTTTATCTTCTTTCCGTTGCATCTTCTTTCATAGGGATTAAGCCGATGTCGCTAGGATAGGATAATGACTCTTCAATCACGTTCTGTCATATTTAGTTTATACTTTATGTTATTATGCTATGTTTTAGACCTAACTAGATTCATGCTCATATATCTTGTATTTTTTCCCTATTCGAATTCTTATTTTATTCCTAGAATTCATGTGGTTAGGAGAACATACAATTTATATCCGTTAGTATTAGAGTCTTGGCTTTGTTTTGTCATTTTTATAATAACAAAGTTTAAATTTTTCGTCGATTTACTGTTTATATCCTAATCAAGTTTTCCTAGAATAATACAATTTTTTGATTGTTGAAAATCATGTAAGAAAAACCTAAAATAGGCTTATTTTCTAAAATTTTCATGTTTCAATGAAGAACACGAAGAACAATGAAAATTGTCGCCGTTTAACCTAATTTTAAGTCGAAATCGTGATGGTTCAATTGATTGATTTGCTCGACTAATCGATTACTGATACTAAAATAGCGAAAAAAATGATTAAAATCTTTAATAGAATCTTTGATCCATTGAGAATTTTTCCCAATTAATTTTCTTAATTTTGAGATTGGATGAATTATTAATTGATTGAAATTGTTTTCAATCTATTAAAAGATTTAAAGGATTAATTATAAATCGATTCACTAATCTAATCGATTAAAAGATTTAAAGGATTAACTTTTTTAAAATAAAAAAAAACCCCAAAAAAGCATTCACTAATCGATTGGATGTGATTTGTTTTTTTTAATTGATTAAAAGCATTCACTAATCGATTAAATGTGTTAAGAATCGATTTTGAATCGATTAGCGAAACATAAAATAAGCAAAACCCAAAAAAAACCCTCTTGCAGGTGGAACCCACATAAAAAAGGAATGAAGTTTTTATTTTTATTTTGTTTTTACTTTTTATTTTTTATGAGTTAAATTAATCTATTATCATACAGTATCAATCGATTAATAAATCTATTTTATATTATTAAAGCTAATTAAAAAAATTATCTGTTCAGTTAAAATTACTAATATTTTCATGAGTTTATCTACACAACGTGCTACTAAGTTGAATTATTGTATCTGCCCAAAGGAAGACATCTTAGGTAAGTTTAGTATATTTTATGTTGGTAGACTTATATCTATGCTAAGAGTAATCGGCCCAAAGGAATGTTACTTTTATGCCAGATATATGTTCAAGGTAGCTTACAACTGTCGAATGAAATTTATTTTGTTTTAATCATGCACAAAATATATCGGCCCAAAGGAAGACATGTTATGTGGCTGATTAAAATTGTTATAAACTATAGACCAAAATATAACTCATATAAAGTTTTATATTATGTACACAATGGGTCGGCCCAAATGAAGGTATATTGTGCGGCTGATTAAAGTTTGAGTTATATCATAGAGTACCGTTAAGAAATTATATTTTAGTCCACAGAGTAAAATGTAATGTTATATTTGGTATCTCATAAAGAACCCATTTATATGCATTCAAAAGTTTTATTTTATTTGCATAATTTTGTGTTTTATTACTTACACTAATATATGTTCTTAGCTTTAGTTAAATCGTGAGCTTAAAAATTTCTCTCTTTAATTTCAGTACAATCTGTTACTGTCAGTATTAATAATATCCCTACACTTACTGGTTAAATTTTGTTGATGAAAAGAGTATGTTATCATAGTCTTATGCTGCATGGACTTAGACTATGCATTGAAACATAATCGCCCCGTACCCCTAACAGTGTTAGCACTATAGAGCAAATGGATGAATTTGATAAGCGGGAGCCATCAAATCGCATGCGTGTAAGTATCATGTGACTTTCTATACCTATACAACTTAAAGGCTTAATAATTGAGGGTAAAGATGCAAAGAGTTCCCTTAGCCAATTAGCAGATCATTTCATGGCAAACGAAAAGATTAAGACTACCACACTTCTTTTGAAGTTGGTAACAATGCAGTGTTATAGGAAAGTTCTCAATTTTGTTAGTTCGGAAGTCAATTTAATTGTTATTCCTACTGACACTTGGTAGATAGATATTGGTGTTACTATTCACATAAGTGTCATTATGCAGATTGTCTTAGAAATCGACTTTCGCTTGATGGTGAAAGATACATCTATACGGGAAATAGGAAGAAGACTAAAGTCGAGTCTATATATTGGTGTTTTTAGGCTTTGTTTGGAACTGATATCTATTTGGATTTAGAAAATATATTCATTATACTATCTTTCAAACGAAACTTAATTTCAATTTCTTATTTGAACAAATAAGTTATTCTTGTTCATTTAGAAATGGAATTTTCAGTATTTTCTTAAATTCAGTATTAATTGGCAATGGTTCTATGGTTAATAAGCTTTATAAGTTAAACATCATAACTCCTAAGGTTGATAACGTAATAATACATAGTATATGTACGAAACATAAATTGACCAACGAAAATTCTTCCATATTGTGGCATAAGCGTTTAGGACATATATCCAACAACACCTAGAAAGGTTACTGTTGTATGAAATTCTTGATTCTCTTGACATGTCAGACTTTGATGTTTGAATAAAGAGTATTAAGGGGAAGACCACTAGCTAACAAAAGGAATAAGGGGCTAGTTGTTGCACTAGCATTTTGGAGCTAATACATATGGACATTTGTGGATCATTCCCTAAGGCATCTGGAAATAGTCACATATTTTATTAGTTTCATAGACGATTATTCCAGATTTGGTTATCTGTACCTTATTCATGAGAAGTCGTAATCTTTGAACATGTTCAAAATTTTCAACGCTAATGTTGGACTTTAACTAGGTAAGAAAATTAAAACCGTCTGATCTGACTGTGTAAGAGATATATTATGGTCGATATGATAGATTAGATAAACAACATTCAGGATCTTTTCCAAATTACCTTGCTGAGTATGAGATTATGCCTTAGTATATCATGCCTGATACACTCAGTCAGAATGGTGTGAACGACGCAATTATACCCTAAAAGACATTGTGAGAAGTATAATGACCTTCACTTCTCTACCGGAGTCTTTATGGGGTGAGACACTCAAAACTACATTTTACCTACTCAATAGAGTACCTAGTAAGGAAGTAACTAAAACCCCATTCGAGATGCAGATGGGTAGAAAGTCTAGCATTAAGCATGTACATGTCTGAGGTTGGACGATTGAGGCTAGGCCTTACAAGCTTAACTAAAGAAAACTGGACTCAAGAACAGTTAGATGTAATTTTGTAGGTTACTCTAAGAAATCAAAAAAGTATAAATTTTATGTCCCTCTAAAGTTCCTTCTTCAAAATAGGAAAATGTTAAATTTATTGAGGATAATGGGAGAGGTAAAATCAGGGAAGTATTTTTGGGGAAAGCATTGGCGATCCTCCTGTGATCACTACTAGTGCAATTAGTAGCAGTGTGGTTACCATACTGTACATTATGGATATTGCACATCCAGTGAGCATAGTGAACCAAGATATTCTCATGACATCTCCAATGTAATTGGAGGAGCCTACCACTGAAATTGAGATATTGTCTCATATTGATGAGTAAGTATCTCAACCACCTCAAACACAAGTGTCTTTGAGGCGATCCACAAGGGAAAGGTGAATCACGAATTCTCATGATTATGTTTATCTCTAAAAATATGATTTTCGCATAGGGTTAGAAAGTGATCCTGCATCTTTCCAAGAGGTCAAATAATGCTCTAACCTTGAATGGTGGATTAACGCTATCCAAGAAGCGTTGAAGTCTATAGCAGATAATGAAATTTGAGAACTTGCTGAATTTCCTGAAGGTATGAAGCTCGTTGATTATAAATGGATATTTAAATCAAATGGGATTCTAGGGGCAATGTCGAAAAGTATAAGGCTCGTCTTGTTGCAAGGGATTCACTGGAAGGAAGACATTGATTATAAGAATACTTTCTCACCTATGTCAATAAAAGACTCTCTCAGGATAATCCTAACACTTGTAGCTCATTTTGATTTGGAGCTACACCAAATAGATGTAAAGACTGCTTTTTCCAATGGAGACATTAATGAATCTATATATACGGTGCAATCGGAGAACTTTGAGTCCTGAGACTCAAAGCACCTAGTATGTATATTAAAGAAGCCCATTTATGATTTAAAACAGGTATTCCGTCAATTGTACCGAAAATTTAATAAGTGGTTACCTTATTTGGATTTAAAGAGAACCTAATTGATCAGTGCATATATGTTAAGTTCAGTGGGATTAAGATTATTATACTTGTTCTGTTTGTGGACGATATATGGCTTGTGAGCAATAATAAGGGTTTGCTGCATGAAACCAAGTCATTTCTATCTAGTAATTTTGAAATCAAAGATCTTGGTGAAGCAGCCTTTGTTTTAGGCATACAAATATGTCGTGATCGTTCAAGAAATATTCTTGAACTTTAACAACAAACCTATATTGAACAGGTGCTTATAAGGTATTGCATGCAAAACTATACACTTGGTGACACACATGTGTCAAGAGGTGACAAGTTCAGCTTGTAGCATGTCCACGACTTGAATTTGAAATTAAAGATATGGAACAATTCTTATATGCATCAGCAATAGGAAATCACATGTGTGCACAGGTTTGTACTCGACTAGATATAGCGTTTATAGTGAGGATGTTAGGCAGATAAGTTAGTAACCCAAGACCGTCACACTGCAAAGTGGTAAAGAGAATGATGCGGTGTTTGCAAAGAAAAAGGATACATGCTCACGTATCAAAGGTTAGATCACCTGGAGGTGATTGGTTATTCAGACTTCGATTTTGTTGGATGCTTGGATAGTAGGAGGTCAACTTCAGACTATATTTTCATGCTTACTAGAGAAGCTACATCTTGAAAGAGCGTCAAACAAACATTAGTAGCAACTTCTACTATGGAAGCAGAGTTAAAGCATGCTATAAAGCATCCAATCATGGGATTTGACTATGGAACTTCATCACAACATTGTAGATTGTTGATGACATTGACAGGCCATTGTGTATCTATTGTGATAGTAAAGCTGCAGAACTTTATGCCAAGAATAATCGTAGTTCATCGAAGTCTAAGCATATTGACAACAAGTTTCTAGTAGTTAAATAAGGAATTCAGAGTCGTTAGATCATGGTAGAGCACATCAACATAAATTCCATGTTGGTCGATCCACTCACCAAAGGCTTGATGCCTAAGGTGCTTCATGCGCATGTTGTGGATATAGAATTTTTCTTATAGAAGAAAACTCATCTAATGAGAGTCTGTATTTATTTTATTGCTCTATATTTAATAACAAAGACAAACATTTTTGTTTTGATTATTGTAGGTACTTCAAGTTCAAAACATTCACAGGATTTTTATTTGTTTATTACACACTCTAAATATGATATCATGATTTACTATTATTGTTTAGCATTTGGTGTTTGTAAATATGATACATATTCTATTTTGGGAATCATAAGGTTTTGATCATGATTTGTTATTGTAGTTTACCATAAGGTATTTGCAAATATGATCAGGCCCTTTTGGGGTCACTTTGGACCAGTTGAAAATTGACATGTACTGATCACATTTTATATTATTTCTACTCTATACATCCGCATCTTTATCTATGTCATTAATGGCATTGGTATTGTGATTACTGTAGGGGTTTGTTACGATCATATACAGTAGTTATGACCTCTTTAGCCTTATATCAATGAAGTTAATGAACCAGATTATTTATCGGGGTATCTTATATCTATAAAGATTGGTATCAATTAAAGTTTTACTTGTATTTCATATACAACTCACATATAGCCTAAGTGGGAGATTGTTGGATATTGTCCCTATTAGGTGGGCTTATTTATAAGTTACACATGTAAATAAAATCTGAACCCTTTAAAGTGATATAACTTATGTTTATTAGGTTTCGGGTTATTGGTGTAGGACTATTGCAGACTAGCAAGAGAGGGGTGATTTGCCCTGCAAGTTAGAACTAAATCTTTTGCTAATTTATGCAAAGATAGAAATTAGTTTTCATCAATTAATTAAAAATATAAACAAATGAAAGAACTAGTAAGGGACACAAAAGTTACTTGGTTGCAACCAGGGTGGTTGCTAATCCAAGGCATTGAAAAACTCCACTAATGAAATTCGTTGTAGGCGGAGAAGTCTTTTATAGACTTTGAATAGCACAGAAAAGCTAGGAAAATTAAGTACAGTAGTTGATGATTAATCTTAGCTTTTGGGAGATATTTATAGTTCGAAAACAAAAATGAACTTGTGCTGACGTGGACCTGAAGCACCTCAGTTGTGATATGAGGCGCCTCATATGGATAAAATATTATCCATGGCACCAACAGTCACTCAACGATAAACTTTAATCTGAGGCATCTCATTTCCATCCTAAGGTGTCTCAGTTTTGACTTGAGGGACCTCAGCTTGAAGCTAAGGCGCCTTAGTTTTATTTGTGCGCATAACTCAAGTTTGCAGTTGAGGCGCCTCACTTATCAACTGAGGTGCCTCAGTTGACCAACTAGTCAAAGTTAACATCCATGTTGACTTTTTCATCCTTCTTCCGCTTGGGTGATTTTTGACCAACCAAAGCTAGGCTCACCCGAACCCGACTCTAGCTTTCACCTCGAATATACATCCTCCCTGCTTTCCATCCCTCAAACATCGCGTGCATCCTTCTTACTCCATTGGTGTACTCTTCCGAAGACCCCCACGTCCCTCATATGCACTGAGCCTGTCGGCTCCTTTCCCGTGTCATCATTCTTGTCTGCTGTGTCTTTCGCATGACTTTCTGTACTCTTAAACTCATGTACACTTAGCCATAGGAATCAAAACACACTAGGACCTAACTTAACTTGGTTGATCACATCAAAACTAATTCGGGATACATACAATCCCCTCTTTTCTAATGTGCATTAACCCAAGTTAACTTAGGGTTAACCAAACAAGAAAATAATAATTTATTTATTAAAAAAATAAATATGACAATCTAGTACAATAAATAATGAAAATAAATTGTGGGATCGGATTGAATCGATAGAGGAGGGGTGAATATCGATTGTCAAAACTTTTTCTGAAAGCGTAGAGTAATTGCACAGCGGAAAAGAAAAACAATCGCTGACACTTTTGTTTTTACTTGGTTCGGAATTGCAGTCGGCTCCTACTCCAAGGTCCACGGTCCTTGACCGTTTACGATGGGCAATTCTATATTTCGTCAAATGTTTTACAAGATGAAGTTGAATATAGAATTAAAAAGAATACAGCAATAAAACTATTTTTATACTGACGACTGGAGAAGTTGGAAGTTCGGAGCCGCGGGTCGTCGTAGGCGCTTGAATCTCGAGTACGGAGCTTGTCGGAGTGGAGCGCTTGAACGAATGTGTTGAAAGCAATTATTATTGAAGCCAAGGGGGCGAACCCCTTTATATAGTCATAGCTGGGGCGCCTGTATTGAAGGGGGCGCTTGACACGTGGCCTGTCCTGCGAGAACCTCAATCCGCAGATTTGGCCAGTGCTTATCCCCTTAACCAAGGCGCCTGAGCTAACTGGGGCGCCTGTGTTAACACAAGTGCCTCAATGACTGATTCAGAGGCTTGCGTGGTAGTTTGCTTTGAGTGCTTTGAATAGCCCTTCACTGGGGCGCCTGCCTCAACACAGGCGCCTAGCCCAATAGGGCGTCTCACTCCATTGAGGCGCCTAAGTGCAGAAATCTGTTGATGCAGTCTGGCCTGGTTGCTGTTTTGGTGTTTGACAATGATTTAAGTTTGGTTGAGCAAATTTGGGTCAAAGTCCTGGTCGGGGACTGGGCATGAAACCCTGGTGAGTGAAGCCAGGTCCTAGCTTGTGAAGCTAGGTTGAAATCCCGGTGAGTGAAGCCGGGTCCCGGTGAGTGAAGCCAGGTGATTGGAAATCCCGGTGAGTGAAGCCGGGTCCTGGTGAGTGAAGCCAGGTGTTTGAAATCCCGGTGAGTGAAGCCGGGTCCTGGTGAGTGAAGCCAGGTGATGAAAATCCCGGTGAGTGAAGCCGGGTCCTGGTGAGTGAAGCTAGGTGTTGGAAATCCCGGTGAGTGAAGCCGGGTCCTGGTGAGTGAAGCCAGGTGTTGGAAATCCCGGTGAGTGAAGCCGGGTCCTGGTGAGTGAAGCCAGGTGTTGAAAAGTCCTAATTCGGAAGAGGTGGGTGAAAAGTCCTAGCTTGGAGGGCTAGGTGAAAAGTCCTAGCTTGGAGGGCTAGGTGAAAAGTCCTAACTTGGAGGGTTAGGTGAAAAGTCCCATCTTGGAGAGTTAGGTGAAAAAGTCCTGGCTTGGAGGGTCAGGTGCCTAGCTTGGAGGGCTAGGTTGGATGAAGGTCTAACTCGGAGGGGTTGGGTGAAAAGTCCTAGCTTGGAGGGCTAGGTGAAAAGTCCTAGCTTGGAGGGCTAGGTGAAAAGTCCTAACTTGGAGGGTTAGGTGCAAATTCCCAACTTGGAGAGTTAGATTGAAAAATCCTTAGCTTGGAGGGCTAAGGTGAATGAAATCCTAGCTTGGAAGGCTAGGTCTGCGTCCCTGGATTGGTCTGGTGACCGATCAGGGAGTTGGCACGCTGCTCTTCGTGGATCGGTCTGGTGACCGATCCAGCGATGTCTGATCGGTCTGGTGACCGATCAGGGAGTGTGTGTTTCACTCACTGCACAGCTCCTGATCGGTCTGGTGACCGATCAGGGAGCGAACAGTGAGTTGAGTTCCCCTGCTGATCTGCTCCTGATCGGTCTGGTGACCGATCAGGGATATTGCTCAGATCGGTCTAGTGAACGATCATTTGTCGCAAGGTTCTCACTATCACCGATCAGGATGACTCCTGATCGGTCTGGAAGCAGCCTGATTGGTCTGGTGACCGATCAGGCAGGAGCCTGATTGGTATGGGGACCAATCAGGAGTGTGCAGAAGACTTCTGGATTGGTCTGGTGACCGATCAGGGTCCTTCCTGATCGGTCTGGTGACCAATCAGGCGCAGAACTTTAATTCAAATATGCTGTCAGAAGTCTGTTTTCTCTGCCGATTCTCTGATACACTGCTGATATGTTTTGATATGCATTGCTAAGCCTCTGGTGGAGTGTGCAGGTGATAGCAGGTGATTCAAACACTCAAGGAGGGTCAATGGGAGGCTTTCCGTTGAGCAGGTTTGGCTGTTTCTCATTCTCAGATTTCAACGGGCAACTGACGCAGCTGGTGACTGACGGAGGCTCAGCTGGAGAGGAGGTCTTCAGTGGACTGATTGCTCAGGGAGGTCAGTGGGTTCAGGCTGGCTCAGTGGATGCTGATGAAGCTTGTGATGGTGAGCAGAGCTTAAGTGACGAACCTGGAAGCAGAGGAGCGGAGGCGAACAAGACAGAAACTTGGGAAGTTTGGCTGGGCTGTGTTCGTGCTCTCTGTTGCTTTATGCTTAAACGATCTTGTTGCATTCCTGTGAGAGCTTTGTGAGTGTTCCTTCTTGTGTGATCTCCTGTACTCAAGTTATATCATCCGTGAGATCTGTGGAGAGGTTTCTCCACCGAGAAGGAGGCTCTATCTTATCCGGGTTCACCAGGGCTTGATCTGCCGACGATTAAGGGATCGCTGACGGACCCAAATTGACTGTCACGAATGTGGGTCTCAAATTTAGAATTTATAAAGTGAAAGCTGGAAACCCTTTTACAATCAAAAGCATGAAAATGTAATATAGGGGCCACAGGTCGTATTTTTCTCGGGGACTAGTTGTAGTGTTTGATTCGCGCTTGTATTTGGGTGTCGTTTGTGAATTTCGGGTTTCGAATGTAATTTTGGTTTGGTGTAGTAATGAGAAATGAAAACACAATGCGAAAGAAGAACTTAACCAAGCAAATTAAACAAAGTGATGGCAATCGATGAGCTTAACCACTAAACAACTTAACAACCCAATGAAACTTGAAAGAAATTGGAAAACAGTTATGAATTCAAATTATAAGAGTACTCCACCACTTGTATTGATCTTCAGGAATCACCTTTCAGAACCCAAGCATGCACTTGATACAAAACACCACAATGAAACAACTAACTCATGTGCCAAAAATGAAGTTAATTGCTTATCCTATAAACTGCCAACTCAGACATTAAAGCCGATCAGGAAATTCCGCAATGAATCAAATGCAAAAACAAGTGAGAAATTGAGATTAATTTCACAAAACCAATTCTCAGATAGAATTTAGAGACACTGCTATCCCATTGGTACAACCTTAGAGATGATGAACCTAAACCTTTCAGCCACAATTCTGAAACTGACAAATGCAGTAATGAATCCAGAAGTTCAGAAATCGAATGCAGGGATTAAGGGTACATATCAGCAGCTGATGGGAGATAAGTGGATGTGAAGCAACTTATTAGAGTGCAAGCTTCAGAAGTGAAATAATTGTGCAGAATTGTAATTGGATTTGCAGAGAATGAATTCTGAAAAATTGATACATTGAATGCAGAATTTAAGTAACTGATCAAATTGCAAAAGCTGATGAATGCAAGCTAAATTCGAGCACAAAGTACTCTACAGGACATGTTAAATTGGACTCAATTCAGTGCAAAGACTGACTTGATACTCTTGCAGAATTTGCAGCTAACCAGATTTCGAATGCAGAAAATTCATAGTAGCTGATAGCAGAATTAAATGGGCAAACTGAGTTCGAATGCATTAACCTAAGCTAAGAAAAACAAACTGAATTCAATTGATATTATTTGACTTCAATGCAGAATGTAATGACAAACTAAAACATGGTTAAATAGAGTTGAGGTGCAGCAGAATCTGCAAACAGCATGTGCAGAAATAGTTGATACGCAGGAATTAGCTGGGAAACAAACTGAATTTTTTGCCTTACCAAGCTAAACAAGATTCAGAGATGAAGCTAAGATCTAAGCAAACTTAAACTAACTGAATTAACTCACTGAAAGTGAAACGAATTGAAAATCTCTGAAACTGAAATGCAATTGCAGGAAAAATGGACTGATACGCAAGGAAAGAAAAATGGCTCAGCTGATACTCAAGTAAAGAAACTGAAAACAACTAGAATTAAAAACAACTATCCACTAAACACATTCTCTAGCTATTAAACTAGCATAAACCAAGCCTAATTTAAGCAAAACAATTGCATTAAACAAAATAACTAATCTGAAACCAATACAAAAGCAGAACAGACAGTAGACTTTAAATTACAGCTACAAAAACGAAATTAACTAAAGTAAACTAAACATCGATCTCTTCCCGAGCTCCAGAACTCCTTGTTCGTCACGCAAGGGTGAGCATCGAACCCGCAAGCTCAACAAACCAATGGAAAACAGCCTCTATGAATCGATTTAACCCAACTTGGCTCAAAGCTGAAAACAGCAATCGATTTACTCAATCTCGCAATGTAGTATGGCGATGATGATTTGGGAATGTTCTGAGCTCAGCCGAGGACCCTCAGGCTAGCTCGGATGGATATGAAATGGCACAAAACGAGACCAAGCCAATCAACTCACAAATCTGACGAGACCCTCAATCATCTCTGTTTTTGGCCGAAATTGAGCTGGAATCCTCACGGAAAGCCCTTCCCAAAGATCTAGAACTGGATCAAGGATCGAAATCGATGTGGTCACGCCCTCTGTTGAAGAAAATTGCGATCGAAATGAAGAATAGCTGAGAAAGGAGAAGAACTGCGGAAGCTACGGCGAGGACGCGACGAGTTGAGCTGCGGCTGTGTTTTTGATTAAATAGGAATCAATGGACGGCTCAGATCGATCGGAGGAGATCCAACGGCTGATCTTGCTCTGATTGAAGCCAAACTTTTATGATGATGATCTGGGGTCAGGATCTGCCTTGTGGTAGCTCGGATCCTCTAGATATGCAACGGATGGTCCAGATCAACTCTATCTGTGAATGGACGCTCTAGAGCCCTCCTTGCTTGATCCAACGGTTGATTGAGCTCTGATTGGGATGAAACCTTCAGATCTTGATCATAGAGCTTGATCAACCCTAACCCTAGCTCGGATTGCTTCAGATCGTCCCGGATGGCTCAGATCTAGCCGCTCTTGAATCGGACGGCCCGGATTAATCGTAGGCTTGATAATTCGATCCGGTTCACATCCGACTCAAGTTTGACCCAGTATACCCTAGGTCCAGGATCCTTTCATGCCTACAAAAATATATCAGAAAATTAGTGGCCAAATAATCCAAAAATATATAATTTTGCAATTAAGTCCAAAATAATAGAAAATCCTAAAACCTAGGGTAAAATCACAATTAAACAATAAAAACATGGATCAAACATGGATTTTAGCACTTAAAATAATCAATAAAATGGTGCTTATCAATCGCCCACCTTACGGGCACGCCAAGGAGTAGGGGCAAGTTATCCCCGAACCTTGTACATCTTCGTCTTTGCGTTTGTTTGGTTTGTGATTCCTTTCTCTGTTTTATTCTTCCTGTTGTATTTTGTTTCCGCTGCTACTAATCTGATCACAGGAAGAAAGTTTTAGAAGAGGGGGCGATTTGAGTGTCTGGCTATATTCACCCCCCCTCTATAGCCATTCCGATCCCAACAATTGGTATCAGAGCTTGGGGCTCTGTTCACGGCTTAACATCCAAGAGCTTACTGCAAGATGGCTGGAAGAGAAGGATTGAGCACAAACCGACCTCCATTCCTCGACGGCACTGATTTTTCATATTGGAAGTCAAGAATAGAGTTTTACTTAAAGACAAACATGACTTTGTGGTTCGCTGTCAAGGAGGGGTTTTCCCTTCCAAAGGATAATGAAGGAAAGGAGCTTGAGTTTTCCAAGTGGTCGGCTGAGCAAATCCGGAAGGGTGAAGCAAATGCCAAAGCTGTGGTCACCTTACAATGTGGGATGACCAAAGAGCAATTGATCAAGGTTGGCCCCTTCACCTCTGCCAAAGACCTATGGAACAAACTCCTTGAGCTCCATGAAGGAACTCAAGACACCCGGACAGCAAAGAAGGATCTCCTTCACAGCCAACTTCAGAACTTGACAATGGGAGAAAATGAAACTGTAAGTATGCTTCATTGTCGATTCAAAGAAGTATTGAATGGTCTCTACTCCATTGGTGAAGAGGTAGAAAACCGAGACCTAGTGAGGTATGTCCTTAAAGCTTTTCCAAGGAATACATTGTGGTCATCCATGGTGGATGCCTACAAGGTTTCCAAGGATCTTTCCTTAGTTAAGTTAGAAGATCTATTTTGTGAAATGGAACTACATGAGATCTCTAACCAAAGCCCAAAGGAGAAAGGGTTGGCTTTTGTGACATGTGACAGGAAGAAGAAGAAGGAGAAGGAGGAAAAGAACCAATGTCATGTGGCTCTCGTAGCCTTAGAAGAATCATCCAATGAGAGCAGTGATGAATTGAGTGACTCCTCAACCGCGCCTTCATCATCTTCGGATGATGAAGAGGTAATTTCTCCCGAGCTAGATAAGTGCTATAGTGCAATAGCTTGCTTGACAAATATGCTTAAGAAATCTAAGGCCAAAGTCAAAGCATTAAGGTTGGAAGTAAAAGAATTGAAATCCTCTAAGGTTGAGGACATTAATGATTTGCATGACAAATTCCTTGAGGATGAAAATAAGGATTTAAAGAGCAAAGTTGAAAACCTCAAGAATATTCTTGAGAAGTTTTCAACTAGCTCTAAAACTTTAGATATGATACTAAATTCACAAAGAGCGATTTATAACAAGGCCGGTATAGGTTACCGACCTAAAGAACCAACCTTTATATCATTAATGTCAAGAACCCAATTTAGATCACAACATAATTCTAGGGTTCAAAAGGTTAGGAAGAAAATGACTAAGGCATGGGTGCCAAAGTCTTTCATTAGAGATGCATTAGGTCCCAAAATTTGGGTACCTAAAACCTCTATTTTTCGAATTGTATAGCATGGTTTGAGGGGGAGCATCTATCAACATAGGTTGTTGATAAATTGGTGCTCCAAACATATAGTCATTCCCAGTTAGGAATGTGGTTACCATTCCCTCAAATTCACATGATTGGTTTAAAGAAACACATAGCTTGACCTTGTCATGAATTGCTTAGGACAATTGGTTTTATTGTTTCAATTTATGTTTTTCCTGTAATTTATGGTTTATGATATGTCTTATCTCAAGCTTAAGGTGTTTTATTTGGTAAACATGATCAAGTATGTCATGGTTATCTTGTATGAGTTATAGAACACGAATGAATGGTTAAGAACAAGATGAACACATGGCTTGAATTGATCATAAGTTGATACAAGCATGTTTTGGAAACTTGATGATAATATGATACAAGCATGTTTTGGGAATTTGATCATTCCTTAATCATAATGTGACATAAGCATGTTTTAGGATTTTAATCATCCATTGAAATTGACACAAACCTAATTTTGGTTAAGAACAGCATGATCACATAGTTTATGATGTTTTAAGTTCCATGACTTGCTTGTTTTTCCACTTGACTGATATTCAAGTTCATGTTTAGCAAAAACTGATCATGCCTTGATGAATCTTGATTTAGTTAAGGGACATAAACCATGTTGTTTATTTGTAATAAGGGAAACCCTTCTCTAGAATCAAACAAATTAAAACCAATTGAGTTAAGGTTTGGGAACGACTATGAACTGAAACAAACTTGATTTCAGAGTTTCTGAAATCGATTTCTGAAATCTGGAACTCAGAAAACATTCTGTGCTGAACCTGATCGGTCCATCGTTCGATCAGGGATCCCTCTGATCGGTCCGGTGACCGATCAGATCAACACTGATCAGTAAGTTCCATGATTGGGTCAAAACTCCTCAGTCCGATCTCCTCTCGTTGAATTGTATCAGTTTAATGATCATACTACAAACAAACATGATACAATCCGTTTACAATTGAAACATATTTGATCACCCATTGGTACAAACCTGGTACTAAGGGAGCACAAAATTGTTCAAGTGATACAAACCTGGTACTTAATAGTGATTTGATACAAGCCTATGTTGGAATGTTCAAATTCATAAGAAAGGGTTTGTTGAGTCATGACTCTTGTTCTTAATGTCGTGTTTCGGAAATTTTTCTAAGACGACGAATATCAATAGAGTCCTCTCTCCTATTATGGGATGTAAATTGTTAATGCAGTCTGATCAGAAACGTATCAAAATTTCCGAAATTTTTCTGAAATCTGATCGCTCCCCAGACTAATCAAATATCCTTCTGTATCAAGTTATCAACGAACCTGATTGGTCACGGAGACCACTCAGGATTATATGTCGGATACAGATGCATTCCTTACTTGTCATATGAAACATATACATGTTTGACCTTGATATATTTCTGTATATGTTTTCATGTGCAAGTTCACACTTATTGTCGTATGATGCATATACATTGTTGCCATGATACATTTATGGTATATGCCTCTCATATGCAATTCAGAAATTATCCTTTGATTATTTTTTCTTGGGGAGACCCTTGATTGAGGGGGAGTTGTGTTCAACCTTAATAACTATACCCTTTTCGATGTTTGACAAAGGGGGAGAAAATGGCTGATTAAGTTTATGGTTATTATAGGGGGAGGATCATGATTCCCTTATGAGAATTGAACGGACTTCAATTGATTATTGATACCTAAACTTAAATCGGTTGTCAAACAACAAAAAGGGGGAGATTGTTGATGCAGTCTGGCCCGGTTGTTGTTTTGGTGTTTGACAATGATTTAAGTTTGGTTGAGCGAATTTGGGTTAAAGTCCTGGTCGGGGACTGGGCATGAAACCCTGGTGAGTGAAGCCAGGTCCTAGCTTGTGAAGCTAGGTTGAAATCCCGGTGAGTGAAGCCGGGTCCTGGTGAGTGAAGCCAGGTGATTGGAAATCCCGGTGAGTGAAGCCGGGTCCTGGTGAGTGAAGCCAGGTGTTTGAAATCCCGGTGAGTGAAGCCGGGTCCTGGTGAGTGAAGCTAGGTGATGAAAATCCCGGTGAGTGAAGCCGGGTCCTGGTGAGTGAAGCCAGGTGTTGGAAATCTCGGTGAGTGAAGCCGGGTCCTGGTGAGTGAAGCTAGGTGTTGGAAATCCCGGTGAGTGAAGCCGGGTCCTGGTGAGTGAAGCCAGGTGTTGAAAAGTCCTAATTCAGAAGAGGTGGGTGAAAAGTCCTAGCTTGGAGGGCTAGGTGAAAAGTCCTAGCTTGGAGGGCTAGGTGAAAAGTCCTAACTTGGAGGGTTAGGTGAAAAGTCCCATCTTGGAGAGTTAGGTGAAAAAGTCCTGGCTTGGAGGGTCAGGTGCCTAGCTTGGAGGGCTAGGTTGGATGAAGGTCTAACTCGGAGGGGTTGGGTGGAAAGTCCTAGCTTGGAGGGCTAGGTGAAAAGTCCTAGCTTGGAGGGCTAGGTGAAAAGTCCTAACTTGGAGGGTTAGGTGCAAATTCCCAACTTGGAGAGTTAGATTGAAAAATCCTTAGCTTAGAGGGCTAAGGTGAATGAAATCCTAGCTTGGAAGGCTAGGTCTGCGTCCCTGGATCGGTCTGGTGACCGATCAGGGAGTTGGCACGCTGCTCCTTCGTGGATCGGTCTGGTGACCGATCCAGCGATGTCTGATCGGTCTGGTGACCGATCAGGGAGTGTGTATTTCACTCATTGCACAGCTCCTGATTGGTCTGGTGACCGATCAGGGAGCGAACAGTGAGTTGAGTTCCCCTGCTGATCTGCTCCTGATCGGTCTGGTGACCGATCAGGGATACTGCTCAGATCGGTCTAGTGAACGATCATTTGTCGCAAGGTTCTCACTATCACCGATCAGGATGACTCCTGATCGGTCTGGAAGCAGCCTGATTGGTCTGGTGACCGATCAGGCAGGAGCCTGATTGGTCTGGAGACCAATCAGGAGTGTGCAGAAGACTTCTGGATCGGTCTGGTGACCGATCAGGGTCCTTCCTGATCAGTCTGGTGACCGATCAGGTGCAGAACTTTAATTCAAATATGCTGTCAGAAGTCTGTTTTCTCTGCCGATTCTCTAATACACTGCTGATATGTTTTGATATGCATTGCTAAGCCTCTGGTGGAGTGTGCAGGTTATAGCAGGTGATTCAAACACTCAAGGAGGGTCAATGGGAGGCTTTCCGTTGAGCATGTTTGGCTGTTTCTCATTCTCAGGTTTCAACGGGCAACTGACGCAGCTGGCGACTGACGGAGGCTCAGCTGGAGAGGAGGTCTTCAGTGGACTGAGTGCTCAGGGAGGTCAGTGGGTTCAGGCTGGCTTAGTGGATGCTGATGAAGCTTGTGATGGTGAGCAGAGCTTAAGTGACGAAGCTGGAAGCAGAGGAGCGGAGGCGAACAAGACAGAAACTTGGGAAGTTTGGCTGGGCTGTGTTCGTGCTCTCTGTTGCTTTGTGCTTAAGCGATCTTGTTGCATTCCTGTGAGAGCTTTGTAAGTGTTCCTTCTTGTGTGATCTCCTGTACTCAAGTTATATCATCCGTGAGATCTGTGGAGAGGTTTCTCCACCGAGAAGGAGGCTCTATCTTATCCGGGTTCACCGGGGCTTGATCTGCCGACGATCAAGGGATCGCCCACCTTACGGGCACGCCAAGGAGTAGGGGCAAGTTATCCCCGAACCTTGTATATCTTCGTCTTAGCGTTTGTTTGGTTTGTGATTCCTTTCTCTGTTTTATTCTTCCTGTTGTATTTTGTTTCCGCTGCTACTAATCTGATCACAGGAAGAAAGTTTTAGAAGAGGGGGCAATTTGACTGTCTGGTTATATTCACCCCCCCTCTATAGCCATTCCGATCCCAACAAAACCTTCATCCTTTCGTTCCTGAAACCAGGGTTAGTTCCAAAACACAACAAGCATATAAATGATATAGATTAAACCATGATTTACAGCCTGAGCTGTCTTGGTTCTGACTTTGGGCATTCCAAATGGAACCCTAGGTTGAACCGATGCCTAATGTTCCCTCCTATGGGGAACGCGTCCTCACCTACTCCTCTCGGGAGAGTTTACTTATTTGCCAACCGGCTCCTCCGGTTGGACTTTTGCCCAGCTTCACTCACCAGGTATTAGTGCTCAGCTTCACTCACCAGGTCTTCGGTGCCCAGCTTTACTCACCAGGTCTTAGTGCCCAGCTTCACTCACCAGGTCTTAGTGCCCAATTCATAGAATCAGGACTTAGTGCCTAGTGTGCCTAGGACTTTTCCTGCATACTTGATTAACCTTGTTAGATCACAACACACCTTAACTTCTGAATCCTTTGCCATTTGATAGGGCCCCCAACAGGTGTCAAGAATGAGCCTCAAATTTAGATATTTATAAACTGAAAACCCTTGGCTAGCAAGATAAAATGTAGTAGAGGGGCCTCAAGTCGTATTTTTCCTAGGACTAGTTGTGAGTGGTTAATTTAAGCTTGCAAGTTATTTGTCGTTTGATGTTTTGGGTTTTCTAATAAAATGGGGGTTTTTGCGATAAGAGATGAAATAACAAGTTGGAATGAAATAGACTGAACTAGCAGAACTGAAGTAGGAAATTACGAGAGCTACTCTTAACCTAGTTAACAATTGAGCAATTAAATTCAAACTCTTGAATTGAAACTTAAAGAACTAATTGCAGGAAATAATTGCAGGGAATTAATTGCAAGATCATAGAAACTAGATCAAAACATTGCTTAAGCACTTGGCTTGAAGTGTAATGGTAACAACTAGAACAACTTGAAGAAATAAATGCTTGAAACTAAAAATTATCCTAATTAGAACATCAAATTAGTTTCTATTCAAAACTTCCCTTTGCCGTCACACAAAGGATGAGCTATGAACCCCCTAGCTCAAAAATCAACGAAGAAGAGCTCCCAAGATCAGTTTGCAGTTGACTGGTGCGTATTGGTCTTCCTGATCGATCATTAGACTGATCAGGTCTTCCTCTGATCGGTCACGGGACCGATCAGAGTCCTCCCTGTCTGATTGCACTGAATGATCAGAAGCTGAAATCCGCGATCTCCTCCATCTTGATCGGCTGGATTTGGCGATGCGCAGAAACCATCAGACGCTTTCGAGAACCCCTCTACAGGTTCGTCAGCTCCGGTCGACGGGAACCAGCGATCGGCAATGGATCGATCGATGAAAACACAGCTCCGGCGACACCCTCACCTAAGCTTCCAAGAACACAACCAATTAGCAAACTGAACAAAGAAATCTTACCTCTATGATCTGAAACTTGAGAAGAACTTGATCGAATGTTGGCCGCACGTTCGGGAAAGGAAATTGCAAAGAAAGGATGAAGAAACTGCGAAGAACGGGAAGAACAATGACTTGACGACACGCGACGACCTGGATCTGGGAAGAAGAACACTGTTATTTTGGTTAGAACGAACGACTGTGATTCTCTTTGCTCCATCCAACGGTTGGATCTCTTCAGATCTGAACCAAACCCTACAAATCTTGATCAAGGGTCAGGATCTACTCCTCCTCAGCTCGAATCGATCAGATCTACACCGGGTGGCTCAGATTGCTCTGATCTTTGAATGAACGGCTTAGATTCTCTTAAACTTGATCCAACGGTCAAATGGACTCTGATTTGGCTCCAAACTTCAGATCTTGATCCATGAACTTTATTAAGTCTATCTTGAGCTTGGATCAACCAGAAGTTGATGGATGGCTTAGATCTAGCCGTTCTCTTGAATGGACGACCCATATTAATCTGATGCTTGATCACCTTGATCCGGATCCAATTCTGACTCATGTTTGATCCAATCCGATCTAGGTTCATGCTCATTTGAAGCCTACAAAATTAGATTCACATTTTAGTGACAAAATATCTCAAATATACAAAGATTTGAATTAAAAGCCAAAATAGAGGAAATACATGAAACCTAATATAAATGCAAACTTAAGCATATAAAAGTGGATCAAAATATAGATTTGAGTGCCTAAATTTATTAATAAAATGGTAGTTATCAACTCCCCCACACTTACTCTTAGGCGTCTCGCACAAGCCAACTAGTAAACTAAGGATGTATCCCCCTAGATTATTCTCAATCATAGTTAGAAACAGTTGAAAAGAAATTACCTAGGGTTGTCAATTCTCAAAAATCTAAACTCAATGGATTAGTATCTTGTCCTTAAATCAATAACTTAGCATACTTCATCCTTCTTGACTCATTGAGATGAATTAAACTCAAAAAAACCTATCAAGGGGAGTTTTGGTGGCTCTCTTCCTAAATTCTACATTTTTGGTGAAGTAGAGCTCACTCAAACACAACATGTTTCTTGCACTACCATAAGCTTGCTTATTATCTACTCTCCACATCATTCTTGACTTGGATCCACATCTACAAAAGTTTATTAGAACACGTTAAAGGAATATGAAATGACAAGAATGAAATAAAAGTTTAATGAATTTGATGATAAAGAATCATGATAAAGAAAATAAAGAAATATGACATGATAAGGAAATATGGAACAATAATGAAAGTGGAAGACTTGAATACTCAAAAATGTATCCCAATGCACTTTATCCATTTGATGGTATCTTCTAGTGTAATCAGAGCTGTGGTGGAGTAGGGAGCAAACCATGACTCTTTGATTGCTGAATTTGGTGTGCCAGCGTCTGCTGATCGGTCAAGGGACCGATCAGCTCTGCTTCTGAACGGACTGGAGCTCATCTAATCAGACTGGCATGCTTCTGATCGGTCCGGAGACTGATCAGGGCTCCAACAAAAGTTGGTTTGCAGAATTTTGAAAATGCTCTGCTCAGGTTCTTTTCTTTTCCATCAATACCACATCTCAGATCCAACTAACTCCTTGTTCTCCACTTCATATTCAAAATCTAACCCATCACTTGATTCCCACTTCATATTTTTCTTTTCTTTTCTTTTCTTTTCTTTTCTTTTCTTTCCTTTTGTTTTTCAGCCACTTCTTTTCTGTTTATGTTTGCAGCTAACTTTTTTTTCTCTGCTTTTGAAATGCTCAGCATGTTCTAACAGCAATCTGAAATGTTCAAACTTCCAAACTTTTCAACTTGATAATATGGAATGTGATCATCCTTTGTTCACTACTTGGAATGTGTCTTCAATATTTGATTCAATAAAACTTTTCAGCTTTTCCAACTTGATAACTTCCTTATTCTTATTGTTTGCTACCACTATCAATTCTTACAAACCACTTGGCACACATCTACACTTCTTGATACACCAATTGATCTCTACTTCAACTCATTTCTTGCAATTGGTAGAAGCTCTTGGGTATATGATTTTGAACTTGAGAATTGATGACAAACCTTAGAATGGATGGATTGTTATTTTTGAGATTGCTTGATACACCCAAGATAGCATTCGGCAGCCTCCACATTGTCATTGCTCTTCTTCTTTTTTTTTCTGCATCACATAGAATTAGAGAACTCAAGGCTTCATTTGGAATTTAGACTTGGCACATTTTGCTTGTGGATTACCAATGCTTGATTGTCCTCAATATTGATAGAATGCATGCTTGCATCCTCCCCCACACTTAAACTTTTGTCCGTCTCGGGCAAAGTAATATCAAGAAACATCAAAAGCAACCAAGTCCATGGAAGATATTATTATGAATATGAAGATTAGGGAAGGAAAATGGATATAGAGTAGATCAACAAACAAAGTTGCAAAAATGATATAAGAAAGGAAACAAAATGATTCACCTCTATAAATGTGGTCCAATCATAGAAATATAGTTTTGAAAGAACCTAAGAAAGTTCTAGAGCACAATCACATGTGTGTATCACAAAAATTAGGCCAAATCCTCACTAGGTAGAAATAATTCATCTCAAGTCATCAATATAGAGTCCATAGCTAAGTAGTACTCAAGCATCCAAGAATTTTCATCCATTGGCTCAAATCTTAAGTTTTGACAACCAAATTTAATTTGCTTTTAAATGACTGTAAAATGATATAAGAAAATCTAGATGAATACCTTTATTCCTAGTCATGCAAGAAACAAAATGCCAAGAAGAACATGATATCTACAATGACTTTTATTCATTCTACACTACCTAAGCATTTATTAGCAAGAACTTATTTTAAAAGAAAAATTACTGCTTGAAAATATGAAAGTGATATTTACAATGAAGTAAAAGTGTAAAAAAAATGAAAACTCCCCTTCAAGTTGGATAGAGAGCACGGAGCATCCATCTTGGGAGAACTATCCTCATGTGATCAGTCTCATAGTGTGCTTTCTCCCTTATTATCTTCGCATAAGTATGTTCCGGTGGCCGGAGACGATTAAGGTTCAGAATCCATTCTTGGGGTAAATAGTTGCAAGTCAAAGTGAACTCGACCCCTCCCACTACATGCTCTTTAGAAGTCCTTCCGAGAGGTTGTAGGCTGTTAAGTTTGAGTACCCATTCTAGAAGCCTACAGGATCCTGCAAAACCATGTAAAGAAAATACCTCCCGCACATATACAGGGTAAGAAAGGAATGAAATATAAACAACCTCTACATAAAATGAATCAAGAAATGCGTCACAGCCAATGAAATCAACCTTCGATACCTCTATGAATTTTTCACAATTATTTTTTACATAAGATGCATCAAGAAATGTATCACAACCAATGAAATCAACACTAGGTACCGCTATGGGTTTTTAACAATTAATTTCTACAAAAGATGTATCAAGAAATTCATCACAACCAATGGAATCAATCTCAGGTACCTCTATGGGTTTTTCATAATCAGTATCCACATAGTGTGTAGCAAGAAATTCATCACAACCATTAAAATCATCCTTATGTACATCTATGAGTTTTTCGCAATCATTCTCCACATAGGATGTATCAAGTAATGCCTCACAACCAATGAAATCAATCTGGGGTACCTCTATGGATTTTTCTAAACAATCAGGAGAAATACTTACCTTATCATGCTGAAGAATACCTGGAGGCTCTACAAGAGTAGATGTATCCATGGCCTCCTCCTGGTCATGTAAAGGCTCCACTTCAGGTTCAGGTTCTGGTGGGCATTCAACTGAAATAGGTGATTCTTGGGTTCTTGCTTCTACCATGCAAGTCCCTACACTTTCTGGCTTATCCTCCAAATCTTCACATGTATCAATCAATGATGGTGGTCCCTGGGGCTCAGTGCAATCCCCTACACCTCTAGAATTATCTGCAACGCATGCTTAATCAACCATATCTGCAACAACCATATTAGAAAAGTTAGGACCAACAACAACTATATCATTACAAAATAAAAGATGAGAAGGGTCTTGTAGAGCTTCAGAAGCGAATTCAAGACTGTCACAGGCTTTTCCATCCATCTTCTCCAGTGCCTCTACCATTAATGCATCTTCAGCCTTCTCTGAACCTAAATCTCCTCCCACTATATCAAGTGAAGCTTTATCAACAATTAAGTCTGCCTCAACAACCTCCTCTAAAATACCCATGCTAATGCTAGGAGGATCCTCTCTAGGGTGCTGTGAAAATGGTACAGAGGCTTTTGGTTCCTCCTCTTGAGCTGAAAATTTTGGAAATGAACTCTGAGCAGGGATTTCAGGAGGAATGGCTGCTGTAGGTGCCCTGATTTTTCTGATTTCTTCTTCTTCTTCCACCAAAATTGCAAAATCAATTGAAGAAGGACTTAGGCTTGCACTAGGGTCACCTTGAACTGATATAGAATCAACTTCGGGGCTGTTTTGAGTGGGGAAATAGGCTGCTGAAAATTTTTCAAGAAAATCGGCATTTAGAGTGTTTAAACTTGAAACAACCTCTTCATTCCTCAAAGTTATCACATAATCATACCCTTTAAAATTTTGAGTATCTTGAGAAGGTGATTGGCTTGATTCTTGGGTTTGCATTTGATTCATTTCATTAACCAATTGTCCCATGTGTCTCTCAATATTTTGAAGAGCAGAATCATACTCTTGTTGTTGTAAATTTTTTTGTTGTATGAGTTGTTGCAAAATCCCCTCAATCTTTTGTTGTTGAGTCTCAAGCACACTGGAATCCTCAAAGTCTTCTTGATAGAAATAGGACTCTTGTTGAACTTGAAATGTAGCATTAGGTTGCTCAAAATCATGATTAGGCTATGAATTCTGAAAATAGGGCTATTGAGGCTGATTATAGGGTTGAAATGGCTGCTGAATTTGTTGAAAAGTAGGCTAGGAACTTGGTTGAAATTGCTGAGAATTGTAGCTCTGAAAATTCTGAGTTTGAGGTTGAAATTGTTGTGGTGAGGGCTGAAATTATTGAGACTGGAAACTCTGATTTGAGGGTTGGAAATTTTGGTTGTAAGGCTGAAATCCTTGCTGTGAAAACTGATATGGTTGCTGATAATTCAGATTTCCTTGGTACCCTTGCTGATTTCCTTGGAAAGGTGGCTGATTTTGATGAATTTGCTGCTGAAATTGGGGTTGGAATTGCTGAATTGGTTGCTGAAAACTCTAAAATTGTGGCGGCCCTTGCTGAGTTTGCTGGAAATTCGGCTGACTTGGCTGAAAACCTTGCTGAAAACTTTGAAATGGAGGATGAAATTGATAATTGGGTTGCTGGAAATTTGAATAGGACTGCTGAAAACTTTGAAATGACTGTTGTCCTTGTTGTGTGGGCTGTTGTGAATTAAAATGATTCCCCCAACTCGAATTGCAAGTAGATGAATAAATGTTGGGTCTTTGTTGGAATTCCATTTGCTTCACCAAAAATTTTAACTCCAACAATGAACTTTTGATCGCTAACTGTTCATTTGAAAACATTTTGAACGTCCACAAGGTCTCCACTTGCAGTTCTGTCACAAAACAAACAAAATGGCAGCAACCGTATACAAAAAGATAAAGCAAATGAGAATTGAATCAATGAATATAAATATTAAACACAAGCTCAAATTAAACAAACTCAACTAGTGAATTCCCCAGCAACGACGCCAAAAATTTGATAGGGCCCACAACAGGTGTCACGAATGAGTCTCAAATTTAGATATTTATAAACTGAAAACCCTTGGCTAGCAAGATAAAATGTAGTAGAGGGGCCTCAGGTCATATTTTTTCAAGGACTAGTTGTGAGTGGTTAATTCAAGCTTGCAAGTTATTTGTCGTTTGATGTTTTGAGTTTTCTAATAAAATGGGGTTTTTGCGATAAGAGATGAAATAACAAGTTGGAATGAAATAGACTGAACTAGCAGAACTGAAGTTGGAAATTACGAGAGCTACTCTTAACCTAGTTAACAATTGAGCAATTAAATTCAAACTCTTGAATTGAAACTTAAAGAACTAATTGCAGGAAATGAATTGCAGGGAATTAATTGCAAGATCATAGAAACTAGATCAAAAAATTGCTTAAGCACTTGGCTTGAAGTGTAATGGTAACAACTAGAACAACTTGAAGAAATAAATGCTTGAAACTAAAAATTATCCTAATTAGAACATCAAATCAGTTTCTACTCAAAACTTCCCTTTGCCGTCACACAAAGGATGAGCTATGAACCCCCTAGCTCAAAAATCAACGAAGAAGAGCTCCCAAGATCAGTTCGCAGTTGACTGGTGCGTATTGGTCTTCCTGATCGGTCATTGGACCGATCAAGTCTTCCTCTGATCGGTCACGGGACCGATCAGAGTCCTCCCTGTCCGATCGCAGTGAACGATCAGAAGCTGAAATCCGCGATCTCCTCCATCTCGATCGACTGGATCTGGCGATGCGCAGAAACCATCAGATGCTTTCGAGAACCCCTCTACAGCTTCGTCAGCTCCGGTCGACGGGAACTAGCGATTGACAATGGATCGATCGATGCAAACACAGCTCTGGCGACACCCTCACCTAAGCTTCCAAGAATACAACCAATTAGCAAACCGAACAAAGAAATCTTACCTCTATGATCTGAAACTTGAGAAGAACTTGATCTAATTTTGGCCGCACGTTCGGGAAAGGAAATTGCAAAGAAAGGATGAAGAAATTGCGAAGAACGGGAAGAACAACGACTCGGTGACATGCGACGACTTGGATCTGGGAAGAAGAACACTGTTATATTGGTTAGAACGAACGACTGTGATTCTCTTTGCTCCATCCAATGGTGGATCTCTTCAGATCTGAACCAAACCCTCCAGATCTTGATCAAGGGTTAGGATCTGCTCCTCCTCAGCTCGGATCGATCAGATCTACACCGGGTGGCTCAGATTGCTCTGATCTTTGAATGAACGGCTTATATTCTCTTAAACTTGATCCAACGGTCAAATGGACTCTGATTTGGCTCCAAACTTTAGATCTTGATCCATGGACTTGATTAAGTCTATCTTGAGCTTGGATCGACCAGAAGTTGACGGATGGCTTAGATCTAGCCGTTCTCTTGAATGGACGACCCATATTAATCCGATGTTTGATCACTTTGATTCGGATCCAATTCTGACTCAAGTTTGATCCAATTCGATCTAGGTCCATGCTCATTTGAATCCTACAAAATTAGATTCATATTTTAGTGCCAAAATATCTTAAATATACCAAGATTTGAATTAAAAGCTAAAATGAGGAAATACATGAAACATAATATAAATGCAAACTTAAGCATATAAAAGTGGATCAAAACATGGATTTGAGAGCCTAAATTTATCAACAAAATGGTAGTTATCACCATTATCAAAACACAGGTTTGACTTTGGTGCTTCCGACACCAATAATCTCCCCTTTTTTATTTATGACAACACGGTTCAAAAAGTTAAGAAAAAAAATATTTTATAGCACATCTAACAAGCAAGATTATCCTAAAATAATTTTCAATTATCTCCCCCTAAAATAAACATTCTACCCCTCAAACATGCATTCTCCCCCTCAAACAAGCATTCAGTTTTTTGTAAAACTTCTAAGTGCTTTTAAGTTTGACTAAGTATTTTGCAAAAACATTTTTAACAACAAACTTTTTACACTTAGATAATTTTCCACTTAGACAAGTTTTGCAAGCCTAAATTTTGGTTTTAAAAAACTTTTATTTACAAGGCTTTGCAAAAAGAATTTTACTAAAAAAAAATTAATCAAAATTTTAAAAGGGGTTTCAATTTTTGCACACTTAGAAAGATTTCGCTTAAGAACAGTTTGTGCAAAAAAAACATTTTACTTGAAACAAAAACTCTTTAAGGAATTTTTAAACAAGTTTTTGCAAAGATTTGTTCTCTAAGAAAAACTTTACTTAGAAACATTTGCCAAAAATTTCAAAAGGTTTTTGTTCATACAAACATTGTTTACTAAGGAAAAGTTTACATAGAAATATATAGAAAAATGCTCTTTGAAAATTTTTAAATACTTAGAAAATTTTGAAAGCTCTTAGAAATACTTAGAAGAAAATTTTGAAGTACATAAAAAAATTTGAAGCACTTAAAAAATTTGAAGCACTTAGAAAATTTTTTGAAGCACTTAGACATTTTACTTTACTTTTTGAAACAGAGATAAAAATTTAGAAAAGAATTTTGAAAAAAAAATTTCTCTCTCTTTTCTCCATTCTCTCCCCCTTTTCCATATATCAAAAAATATTGATAACAACTATTGCAAGTTAATTTTGAATTAGAGCTAGTTACAAAATTGGAAGTCTGTATTGAACCAACTCTAATAAAGTCAAGCAAAACAAACCAATTAATCTGACTCCGTTCGGGTCCCATCTAACCCAGTTAGCTACTTACTAACTGTTATAAAACAGTAGTTTTCACTAGGGTTAGTCAAGTTAAGTGATTTGATCAAGTTAGATTTGCTAAGCTTGAACACATAACTTGATTGATGTTTAATTTGTATTTATCGCCCCAATTACTGCAGATGCACTGACTTAAAGCATCTTGAATCAAGGCATAGACCTAAGCATCTCAACCCAGTCTACATTATCACTCAAAGTACCCTAAGGTGCTTGTGAGATGTTGGCTTCTAGATCTATAGGTGCATGAAGTTTTAGGGTTAGGGCCTAAACTACGTCCATTTTGCGCAAAAATCCTAGTTTTGAAGGGGGTAAGTTTTTGAAAAACTAAGTCGGAAAATCATTTTAAATTTCAATAACTTGATGGAAGAAATTATTTTAAAGAAATTTAAATTCTAAATTTTTAAAAAAAAATTGAAAATTGAACAGATATTTGAAACACAATATAGAATAGTCCTATTCTACTAAGCACAATCCTAACTGCCTTCTTAGTATGCTAAACTCAGATTCAAGTAAGGGTTTGGTAAAAATGTCAGCTAAGTTAGATTTTGAGTCCACATGCATAAGTACTATTTCGCCCCTGGCTACATGATCCCTTACAAAATAATGTTTGATTTCAATATGTTTTGTTCAGGAGTGTTGAATTGGATTCTTAGTTAAATTGATTGAACTAATATTATCAATAAAAACTCAGGTTTGGGTGTAGTCAAACTGGAAATCCTTAAGAGTGTGCATCATCCATAAAAGTTGTGCTACACACTCTCCTAGGGCAACATATTCTGTCTCGGTTGTGGATAAGGCTACGCAGTGTTGCTTTCTACTACACCAGCTGACTAGACTATGTCCTAATAATTGACAACTTCTACTTGTACTCTTTCTATCTAACTTACACCCAGCATAATCAGAGTCAGAATATCCTGATAGTTCAAAAGTTGAAGTCCTAGGATACCAAATCCCTACATTTAGGGTACCCTTAATGTATCTTAGAACTCTTTTTAGGACTGCTAAGTGGAATTCCTTAGCACAGGTTTGGTATCTAGCACATATTCCTACAGAAAATAAGATATCAGGTCTACTAGCAGTTAAGTATAGTAGGCTACCAATCATACTTCGGTATAATTTCAGGTCAACAGTTTTACCCTCCGGGTTATTATCTATTTTGACATTAGTGGCCATTGGGGTACTTAAGCTTTTAGAATTGGCCATTTTGAATTTCTTTATCAATTCCTTAGCATATTTGGATTGATGGACATAATTATCATCCCTATTTTGTTTAATTTGTAGACCTAAGAAGAAATTAAGCTCAGCTACCAAACTCATTTCAATTTCACTCTCCATGATTTTTACAAATTCTTTTAGAAAATTAGAGTTACTAGATCCAAATATTATATCATCAACATATATTTGTGCAATAAAAATATCTTTTTCTAAGGTTTTAACAAAAAGTGTGGAGTCAATTTAACCTTGGTTAAATTCCTTAGAATTTAAGTAGGTCGATAAGCATTCATACCAAGCCCTAGGTGCTTGTTTTAACCCATAAAGTACTTTTCTAAGTTTAAATACATATTCAGGTTTTTCTAAGTCCTCAAATCCTGTGGGTTGTCCTACATAAACTTCTTCTTTAATAAACCCATTAAGAAATGCAGACTTGACATCCATTTGGTATAGTTTAAACCCTCTATGGGCTGCAAAAGCTAATAACATTCTAATTGACTCAAGTCTGGCTACTGGGGCATAGGTTTTATCATAATCTAACCCTTCGACCTGACTAAACCCTTTAGATACTAAGCG
Organism: Boesenbergia rotunda; assembly: GCA_024364735.1. Lineage (NCBI taxonomy): Eukaryota > Viridiplantae > Streptophyta > Magnoliopsida > Zingiberales > Zingiberaceae > Boesenbergia > Boesenbergia rotunda. Next base: position 384,473 of record JAGFNQ010004823.1, read on the forward strand.
GGCTTTATTTCTAACAATTTCCCCTTGATCATTTAGTTTATTCCTAAAAACCCACTTAGTGTCTATAATAGATTTTCCCTTAGGTTTAGGTACTAATTCCCAGACTTGATTTCTTTCAAATTGGGCTAGCTCCTCTTGCATAGCTATAATCCAATCTGGGTCAGGTAGGGTTTCTTCTATAGTTTTAGGTTTAATGTTTGAAATAAGTGCGATCTGACTAAGATTTCTATAGGAAGACCTAATTCTGACTCCTAAGGTTAGATCACCCATAATTTGATCAGAAGGGTGACTGAGCCTGGGTTTCTTGGTTCTTCTAGGACTTGGTTCAGCCTCAGGTCCGGTTGGACGGTTTTGGTTCAGTGTTTGGTTCAACTACTTGGGTTGGTTCAGTTATTGGTTCAGTTGATTGGTTCAAGTTATAATTTATTTAATGGTTCAATTAGAGGTTCAATTGTTGGTTCATTATCCTCGTGATCAAGATTTGATTGGTTTAAATTTTGATTATCAAATTTTGGTTCAACCTCTTCGTTAAAGATTAAGTTGGTTGTTTTTTCTATTTTGTGAGTTTGTTTATTATAAACCCTATAGGCTCTAGTAGTTGTTGAGTATCCTAGAAAGGTCCTTGGGGTTGACTTTGATTGGAACTTACCTAGGTAATCCTTAGTATTTAAGATATGAACTCTGTACCCAAAAACCTTTAACTAGTGTAGGCTAGGTAATCTGTGATAATAGAGTTCATAGGGGGGTTTTATTGTGCCTTTTATTAATTAGGATCCTATTTTGGATATAACATGCCGTATTTACCGCTTCTGCCCAAAATTGGTTAGCTAGGTTATATTCATTGAGCATGGTCCTTGCGACTTCCTGGAGGGTTCTATTCTTCCTCTCAACTATCCCATTTTGTTGGGGGTTCTAGGATAGGAAAACTCATGAATATACCCATTGATTTTGCAAAATTCCTCAAACTTTTGATTTTCAAACTCTCCCCCATGATCACTCCTAAGTCTTTTAATTTTAGTATTATTTTGATTTTCAATTATTTTGCATAAGTCATTAAATAAATTAAAGGTTTCATCCTTAGATTTCAAGAACCTAACCCAGGTAAACCTAGAGTAATCATCGATAATTACTAAGCAGTACCGATTCCCGCTTAGTGACTTGGCTCCATGTGAATCAAATAGGTCAAGGTGTAGGAGCTCAAGTGTGGTTAGGGTTAAGTGTGATTGAGTTAGTTTATGAGTTGACTTAGTTTGTTTGCCTTGTTTACATGCGTTACAAATTGTGTTTTCAAAGTTTTTGATTTTGGGTAGACCTTTAATTAAACCAAGTTGGGTAATTTTAGAAATTAGTTTGACATAAGTGTGACCTAATCTCCTATGCCAAAGGTTAGATTCTTCTAATTGAGTCAAAAAACATTTGGATACTATAGGTAAGTTAATAGTATAGACGTTGTTTTTCCTAGTACCCTTAAGTGTTATCTCTGAGTCTTGGAGGTTTCTAATAAGGCAGTCAGAGTTAGTGAAAGTCACTATGTAACCAGTATCACAGAGTTGACTAATACTAAGCAAATTGAATTTAAAATTTTTAACCAAGAGTACTTTCTTAATAATAAAGTCAGAATTAAGTTCAATGTTACCTGACCCAATTACTTTGAGTGTAGCATTGTTGCCAAATGCTACTGAGCCTAGATTTTTGAACTTGATTTTGGTGAATTTCAATTTATCCCCAGTCATGTGTCTGGAGTATCCACTATCCAATATCCACTGGTCCAAATCTTTATGTTCCTACACATAATGTATGTATTTGATTTGGATCCATTAGAAGTAGGGATAGCTTAGATTGAATTTCACTACCTAGTCTGTCTCACTCATATCTAATGTTATCGAACATGTTAACCTTATGGGTTTTATGAGACAGGTTTTAAAAAGGTTTAAATTTTTGAAAAACGATTAATTTTGAAAAAGTTGAATTAATTTTGAAAACAAAATTGTTGAGTTTAGGATTATTGATTTTGAAAATATGTTTTAATCTAGGATTAATTGAAAGTTGTGTTAGATTCAAATTTATCAAATAGTAAATTGAATTTGAATTTCGAAAATTGACTTCCAGGTCTTGGCGAGGCACAAAGGACTTCTTTGGCCGTAGCCTTATTGGAGCAACAACCCTTTCCTTGACAAAGTCTTTTATCGAAATTTCATTTTCAAATTACTTCTTGAAAAATTTTGGTCTAACTAGTTTAGGCCTTGGATCGGTAGCTTCGGCTAGTTCAACCAGACTAAACAGACCGAGTAGGGTACGCTTTATCTTACTTGACCTTATTAGAAAGGCTTCCCTAATGTACTATCATCTCACCTCCACCTAATACTATGTTGTTCAAATTTCAAATAAACCGTTTGTCCTTAAACTATTCCTAAGTCTAAGCATAATAATAACATTGCAAAAAAATAAACAAGCAAGCAGTAAAAAAAAATCATCTCATTATAAATATGGTCTTTATATTGGCTCCCCCTGGACTGAAGCCTCGATAAGAGTTAGGCAAGATGTGAACCTTGTCCTTGGGGATCCAATACTGGTTTGGTCTAGCTTGTTTAGTTAAACACAGCTTAGGGACCCATGCTTGGACTTGGGTTCTAGGTTGGTTCGATACAGAATAATATGACCGTTGTTGCGATTTGGTTCTATAACCGAGTCCGGATCGATTGAGAACGGACTTCTGTTTTCCAAGGATCATGTCAAGACCCTTAGAACCCGAAGTAAATCGTTCTAAGGCAACCCTAGCTCCTTGACTTGAGTTTTCAAGGAGGAATTCTCTTCCTCAAGTTTTTTAACTTGAGTTGAGTTTCCTTCTTGAATTGATTTAGTCAAGAGACTCAAGTTGACTTCCTCTTTCAGGTGTTTTACTTCCTGTCGGAGGGACTCAACCTGGATTTTTGATTTCGCCAAGTTTCGGGATAGATAAGAAATTAATTTAGATAATTCAGATTCAGGATAACCTCTTACCGTGATTTGTCCGTCCTCCGAGATTGTGAGTCTTCCGTTGTTGACGTCCTCGTCTGGTTCCGATTCTGATCCGGAGTCGATGTCTTCCGAGGCGGTCAGGGTGAGTAGGTTTGCGTGCGGGACTTCTTCTTCTTCTTCGGAGGATGACTCATCCCAGGTGGCTTGAAGAGCCTTCTTTCTCCACGCCTTCTTGTTTTCCTTTCGGTTGCGGCAATCTGATTTGAAGTGTCCCTTTTGGTTGCACTCGTAGCAGGTGATGTTGCTTTTGCTCTTCTGACTTGTTGAAGGTTCCGCTGGATCTTCCTTTCTCTGGCTTGACTTCTTCTTGCTTGTTTGGTACTTAAGATCTTTGTAATAATCGCGAGCTAGCCGGACCAATTTGGGACGATCCCTTGACTGTCGTCTGATTCTGAATCTGAGTCGGATTCGGGTACCGATTGAGGTTTCTTCTTCAGAGTTTTTCCCTGAGTTTTACCTGCAACAAAAGCTATACCCTTCTCGACCAAAGTAGTATTAGTCTATTTATGAAGTTCTAACTCAGAAAATAACTCATCTAATTTTATTTCTGATAGATTCCTGGAAACCTTGTAGGCATCTACCATAGATGCCCACAGTGAGTTTCTCGGGAATGAATTCAAAGTATACCTTATTAGGTCACGATTTTCAACCTTGTGACCTATGGTGTGCAGCCCATTCATCAGCTCCTGGATCCTTGCGTGGAGTTGAGTTGCAGTCTCGCCGTCGTGCATCTTTATTGTATAGAGTCTGTTGAGCAACAAATCTCTTTTGTTGATTCTAGTGTCAGATGTACCTTCGTGTAGCTCAATCAGTTTATTCCAGAGCTCCTTGGCACTGTTGAAGAGTCCTACATGGTTCAGCTCCTCTTTTGTTAGGCCGCATTGCAAAGTTTGGGTAGCTTTTGTGTCGGCCTCGATCTTCTTCTTTAGTGGGTCGTCCCACTCTGTATAGTGTTGCACCACGCCTTGTGCATTTTTTCGGAATTTCCAGTCCAGACTAGAAAATGATTCATATGTCCACTTGAGTTTTCAGGTGGACTTCCATCCTGCTTTTCCAGTAGGAGAAGTCTTCTCCATGA